>CM053598.1:48224638-48375250 GCA_028646575.1 Pseudocheirus occidentalis | reverse complement strand
TTGTTCTCATTTCTCTTTCCAATTTTTCCTCCACTTCTCTTATTTGGTTTTCAAAGTCCTTTTTCAGTTGATGTACAGCTTCTAGGCATTCTTCAAGTGTCTTAGAAGCATTTGGTGTGGGAGTTCTGACTGGGTTGTCTTCCTCCCGTTCCATGCTTTGATCCTTTTTGTCCACTAAAAAGGATTCTAGAGTTTTGTTGCTGTTCTTATTTTGCTTCCTTTTCCTCATGTTGGCCAGTCAATTAATTGGTTGTTGTTTTTTTATGCTCTGTGAAACTTTGCTTCCAGGGGGAAAGCTCTGTTCCAAATCACTGGGGTTTTCCCAGTTGCCGGAGCTATTAGGGGGGTGTTGCACGTCCCCCCAGCATTGGCTTGCTGAAAACGCACCCCAGTACCACCACTCAAGACCATGATCCAGATCCAGGCCGCTCAATGCAAGAGCACTTGGCCCTGATCAATCGATTCAGCTCCCCTGCAGAGTCTGCAGGCCAGGGGCTCTGAAGCAGCCCAGTGGGGGCATCCACCGGTTACAGCAGTTTCTGCCCTTCCTTCACTGCTTCCTTGCCCCGGAGGTAGATTGGCCAACTGCTTTTCCTCCCCCAAATTTAGCTTCACTCACTTTCACTGACCTTTAATCCTAGCTTATGCAGTTTGCTCCAGGTGCTTTAGATCTTCTCTGAAGTAGACTCAAGCTGTGGCTTGAGAGGCTCTGCTCCTTCAGGCCACCCCAGAGCCTGGCCACGTGGCTTGCTTTTAGCCTGAGCCGCTCCAGCCAGCTGCCTTTCTCTAATCCCTATTTTTCACACCTTGGTAGAAGTGGAGGTGCCGAAGGCTGTAGATCTTCTCTCTTGTAGACCGGCTGCTCGGCTTGGCTCCTTCCTACCACCCCGGGGCCTGGGCATGGTTTAGGTTTCAAGCTGGGCTGGCCTCGGCTCCCATCCTGCCGTGATGATCCCCTGCTGCCGTGCTGCCTTCCGCGAGAGATGTGTTTTCTGTATTTTTTGAGTTTGAGAGTCCTAGAATTTGTCCAGCATCATATTTTTATGGGTGTTTAGGGTGGCTGCATGGGGGCTGTGGGACGCTGCTGCTTCTATGCTGCCATCTTGGCTCCGCCCCTGGAAGTTCCTAAGAGCTTTAGAACCCTTAGAACAGCAGTTCTCAACCTGTGGGTTATGTTCAATTTGTAACAATGAAAATACATCCTGCGTATCAGATAGATTCATAACAGTAGCAAAATTACAGTGATGAAGTAGGAACAAAAATAATTTTATGATTGGGGGTCACCACAATATAAGGAACTGTATTAAAGGGTCATGGCATGGGGAAGGTTGAGAACCACTGCCTTAGAAGCTCACAAGGTCACAGGTAGCCCCAGGACTCCTTCACCTAAAAGCAGGTAAAACAGACAAAGAGACTAAGCAATAGTAGGGCCAGGTACTAACGGATCACATGGCAGCAGCCCCAGGGAGAATATAATGGCTGGAGGTCTCAAATTTGACATTAGACATTTATTAGCTGTATGACCTTGGACAAGTCACTTAGCTCCTATTTGTCTCAGTTCCTTATCTGTAAAATGGGGACACACTGGAGAAGGAAATGGTAAACCACTCCAGTATCGTTGCCAAGAAAACCCCATGGACAAAAGTTCAAGGGGTTGAGTAGAGTTGGACACAACTGAACAATTGAACAATAATGTGTATTGTGAGTCTGAAATGAGATTTGTGTGAAGTATTTTATAAACTCTAAAACTTTACATATCATTTATTAGTACTTTAATGCTACCCTCATTCCTGTATACTACACCTACACAGACACATGCCTATACACACAAACACACACGTACACATACACCCTCACCTCCAGACTTAAGGTGCAGGATGAAATAATCATTTTTGGACATTGTAAATGTGTAGATTTCTTTTACTCAACTATGTTTATTTATGAGAATTGTTTTTCCCTTTCAATGTGGGGAGGGAGAGAAGAAGGAAGGAAATAAATATTTATTAACACCAGTTCATCTTGTGCTTTTTTTGCCCACATTGGTCTCCCCACTTTTGGGGGACTTTACAGTTGTGACATTGGAAGCTTTTTCCCTTTCCATGGTGAGTTGGTAGGTCTGCTCCTTCCCAGGTGGTACAATGGATGGCGAGCCGGGCTTGGAGCCAGGATAACTGAGTTTAGAGTTGCCACAGATTCTTGCTAGTGATTTTATTTTAGGCAAATCACTTTACCACCCACCCTCAGGATCCTTATCTACAAAATGAGGTTAGCTTCCACTGCTTCCAAGTTCTTTTCCAGATCTAAATCTATGCTCACAGCATCTTCGGTGCCCTTCACCTGCCTGACAACCCCCGACATCGTCCTCTGAATCTTTGTAGTGACTCACATTCATATAGCAATTAGACTGTCTGAGTTAAAAGGGAACTCATAGTTCATCCGGTCCAATTAATACCTTCCTAAGTGATTTCCTTGAAACAACCCTGGGAGATAGGTCATCAAAGTCTTACTGCTCTCATTTCACAGATGAGAAACTGAAGCTCAGAAAAGTAACTGATTCATCTGACTAAGAGGTGTCCCTAAGACTGTAATCCAAGGCCTCTGCTCCCAGGGCCAACAGCCTTTCCATTGGAGCTCATGGCCTCTCAGGTACACAAAGGGAACCATCGTGGGGCCAGGGACGAGCTTTGGAGGACAATCGATCCAGTAATAAGAATGCAGACAAAGAAAACACATCAGAGCAATGCAATGACCAGCCAAGACTCCGGAGGACCAGGGGTCAAGGGCGCTACTTCATCTCTGGGCAGAAGGTAATGGGTTTAAGGTACAAAATGAAATACACATTTTGGACTTTGTAAATGTCTGTGGTTTGGTTTTTTTTTTTTGATCAGCTGTGCTTACTTTGTTTACCCCTCTCCCCTGCCCAAGGATTGTGCTTTTTCCTCTTTGTTTGGGGAGGGAAAGGGGGAAGAAGGAAACAAGTATTTATTTATGAAGTCTCTTTCTGTGACTGACACTGTGCTAAGTGCTTTACAAAGTCTCTCATTTGTTCCTCACAACAGGTCTGGGAGGTAGGTGTATTATTATCCCCCTTTTGAAGCTGAGGCAGAGGTTAAGTGATTTGCCTGGAGGTCACCCAGCTAGGAAGTGTCTGAGGCTAAATTGGAACTCAAGTCTTCCTGACTCCAGGCCCAGTGCCCCATCTGCTATGGCGCCACCCAGCTGCAGATGGTGTCAACAAAAAGGGGGAAAATTGTCATCAAAGCATCTTTTAAAATGCACAGAAGGAAGTTAGAGGAAAACAGAGAACACTTTTGAAAGTAACATGTTGAATTTATTACATGTGTTTTATATCTGCTGAAGGAACAGCTCTTTCTTATTTCAATCACTAATCATCTTCTTTTTTTTTCTTGGAGGGCAATTGTGACTTGCCCAAAGTCACATGGCTAGTTTTTGTGTCAAGTGTCTGAGGTGGAATTTGAACTCAGGTCCTCCTGACTCCAGGGCCAGTGCTCTATTCACTGCGCCACCTAGCTGCCCTATTACATGTGTTTTTAAAAGTAAGTTGTACTTAATAGAGATTTGTGTTTTTAAGGTTCTGTTTTGCATGTAAAAAATTCTCCCCCCCATTCTCTTTCTTTGTCTCTCTGTCTCTGTCTCCTTTCTCTCTCTCTCTCTCTCTCTCTCTCTCTCTCTCTCTCTCTCTCTCTCTCTCTCTGTCTTTCTCTCTCTCTCTCTCTCTCTCTCTCTCTCTCTCTCTCTCCCTCCCTCCCCTTCCTCTTCCTCACCTTTCTTCTCCTCCTTATTTTCTTGCAAATTCAGAATGAAACACATTTAAGTTTTAAAAAGAAAGAACACTGGACTTAGAGGTCGAGGAATCAGGGTTCTAGTACTGGTTCTCACAGGACTAACTAGTTGAGTGTCACTGACCACAAAAAAGGTCCATTCTGGGCCTCCATTTTCTCATCTATAAGATGATGGCATCGGACTGGTTCAATTTCACCTCTCACATTCTATGGACTTAAGGGTCTATGGGATACCCAGTAACCAAATAACCTCTCCCTGCCTGCTCTACCGAATCTTTAATTCAAAGACTTACCAATCTGCTGGGGAGAATGCAGTCTCCCATGCATCCAGGCTCCTGTCTCACACTCTGCACAGAGCATGGTAACCATGGAAGAGAACGGTCCTTGCCAGCCTGGCAGGGGTCCAAGGAGAGGGCTCAGCTCTGGCTAACTGCCTTACTCTGCTTATCTCCCAGCAAAAGAAGACACAAGGCCCATTGTTGATGGAGGACTTGGGGCTCCTGGCTTCAACAATAAACAACCAGTCATCTACACTAGGGACCAGGGTTGCATGGCAAGGAAGGCTTTTGTAACCTTTCTACCCTCTTTGCTCAGTGTAATAGTGGTGCCCTCTAGGGGCCCTCTAGAAGCCATAGCCAGAAAGGTGACTACTGAGCCATTTGGATTTGTACAAGAGATACCACTTCCCCCAAATCCTCAGTTCAAGGAGATGAACACACACAGAGGTGGCCTATTGATCCTAGAGAATTTGTTGCTCGGGAGCTATTGCTCTTGAGTGTTTCTACTCCCAGAAGAGGATTCAAAGAGGTGCCAAACCATAGTTTGGCAAAAATATTTATTAAAAATTTGAATAGCAAAAAAAAAAAGGACAAAAACCTGGAAATAAAATGGATATCCATCAGGTAAAGAATGTATAAGCCAAACACGATCATAAATTTGGAGCAGTATGGGACCTTAAAGGCTATCAAGGCCACCTACCCTCCCATTTAAAAGATAAGTCAACTGAGACTGAGAAAGATTACATGATTTCCCCAGGGTCATAGAGTTAGTAAGATTCTGAAGAAGGATTTGAATTCAGGTCTTCCTGACTCCAAATTCTGCACACTCTATTGTTGCCTATTGTCACCATGAATGTAATGGAATATAACTGAGGTAATAATAAACTTGGGTGGGGGGGGAAGAAATTTACATGTTAATCTTGTATATTTAAAAGGAATAGCAAGTTGTACATAATAGATTTGTAGTTTCATGTACAATCATATTTTTATTATACTATGTTATGGAAATGCTTGGTTAATTCCATGAACTAAAAATAAAATAAATTTAAAAAAATATTAATATCATGCATACAGAAAAGGAAGGAGAAAGTCAGTTGAACTGAAACAAAATGAAGTAAGCAGAACCAGGAAAATATTCCACAATGACTACAACAATATAAACAGAAAGAACAATGATAAAACAATCCAAATGATGCTGCAAAATTATAAAATTAAGCTTGGTCCCAAAAAAGAGATATGAGAAGATAGCTCCATCTGTTTCTTTTTAGAGGTGAGGGACCATGGGTGAGGGACACTACATCTAATGTCAGACTTTTTTGAAATGGTGGTTAATTTTGCTAAACTTTTCCCCCCTTTATTATAAGTGGTGTCTCTCTGGAAGAGATACATTGGGAAATATCGATTATTTTTAAAATGAAAGCTATCAATAGTTTTTTAAGCCTACTCTGTTCAAGGTGAGATACACCATGGTATGGTAGATAGAGGGCTGATGTTGGACCCAGGATAGACCTAGGTCCAAGTAGTAACTCTGGTTCATAATGAACATCTGACCATAGGCACTTAACATCTCTGACCTGAGTCAATTTTTAAAGACCTGGTGGTGGTGGTGGTTGTTGTTGGTTGTCCTTCCTTCTAGAAGAGGACCAAAATGATATCACTGTAATTGAATTGGTGGAGAAATTTTCCATAATGGAAGTTATCTCCCCTCTCCCCCAGAGACTGGGGGGGAAGATGTACAATACACTGTGTTACCTCTACTCTGCTGAGCACCTCTTAGCTGGTAGGGTTCCTCTGGCCAAGGAGATGGGTGTGCTGGCCAGAGACCCCAGAGAGATACATCTGTTGGTCTGAATCATTCAAGTTTGATCACATAGCACCAGATATGTCTGAGAAGTTCTTAGCCTGGCCTGTGTAAACTTGGCAAGATGTAAAAGCAGACACTCTAGGGAAAGGAGCCAAGTGCATCTGAGAATTCAGTCCAATGGGGAGGGCAGAGAGGAGAAGCAAACTTTAGGAGGGACCACTTCCAAATGAAGATATCAGGGGGACACCCCACATGCCACATTGTTCTGTTTACTTGAAACCCCAACTCTTCCTTGTAGTAGGCTTGTAAACTTGGGCAAATGACACCTCTCTGGGACTCAGTTTCCCTATAGGTAAAATGAGGGAGCTGATTTTGTTCAGGGTTCTTGACCTAGCTATTGTGAACCTTTTTTATTTTTTGTTATTAGAATTTCAATTGTATCGATAACATGGTTTCCTTTATTTTGTTTTCCTGTGTATTTCGTTTTATGCATTTAAAATGTTATTCTGAGAAGAGGTCCATAGGTTCCACCAGATTTCCAAAGAAGTTCATGACACAAAACAGGAAAGATCCCTTGTACTTAAGAGGAAATGAGCTAGGTAGCACAGACCTGGCCCTGGAGTCAAGAAGCCCTGTGTTCAAATCTGAACTTAGACATCATCAGATCACTAGCTATGAGATGATTGTAAAGAACTTCTGTGAAACTTAAAGCACCTGTATAAATGCTAGTTATCTAAAATGTTTCCAGCTTTAAATGCCATAATTCTATAATCCGGTATGTAATGATGGAGGTTAATCACTGGGAACCAATCAAAGGCATCCCCTGTATCCTCTCAGCAAGGGGCTACAATTAATGTCTACTTCTAGTGGAGATGCCCTTTCCAGAAAGGTCTACACCTGCATCCTCATCAACTTGATTGTGGGACTCATCAATCTGACCAGCAGCATTCCTGATCACTTCCCTCCACCTTCCCCCATTACATATGAACCATCTAACATTAAACCTGGAACACACACGAGCAATTATCTAATTTAACCCCCCCCCATCACAGACACACTTAAAGGGTCTCAGAGAGGGGTTGGGATTTGTCCAAAATCCCGTTTTACAGACACACTTATAGGGTCCCAGAGAGGGGTTGGGATTTGTCCAAAATCAGGTTGTCACTGATGATTGCTGGAGGTGTTTGACAAGGAAGCCAGACCCCTCCCTCCCCCCAAGGATGAGGAGATACCAGGAATCTAGCCAGGAATTGGAGTTCACCCTCAAGAATTATTTTCCCTGAAGGAGCAGAAGAGGACTGTGAGCTTCAACCAACCAAGCTCAACAGTCTCAGAGTACAGGAGACAATTAGCCACCTGGGGATATAGATGGGCCCCAGCTGGCTGAGATCCAACAGTCTCCACTGAGCCACAATTCTGTATGCACCCAACCCCCTGACAGGTGCCTTGAGGACACTGACACAGGGATAATTGCCTAGAAGTCCAAACTTTGTACCAGATCCCAGAGGACTCAACATCCTTCCCTCGGCTCAGTCACATTCCATCTGAACTATTAGAACCGGCTCTAGGTGACACATTTTAGGAAGGATCCCATTGGCCTCAGTCTGGTGAAGGAACCCTTCTCAGAGTATTTTTAAACGCATAAAATAGACACATAGGACTTCAAAGGAAGCCAAATATATTGAAATGCAGTTATCGAAACATTAAATAAAATGTTCGTGCACCCCAGGTTAAGAATTTCTGCTCCAGAGGCCTTTCTCTTTGAAACACCGCCAAAGAGTCAAGGATTGTAAGATTCCATTATGGATTCGTTGCCCTGCTTCTTAGACCTTTTTTTTTTTTTTTTTTTTGCTTTTTGGAGAACAATTGGGGTTAAGTGACTTACCCAAAGTCACACAGCTAGTTTTTGTGTCAAGTGTCTGAGGCTGTATTTGAACTCACGTCCTCTTGACTCGAGGGTCAGTGCTCTATTCACTGCATCACCTAGCTGCCCACAACCATTTTCTTTTTATTTTCTCTCTGGAGCTCATATAAATCACTACCAGTCTCTTTCCACTAGTTTAGATAGAGTCCTCCTGCCTTGAAGTCAGAAGATGGCTTCCCGAGGTCACTGGAGCTCGGCTCAGGGCTTCTCTGAATGCTGGCTCATCAGGAAAGAAATATGATGACATGCTAATTACTACTTGGAGCTCCAGAGGCAAGCTCAATCTTCTAGCTGACCCTTCCAGCTGCATTTCTTATGGAAGAATTTTTTTATCAGCTGATGTCTTCCTGACCTCCCTACATTCCTAACCAGCTATATACCATGTGCCCAAAGGTAAGAGAAGGATCCACTCAATTCAATTCAAGTCAATGAACTATTTCTTTAACAGAGATAAGTAAGACTTCTCCTCTGCTCTCAGGATGTTTATAATAGAGTAGAAAGACACAACAAATATATAAATAATTATAAAACAAAATAATATGTAAATAGACAAGAGAAGTATGTGTAAATAAAGTATTGAAAGCTCTTTGTAGTCGATAGAGTGCTGGACCTGGAGTCAGAAAGACCTGATTTCAAATCTAACCTGTGATATTGGTTGTGCAACTCTGGACAAGTCACTTAACTTCTGTTTGCCTTAATTTACCAGAGGAGGAAATGGCAGACCACTCCAGTATCTTTGTCAAGAAAGCCTCAAGGGCAGTATGGTCCATGGAGCCACAGGGGGAGGGGAAAAGAGGAAAGGAGAGGGGAGGGAAAAGAAGGGGAGAGGAGTAGCAGGTCAGGAAGAAAACTTATTCATAAAGACAAACTATATAGGTGGCCACCTGTCTGTCTATGACTAGGGCTGGCTCACTGTAGGGTTCATAATAAGATCAAATTCAAATTTAGCGAATAGCTGGTTTGCATCGGAAAGGGTTGGGAGGTTAGTTAAAAATGCAGGGCAGGTTTGGGAATGGGGCAGTGAAAGGTGACTCAGCCCTGAGTGGAGGGAATGAGTTCCTACAGGTCCCTGAAACCCCTCCCGGCCTTTGGTAGTAGCACTGGCCTGTTCCTCAGTTTCTTTGTCCAGTTGTGGCACTGACCCAGCCCAAACTGGCTTATCCACTTCAGAGAAAGAGGCCAGTGACTCCTCCCTGTCTCAGGGTGTGGACTCAGTGAGCAGTTCCGTGGTTGTTTCATGAAAGTTTGGCCAAGGCCTAATATCCTGGCTCTCCCCAGATCCCCAGCCCCACCAGCCTCCTAACTGGGGTCTGCCTCACCTCTAGGCAATATTTTAAAATGCTGTTTTATGTCTTTTGCTCTTACTTCACATTCATCTCCAAATAGGCCACCACTTTCCAATCCCATGAGTCCTCCCTATAACAAAGATTAAACAGCAACAAAAAATAGCAAAACCAACACCTTGATTTTATCTGCCATAGTCCTTCATCTCTTCAGGAAAGTATTTGCTTATCTCTTCTCTTCATCTACCTGTTGAATTTGAAGTGCCAGTGGGACAGCCAGATAGACATGTCCTGTAGGTGTTATGAGTAAGGGTGATTCAGGAGACGTCTGTTCCTCAATACCCTTCATATATCAAGTGCCCACAGTCCTCTGACCCTCCTATCCCAAGTCCCTTAATCTGCCTCTCCTTGGGTTCCTCTTCTTTAAAACAAGTAGGTTGGACTGGATAACCTTAGAGATTCCTCCTGATTCTAGACCTATGATTCTCTGAGTTACCCTTTCATCTTGCCCTCTGTAGTGTATTTGAATACACCATCTTCCATACCTAGAAGAGACTGCCCACTCTCCATCTCTACACAAGCGAATCTCTCCCTTCCTTCAAGGTCCAGTGAAGGTGCTATCCTCTCTATGAAAGCTTCTCTGAGCTTTCAAAGAAGAGATGTGAATGTCTCAGCCCACTCTGATTGAACTTTCTCAGGCATTTATCATATTATATATATATGTATAACATACATATTAATGTATAATATATTATATTATAGTTATATAAGTACATGGTTCTTTTCCTCTAATAGACTGTAAACCCCTTAAAGCCAGGAATGATGTCATTTTTCATCTTGATTTCTGAAGCCCCCAGTATAGCCTCCTAAATTGTTGGCGCTTAATTAAACTTTTAACAGTGGAATTGAATTGAACACATCCCTCACTGTGACTGTGTGTCTCCTTTTTCTGAGGGGGTTTGCTGGTGAAGCCTGACTTGTCATTGTAGAATGAAGGACTTTGTTTCCTGGTAAAGGAATTTCAACACTAAAAGCCCATGGAGGTTTATGGGGCAGGTAAGTACAGCTGCTTAGTCTGTCTCAGAGAAGGAAACAAGCATGCTGTCTTCAGAGCCTGAGTGTAGAATGTTCTCAGGAAAGAATGAGCTCATTCATACCCGAGCCGGTACTCATAATGACAGCTGAGTCACCTCTGTGTATTTTCCATTCTACTGACCATACAGACATGTGGGATGTCAGAAGATGTCAAAAAGCTGCCACCAAACCTTCTTTCTTCCCTGATGCATCAAGAGCCAGGGTCACAAGATCACAGATTCAGAAGTGGAAGGGTCCTACCTCGAGTTTTATAGATGAAGACATTGAGGCATAGAGAGTTTAAGTGACATCTTTAAAGTAGGTGACTAAGGTAGGCTCCCATCAGAAGAGGCCCAACTGAGAGATGAACTCAAGGCAGAGGACATAGCTCTCATGATGACCTTGTGGTTATTCAGCACATCTGAACAAAGGCCAGCAGCTGGGAGGGTGACCACAGTGCCTGAATGGGGAGAAGTGTGTAGGCTCCCTCAGTCAAAGGATGGATGTGGGAGAGAAGGATGAGGAGAGCATAGGGAGAGGGAGGAGGAGAAGAAGGAGGAAGAAGAGAGGGAGAAGGAGGAAGAGAGGGATCACATCACCTTAGGGAAAGTCATTTGTTTTTTCTGGGCCAGAGTCCTGTAAAACAAGGGCATCTTGGATTAGATGACCTCTAAGATCCTTTCCAGCGCCAAGCCATGATCCTAAGAAGAGAAATCTCAACAACAAAAAGGCCCAGATAAGAATTGGAAAATGCCAGCAGAGTGACTGGATTGAGTCTCAGTGCCCAATGTGCCTCCATTCCTTACTCAGTAAGATCCAGCTCTTAGTAAAATGGACAAGTTGAAGAAGTTTGTCTTGCTTTGACTCCTTCTCTGAGCTCTCTCTATTAGTAATCAGGAGCCCTCCCATCAGCGGGTGAGCTGATCTGACTTTGAGCCTCATTCATTCTACAATGTTAATGATGAGTTACCCTCCCAGGAGTATGTGCTTTTTATTAAGCTCTCATGGACCTTTCCCCTGCCCACATTATTGCCTTTGCTTCCTAATCAGTCAAACTGTTTGTCTAAGGAATCTTCCTGATGCTTTGCTCTAATGATAACTCCCTTTAACCTGCTCAGAAATCTTTAGGGAGTCCCCAGTGTCACCTGGACAGCCAGCCCAACCAATGAGCACTGAGCATTTGTCTACTGTGTGCCAGGGGCTGGGGATACAAACCAAAAATGAGTGTTCTTCAGTCATATCCAACTCGTGATCCCATTTGGAGTTTTCTACTGGAATGGTTTACCATTTCTTTTTCTGGCTCATTTTATAGATGAGGAAACTGAGGCAAACAGGGTTAAGTGACTTGCCCAGTGTCACACAGCTAGTAGGCATCTGAGGACAGATCTGAGCTCAGATAGATGAGTCTTCTTGATTTCAGGTCCAGCGTTCTATCCAATGAGACACATAATTGCCCCCAACAAACAACAACTGCTGCCAGAGGCTCAGGATACAAAATCAAAAATGAAACAGTCTGCCCTCAAGGGGCTTCCATTCTATTCATAAAATATATACTTCTTATCTTGGCATTCAAATACCTCCACCATTCAGTTCCAACCTATCTTTTAGATTTCATTTCACTCTACTCCATACTTTCTGCGCTCAAGACAAATTAAATTACTCCTTGTTCTTGCCCTCTAACTTGCAAGAACTAACTTGCCCTCTCCTATCTCCATACCATCCCCTGTGCCTCCTAAACTCACTCATCTCCACCCACATAGACACCCATCTATAACAACCCATCAAAATGCTTCCCTTTCTTTTTTCCAGTTAAAGTTCACTTTAACATTTTTATTTTACTTTGACCATTATAAAATTTTTACATTATCTACATTTACCAGTGTTATCTCTTTCCTTCCCCCTCCCAGAGAGCAATTCCTTATGACATAGAATTTTAAAAGAGGAAAACAGTTTTCAATAGAAATAACCAAGACTGAAAAAGTCAGATATTATGTGCAGTGTTCCATATCCATAATCCTCCACCTCAGAAGAGGATGAAGGGGACCAGCCTTCTTATACCTCTTCTTTGGGGTCAAACTTGGCATTCTTATTTGGCCTCATTCTTATTGTTTTTATTGTTTTATTGTTGTTTAATCTATTTATACTGTTGCAGCTAGATATGTATTATTTTCTGGGTTCTTCCTGTTTCACTTTGCATCACGCTATATAAATCTTCACATTGTCTCTACAAGTTTTGTATACATTGTTTCTTACAGCATTGTACCATCAATTGCTTCACCATTCTCCTTTTCTTTCTTGAAAGGCCCCATTAGTGAACAGCCTCATACCTTCCCCATGAAGTGTTACTTGTAGCTTCAGCTTGAACCAATCCCTCACACCTCTCGTCCCTCTGTGTTTAAACCCCTTTGTGCATGTAAGCCATTCTAATTCAGGATTTGAATTCAGGTCTTCCCGATTCTAAGACAAACAGAAAGCTGTTGACAAAACCTTCCAGTGCAGAACGTCAGTGTACAAAAGCCATTCTCCCTCATACCAAGGTGGGCATCTTGAGCTGGAGGGTCACCTCTTGTCTCCGGGTATCATCCTTAACCTGGCCACTAGACAGGAGAACGGAAGTGTGAGAAACTGAACAAGGAAGGATTAAGACCTTTACACACTGACCGCCAATCTCCAGCCAGGTTTCTGCCATCAGGACATTGCTCTAGGAGCCATCCCAGTAATAGAAACTCCATTTTATAGTACAGAACCAGGCAAATGTAAGACCCTTGAGGGCAGGGATGATCTTACTTTTGCCCCTTTACTCTGGCATATAGTAGATGCTTAATAAATGTTTACTGAATTGAAGTTTGTACCAACTTGTGTATGTTTGCATTTATTCACTTTATATTTCTAGCATATATATATATATATATATATATATATATATATATATATATATATATATGTTCTATGTACTCATTGCCTCTCCATTAGAATGGAAGCTCTTTGTGAGGAGGGTTTTTTCATTCTTTGTACTTGTATCCCCAGTGTTGGCTACACAAAGTGCTTAATAAATGCTTATACGCTGATCAAAGTAAAGTGAATCCCCCAGGCCAAAGTCCAGCTGAGTGGGAATATAACATAACTGTGAAGGCCAGCTCCAGTGCCTGATTCAGTTCTCCCGCCTGCAGAAAAAGTCCATCCACACAGGGGAAAAGTGTACGACCTGGGACATGGCAGGAGGCCCAGGCAGCCTAGGGCACCAGGCTGTGGGATTGAAACAGGGCGGGAAGGGGAAGGAGCAGGCATGCCTGGTCTGCAGTGGGGCAGAACTTCATCATGCTGTGCCAAGGGATGGGGGCAGGTGCAGGAGGAGGCCTACAATTCTCAGGTGAGCAATTTCCAGCAAGTTCTAGCAAGTGTATCATGCAAGTTCCTCACTGTGGTCTCCACAATACTGCCAGCATATGCAACCTTGATGCAAAGCAGCATTCTTCTGCATACCAGTGGCCCATGTTCAGTGAGCACACATCTCTGCTTCGTGTACCAGTGACCAGCCAGTCTTCAAGCCTGGTGGACATTGTGTTGGTGGAGAATGGTCGTGTTGCTTTTCTTTTAAATGTCCTTTTCCCTCTCCTGGGTGAATGAATGAATGCATGTAAACAGATAAATGAATACCAAGTTTCCAGCAGGGCTATCGTGTGACTGCTAGCCCCTGCTCTCCATTGTTTCTGGAGATGAAGATCAATCACCCAGTGGATGTAGTGGAAGTGCACAGGAAGGCTGAGCAAGTGCAATATGTTGCAAACAAAGAATTACAAATATGAGTTAAAAATGAGAGGGAGGGATGGAGGAGCAAAGAGTTGCCTCTGTGGTCCTTTAGCACCCTCACAATGAAGAGAAAGGAAGGGTGGCCCCCTGCAGGTTGGGGAGGGCTCCCCCAGGAGACCTTTTGGGAGGATGCAAACACAGAGGATGGGCTGGTGAGGAGGGGTCACAGATATATCTCTAGATCACAGATTCATTAGGCATGTGACCTTGTCTGCTCACTGCAGAGATAGGAAGCAAACCTGTGATTTCATTATTACAGAGAAGGGGAAGAAAATAAGCATTTATTTCTTAAGTGATTGTATGACAGTCACTGTACTAACTGCTTTTGTTACCTCATTTCATCCTCAGAACAACCATTGTGGGGTAAGTGCTATCATTAATCCCAATTTTACAGTTGAAGAAACTAAGACAAAGGGTTAGTGACTTGTCCAGGGTCACACAGCTATGAATGTCTGAGGTCAGATTTGAACTCGGGTTCTTTTTGACTTCAGGACTAGTGAGTTCCTCAATGAGGAGACTCTTCTATCAGTTCAAGGTAATGCCTTTTTTGCAGCTCATAATTGTAGAGTTGCCTAGAGCACTGAGAGATTAAGAGATTGCCCTGGGTCATACAACCATAAGTGTCTCAAACCTGGGACTTGAACCCAGGCCTTTCTGTCTCTAAAGTCAGTTCTTTATGTTCTACTCTATGTCTCCCCACTGCAGATCTACTAGTTACTATCTCTCTTTTGTCCAGAGACTCTCCTTTCCCCTTTAACATCATGGTAAGAGTGACTGAGGACAATATCACACACCTGGGCTCTCCTCTTGGCCTAAGCAGTCAGACAGGTGCTAGAGAGATAGAGATAATGCATTGAGGAGAGGGGTTACACACACCTTCACACACAACAGCTCTGGATTGTTTCCCTGGAGGGAAGTCCTGGGCATCTGTGAGACCCTTTCAGAGAACCATGTGTCCTCAGGGACAACCTGGCAGAGGTTGCTGAGGCAGACTTTCTGCTTCAAGCTAGATGCCATAGGAATGCAAGCTAGCAGCGGTGATGGAATGCCCAGACTGAGCCTCTTGTACCTAGTGAAAGAGTTCTGGGACCTATGACATGAAGAGACAAAGCCACAACATGTAGTAGCAAACACTGACCTTAATCTTCGCTGGTACTGAGTTATGTGCCTCCTTTAGGAAGGTGGGACCTACCAAAGGGATGAGTTCTTTCCCTTAAGGCAGTGGTTCTCAACCTTCCTAATGCCATGACCCTTTAATACTTGTATGTGGGTGTATCTGCATGTGGGTGGACCTACCTGGAGACAGATAGAGGAGCAGAAATATGTGTTTTCCAATGATCTTAGGTGACCCCTGCGACCCCTGTGAAAGAGTCGTTCAACCCCCAAAGGGGTCACAACCCACAGGTTGAGAACTGCTGCCTTAAGGGATGGCTAGGAAGTTTAAAACTAGGGTGGTACAATCAGTCAGAAGGAATATATAGGTCACTGGGGAAGGTGGGTCTCATCAGAGAAAAGAGTTGTCTCAGTTGTATTCCTGATTTCCAGTCCTCCTTACCTCTTGTACATATCCCAGATGCCACAGAGGCATTTCTAACTCAAAATGTCCAAAGTGGAACTCATCATCTTCCACCTTAACTCCTTCCCTCCTTTGAACTTCCTACCACCAGTATTCCAGTTCTCTGATCCATAACCTCAGAGTCATCCTTGGATTCTTCTTTCTCTCTTCTCTTCTTTCTTTCATACTGTCAGTCTCATATTGTCATGGCAAGTCTTGTGAATTCTACTTCCCCATGTCTCTTGCATATGTCCCCTTCTCACCATTCACTCCCATGACAACTAGGTCAGACCCATGATCACCTCTTACCTTACCTGCTGAGACAGTCTCCTAACTTAGTTCCCAGCTTTAAATCTCCCTTCTCCAATTCATTCTCTATTCAGTTATCAAAATAATCTTCTAAAAGCCTGAGTATAACCATGTCACTCAAGAATGTCACTTCAACGGTTCCCCATTTCCTTTAGGACAAAATATAAAATCTTCAACTTGGTCTTCAAACTCATTCAAAATCTAACTGAAAAGCAAAATTTAAAAAATAAATCTTTTAAAAATAGAAAGTATGATTATAAATGGGGAAATATATTAAAAAGTTAAAAGTACACATTCATGCAAAGTGGTTTTTTCTAAAAGATTATAAACATACCCTAAATCTCCCCTCATCCCCTCCTAATTTGTTCCTTGATCTCCATAGTACCTTCCCGATCCCACAAAGCCCTAGAGAATTGTGGTAGAACCATAAAATGTAAAAGGTAAGAAATCATCTAACATCATTGTGTAGCTACTTTGCCCATTTCAGAGACAGTCACTTTGCAAGGGCAAGGTCTGTGACCAAAAGAGATAATTTTCAAGGACTGCTGCTCGATGTAACACCCTGGTTTTAACTATACTGGTTCCTGTTGGCGTCAGTAGAATCAAGGAGACAATGATAGATGCCTCACAATGAACATGACCTTAGACCAGATGCTATGAGGACCCATAAAGCAAACGTAAAACTATATGTGGGAAGATGCGTCCAGTAGGTTGTAGTAAACATAAGAAACCTTATCTTTGAGGGGTCCCTGGTCTGACCTTCTCTGCTATTGGGGAGTCAATAAGCAATCGGAGAAGCCAGGCTCAGTTTTTGAGGATCCCCCAATCTGGTAGCAGAAACATCCTCACCAGGGAACCTCCTATCCGATAGCACGTATAGTTCTTGCCTTTAGGGACTCACTCACCAATCTGACAGAGATGATAGTTCTTGACCTCAGGGAGCTTCTAGTCTAAGAGAAGAAATAATCCCTGCCTTTAGGAGTAGCACAATATTAAGGGGGAAAGTTGGGCATCTCTTTTCTAATGCTTAGAGAATCTCTGTTCTCATGGAAAAGGTGAGAGAGTACATACAAATAAACATGTACACATACAAACAATTAAAATCATCTTCCAATTCCTCAGTGTGGTATAGACTTAACCCTGGGTTCTGGTAGGCTAAGACAAGGGAGTATAAGGTCTGTCTGCTCTGGGGAATTCTCCCAAACTACCAAGCTGGATCTGTCAATAGCTTGTGTATCTTGGCATCTGAAGATGGGCCTAAGTTTTAGACTGACTTGCCACCAAATGTTGATGAAAATAATAACAATAATAATAATAATAATAATAGCATTTATAGAGGTGTTTTAAGGTTTGCAGGACACTGTACATGTGTTATCTCATCTGATCATCACAACAACCTTGGGAGGCAGATACTATTTTTGTCCCCAGTTTTCAGATGAAAGAAACTGAGGTAAATAAAGGTTAAGTGACTTGCTTAGGCATACTGCTAGTAAGTATCTGAGGAAAGATTTGAACTGAGGTCTTCCTGACTCCAAGTCTAGCAGCCTCCCTGACTGAGCCACTACGTCTGGTCAAGTCTTATACTCGGATTTTAAAAATGAATTTTACCAGTACAAGATAGGACAGGATTGTAATTTGTTTGAAAAAGATTTGGCATTTTTATAGACTCTAAGTTTGATATAGTCAGCAGTGATATAGCCATTAAGAAAGCTAATACTTAGGCTGTATTAATTAAGGGAGGTAATTAGTCCCATTGCATGCTGTCAGACCACAACAGGAGTATTGCATTCAGTTCTGAAAGTCATATTTCAGGAAGGAAATTGATAAGCTGGAGCACCTAGAGGTGGGTAACTAGGTGAAAGGACTCTAGTTCTTGCCATTATGATGATTGGTTGAAAAAACTGGAGATGTTTACCCAAAAGAACACCTAGGGGGATATAATGGATATGGTGAAGTATTTGAAGGGCTATTGGGAAAATGAGTTAGGCTCATTCTTTTTTGGTCTCTGAGGACAGAAGTAGGATCAATGAGTAGAAAATATGAAGAGGCAAATTTAGGTTCAATATATCGAAAAAAAACTTCCTAACAAGAAGAGTTCTCCACAAGTAAGGTAGTGGGTTTCCCATCACTTGAGGTATGCAAGCAAACACTTATTGGAGCACATCAGAGAGGGGATTTTTGCTTAGGTTTAAATTAGGTTAGATGTCCTTTGATGTTACTTCTGATTTTGTGATTCTGTGACTTTGAGAAGATGACTGATAAGAATCTAGACAAGGTAATACACACCCACATATATGAATATGTATACATGTATATGTATATATGTGTGTATACATACATACATATATATATATATGTACAGAGAGAGGAGAGGGAGAGAGATAGAGACAGAGAGAGAAAGAGACAGAGACAGAGAGAGGGGGAGAGACATACAGAGACAAGAGAGGGAGAGACAGAGATAGAGACAGAGAGACAGAGACAGAGACAGAGAGAAAGAGGGGAAGGGAGAGAGAGAGGAGAGGGAGCCAAAAAGGTGACCTGGAAGGGGCAGTGAGGAGCAAGAGGTTTGTTGTTTTCTTTTCATGGCCTGGTATGTGTGGACATGAAAGAAAGAGTACTTGTTAATAGAAAATGTTAGTCAGGGATGCTGGGTCTTTCAAAGGAAATCAAGTTTCTACAAACACAAGCTAGAAAGAGCATAAGAGGAAGATATTTAGACTCAAAGGAGGCTGTTAATGACAAGAGAGGGCACAATGGAAGGTGAAGGCTGAGGATGGTGACTGTGAAGGGGCAAGGCTGAGTGATTAGGGTGAGGGAATGGGAAATGGTACTACAAAGAAGCTGCCTTTTCCCCAACATATAGCAACTCCAAATCCAAAGGACATTGGGGAAAGGAGGTGAGATTCTTCCTCTGATGACAGGGAAAGTACCCAATGTGGCTCTGTTGCCCCTCAAACACCAGGCTGAGAAGGGATTGAACTACAAGGACTCTTGGGATGTCTGGGATGGTAAATACTTGGTGATTGTGCCCCTGAGATCCTCACCACTGTACAGTGGAAAGTGTAGTGACTCTGAAGTTCAGACATGAATTCAAATTCTGCCTCTGCCACTTACTACCTGTATGACCTTGGATAAATAATTTGAATGTCTCTGTTCGTCCTTTGCCTCATCTGTAAAATGAGGGGCTGGACAAAAAGACCTCTTTTCTTCCACCTCCAAATCTATGATCTCTGTGCTTCAACTTTAGCCTTGTTCTTTTATTTCAAGATAATGCAAAATGATGCATAGCGTGATGCATACTTGGGACCTGGTGCTGGAGGCCTGATGTTGGACAGAGCCCTGGCAGTGAGAGCCCTGCAGTCTGGACATGGTATGGTCATGGAAGGCTGAAGCATTGCTGCTCATCTCACCTGGAGAGTGGGAGAGAATAGTTCTGCATCACTTCTAGCACTGCATGAGCTGATCCAAAGTTCTCTGAATTCCCACAGGGAATGGGGGTGTCCTTATGAGGTACTGGGTCCCTCATTTTGCACTCTAAACAATACTCATGGAATTGAAGTACTGTCTATCAAATAAAATGATAGTGATTTTTGCATCCATGCCAAACTGCTAGAAAACCTCAACTCAGTTAAGGCGTTGGGGTGTCAGGGACCCCAGCAAACACCTCAAGGCTCCTGCTAGGGAGGTAATGGAGGAGTAGGAAGAATGCTATGGGACCAAGCCAGGTCAGGAGGAGCTTATGTGGATTGTAGCCATTGGAAGATTCCATCCTGCAGCATTTCATTTTAACTTGATTATTCTTACTGATGGTGTTTCTATACTACTTAGGTACTAGATGTCCTTTCAGTGGCCATCAAAAAGACTGGTGTCACAAACACTACCCTCGTTATGGCTTAATTCATCAACAGTTATTGAATGCCTATGACACCAAGGCATCAGTTTGGGTGGAAAGGCTGTCATTGAGAAGCATGGCTTGTGTCCTCCTTTGAAACAGCAGCTTCTAGAAACAAGGACCCAGGCTTGAGGGTCTACTAAGGCAGGGGTGATAGAAAACAAAAGGTACAAAGGAAGTTGTTGGGGTTTTCCCTTTCTTTTATTAACGCACAGGATTCTGACTACCACGCACTCCTCTCTTAAATCAACTTAAGATTTTACTTAATTTTTCCCCCTTTTCCAGGTAAGATTTTTCAAAGGTGCTTATGGTCAGATTCAAATATTTGAGCATCAGCTATAATTTCAAGCTAGATTACAGATACACCTGTGTTGTAAATAACATCCCTTGTCCCCTCCCTCAAATTAATTCGGTGATTTCACCAAAGTACCCGTGGGTACACCATGCAAAATGAGTCCCCCCAGGGAAAATACTGAAGTGTATCGTACAATAACACACAAACGCACACACATACATGCACATATACATTCTCTCTCTGGATCAACTCCTTGTTGACACTTCCTTCTTTCCTCCCCTCCCTGACATCCTTCCTCTTATCTTGTACCTTCTCCTCCGTCAGATAGACCCTGATTTCCTCTCTCCTCCCTTACGCCTCTTCTTCACCCACACCTTTTCTCTCTTTCCCTCACACCCTCACCATTGCTTTCTCTTTGCGCCATGTATATTCTCTTGAGACAACCCATACCCTTTTACCTCTCCCTCTCCCACAGGGATCCTGTGGTCCTTCCCCAGAGCAGAGCATTCCTATACACCCATCCTCTCTCCACAAACACAACACTCCCAAATTTCTCTTCCTTCTCCCTCATTGGCTCACAAAAGAACCCTCCCAGATGCACCTACCCTCTCTAGTCTCACACTCTTCAGCCTAGCTCTTTAACATTCACCTTCACACATTATTCCTTTTCTGAAGAAAAAAAAAAAGCAGACTCTGAATCCCACACATTCTCTGCTTGCAGACTCATCTCTTCCACTTATTGTCCCCACCCCAGCAACGTGATATTGGACAAATCACTTAACCTCTCTTGGTGCTCCACTTGCCCATTCATAAAATGGGAATAATCCTGTATCCACCTCACAGGGCTGTCCTGTGGGTCAAACAAAGCAGTATTTAAACCTCTGACTACCATATACATTTGAGTAAGTATTTCACTCACATTTACACATTTTCAATCTCCAACAATTTCTTCATGTCCTATTCTTCTAACCACATTTTCATTTTCTCCCTCTCATATACACAAATAGAACTTCAACACAGGAAGCTAGTGACTGCATTACTCAGGCTGGAGAGAAAAGAGGGTATATTTATAGGCCTGTCTGACTGGAATACCAGACCAGACTAGCAAACTAGCTCAGTTCGGCTGGATTTCCAAATCAATTATTTGACTGGGGAGGGGGAAGTTGGTATTTTCCTTTTTCATACCCACTTCTTAAATTCACAAAACAGTGGTTAATTCAACCAAACCTTCATTTTGAAAATTTATTTAGAAAAAAAAATTAACATGGGCAAATGAGATACTTCGGTGTTACAACAGAGTATAGAAACGTCTAGCAATAGTCCAATAATTTGATCTTTAAATACAAAATAACCACATGAACACCTAATATACAGGTTTTGTTTGAATACATATTTATTAGATAAATATTAGGTTGTCACATCATCTAACTACATACAGTTTTGCAAGACTAGAAATCACAATTAGTTTTTTGACCAGTTTAAAGTATGAAATGATTGCATTGTACATACAATGTACAAACAAAGACAATGACCGTTTCTGTAGAAGTGACTTCCAACTGAGCTTACATGATTGCACGTGCATGCACGCGCCTGTGTGTGGGCATGTGTCATTCACCTCTGATCATGATATCAAAAATTGTACAAAGTATGAATTTGGTTACAATCTTTTTAAATCTCCTTTATTTTCTTCATTGTTTTCTTAGCACCCTAAAAATACACAGGTGAGAAGACTAGCACATTGAAGCTAAAGAGTACATGTAGATAAAAGAAAAACAGAACAGAGCAAAACTTTCCACACAGGGTCAGCGTATATTACAGAGTGTGAATCCAATGCGGAGACTTCACAAACGCTAACAGACAGGATCTAGTTTTTTTTTCCACATGAGATGGAGCTCCAAGCTTTTTTTTTTTGTTTGTCTTTTTTGCAAAATAAAATCAAATGCACATTCCAAGGAAGATGAATGCATCTCTGTTAACAGGTCTCTATTTCTCATTTACATATGTACAGACGTGTCCCTTGAGTCTCTGCTGCTGACACGGTGGTGTCTGGATGGGTCGGTCCTAAGTTCTATCAGTGAGCAGAAGTGTAGATCTCTGTGGGTTTACTAGGGCTTCCATTGGGGAAGGGGGAAATATATATATACATATATATTTTAATCTGGAGAAAAAAAATCTACTGGGAATTTGATACACAAATAAAGCTTTAGAAAGCCCAAAGGGTGGGGGTGCTCGTATTTCTTTCATGGAGCTTCCCCCCCCCATCCCACCTTGTAATTAACTTTGGCAACATGGACACAAACACGCCAGTAGATCCCATGGGCAGGTTTCCTTTAGGTGCAGCCCTTCTGAAGCACTGGGCACCTTGGAGATTCTTATGGCTCCAATGGCTCTAGTCACCAAGACATAAACAGGAGGCGCCATCTTGGGATTCGAGAGCTACCCTTGCTTACAAAGTCATGATTTCCTCTTTGTGGATCTTATTCAGGGTAATAGCGCCTTTGACAACTTAAAAATAAAAAAAAAGAACCAGAGCCTGGACTCCCTTTCATTACATGCCTGTCCCTTCCCCCTTGTCCCCAAAATGATGTGGGAAAGGCTCCCTATAAAGCTGTCAGTCTCTCTCGATCACTGCCTGTTTGAGAAAGCTGATGCTTAGGTCTAAAGGGAAAACGCTTAAGTCTAACTTGCCGGACAAGGAAAGCTGTTGTTTTCCCTAGGAAGTGGGAAACCGGTAGCAGGTGCTGATTTGTCCTGGGAAACTCTGCCACAGCGCAAACGGGAGTGTAGCACTAGGGGGAAGACAACTCATCACTTGTGGGCAAATCAGAAGGGTCCCCAGAGATGAGTAGGCTACCAGGCACCCGAGGACCCTTTGATTCTGTCTAGGGGGCTAACCTTCCCACAGAGATCGCCCCACTCAGAAGACAATGGACTGACCTATTCTCCCCCCCCACCCCCCAAATCACATTCTATCCCAAATGTGTGTGCATATGTGTGTGTTTGTATGTGTGGTTTGGATGGAGAGGGGTGGAATGGCAGGGCACGCCAGGGATGCCAACATCTGGAATGCTACTGTTAGCAATCCAGATTTTACCTCCTGCTGCTCGTTTTGCTGTTTGCTCTACTGCCAAAGGATCTGGGAAATGGATTAAAATGGGTGAGCTGACATCTTCAAAATAAAAAGAAATTTCATTCCCTTAAGTTTGTAAAAAGAACCTTTGATTTTTTTTTGTTTTACATTTTTTTTTCTAAAAAAGGACTCTTTTTTTTTTTATCTTCAGTCAAGGTATTTAAAAACACCAGCAAAGGATATAACCGGGTCATGAAAATGTTGAATATTATCAAAGACAATACTAAAATATTCACAAAGATATTTACAATAGTGATTCTTAAAATAATTGATTTTGCATACTGAACAACTTGTCATCTGAGAAAAATGCAAAAAACCAAACTGACCAGTACAAAGAAGGTGTGATGGCAAATTCTCTACAGAAAACCCGGTAGTCTGAATGTGGGAGACTGGAAATAAATGAAAATGACCACCGTTTCCTGTAATATCTACAGCAAGGGGCTAGGGGTGCCCAGAGAAGGGGAGAAATAAAGATTTGCTCTGGGAGGGGGGCAGTGATAGCATGGGAAACCGAAGCAAAGAATTTGCAGATTTGTGTGGCTGGCAGTAAATCCAGCATCATCTAAGCCCAGAGCATACCACTGACAGAAATGTAAGCTAACCCCAAATAAAATCATACATTTAAATGACTATGGGAGAACTAGGGCAAGGGCACAAAGACCTGGGAGAGTGGTAAACAGGAAGGCTTTGAAGAGACGGATGGATGGATGGATGGATGAGCAAAAACCACTTCGTGTCACGCTTGGAGGGGAGCGTCAGGTTAATTTTAAACCACTGAGGGTAAAGAACGGTCCATGAAACAAGAGCTGAGCTGAGATTCCTTAAAGGAGAGGTTGGCACATGTGCACGTCTTCTGATGTAGCTATGGGTGCTCCCTGGAGGGTGCAGACCCACCAAGATGGCCAGGGGAGCAACGGGGTTGGAGATACAGCCCACCATGTAGGATGGACAGAATGATGGAAGAGATGACACACAGCAATGGCTCTCGACAGACCCCAAGACCAAGCCCTAGCCAAGGTCAACTTCACCTCTCTTCTTTCTTTTTGCAAGCCCTGATGCTTAACAGGACAAAAAACCGGGACTGGGAGGGTGGGGGGAGGCAGTGTGTGTGAAGACCAGATGACATGTAACAATCCTGGAGACAGACGGGAGGGGTGTGAAAGAAAGAAAACACAAAAAGGAAGTCTCTCATCTATCAGATCCCAATGTTCCTTTCTGCAGATGATGTAAAACGGATTTTGTCTTTGTATTTTTTAAAAAATAGGACTAAGTTGGGAGTAAAGGTATACATTACTGTGTCTGCCTCCTGACAGGTGTGTCCTCTTCTTTCCCAAATTTTCAAACCCCTCCCACTCCAGCTCTGACTCTCTACCACCTCCCTTCAAGGAAAGGGCTGAAGCTTTCTCACATTTCTGGCTGAGGGAACTGTTGGGTTCTCTTGTGATTTAAATGACTCAGTAGCCATTCTCTCTACTGTCCATGATCTTAGAGAGAACCCCATGGTTCCCTCCTGCTGGAACCCAAAGCAAAAAACTCTCCCTCTCCCCCATCCCTTCAAAGGCCCTCATCTCCATCCATTCTCTCTGAACCTCTGCATAGCATGACCCCTTTGCAGGGTCTGTTGGGGCTAAGAGGTCAGTGGTCAAAAAATGGCAACCCTCAGTGCGAGGGAGAAGCGGGGAGAAAACACGGTCTGCTCTGGCCTGGGGAGGTTCTTTCATGGACGGTTTGTGCTTTTCCGGTGGTGGTGACTTCGGCAGCTCTGGCCAGCACCCACAAGACTCACTCCTGCATGGGTGGACCCTCCCCAGGGTACTGTGCCTGATTCATCCATCTCTCTCCATATTTCTGGTTCTGTGGTTGCTCAGGTATCCAGGCTGGGAAGTTGGTGGATGGGGAGAATTCTCAGTTTCAAAAATGGAAGACCCCTGGGTTAGAATGTTGTTTTCTGACATTGGGTCAGCACGGGAGGAATCAGGTTGGGAAGGGAGAGCCACTTTCTTATCCTTGCTGAGCTAGAGATGTGCTGGGATGGTTTTCTCCATCACAATGCTCTTCTTTTTAGGACCGTGTTGGACATGGGCAGAAACGCAGCTACCCTGGACTTAAGGCCTTGCCATGCCAGGGCCAGAAGCAGGTGCTCTAAGGGCCCCCAAACCCATGCGGCCTAGGGACCACTTCCTCTTCTGCAGTCTCCCCACTGAGTGCCAATGTTCTGAGAAGGTGATAGCTGGGAGAGCCCTCACCCCAGCTCCAAATGAGAAGTTCTGGGGTAGAGAACTGGGGAGGACATGGGCTACATGGGGTGGAGAAGTATGTGTGCATGTGTGTATATGTGTGCATGTGTGTGTGTTTGCATGCATGTGCATGTGTGTACGTGTGGGGAAGGGGTCTGATTAAAAGCTGAGAGCTTCAGTTGTTCTCAAAAAGTGAGAGAAGGTCATCGTTACTATTGCTCGGCAGGTCAGGAGGGTCCAGGTACGAGAGCAACTCATCTGGATTCGTGAGTTCTGGAAGAAGCTGGAAAACAAAGATGGAGATGGGGATGAGGACTGGCCAACCAGCACTAGCTGCTGGTCACTGAAGGCAGATACCTCCAGGGGCCACTCTTGCTCCTGCTGCCCTCTAGAGGGGCACAGGACAACTCATAGTACTATTTCTATCTCTAAGAAGGAAAAGCATGAGCTCACAAGCCTCAGGGATAGTCCAACCCCTTCCATTTTATGGGTGAGGAAAACAGAGGCCCAGAGAGTTCCTGGGATTTGCCCAAAGATTCACTCCATTGTTCAGTGTCAGATATGGGATTTGAATTCAGGTCCAATGCCCACTACTCACCACCAAAACATATCCTGCCCCACTGAGATGGGGACAAATGGCTGGGAAATATGTCTAGCTTGTGGTCAGTCTCACTTCCCTATTGGGCTGATGTGGTTGAAATGGAGGGTGAAGTCACCCCTCGACTGTCAAGACCTAATGCTTTGAGCTAGATCTCCAGAAGGAATTTTACCCAAGGTCTGAGAAGGCATTTCTGCAGAGTGCTAGGGGGTAGGGGATGGGTGGGCATATTTAACAATGTCTAGCCCCATGTCCTGCTCATTCCCTTTCAGAGAGTGGCTCCCTGTCTCTGCTCTCAACACAGTAATGGGGGTTCCAAAGATCACCCATGATCTAGAAGGGACAGGTACACACACTTGGTCACATTCTCAAAGCCCCACAGTGTGACAGCTCATGGAAGGTCACTTTTGCATCTGCGCTGTGCAAAGTGATAACAGGCTACCATTGAAGTGGCAGATGAGGTCAGTTTCTGTTCCCTTGCAGACCCCTCCTCCACATTCCTGCTCCATCATCCTGATGGAGCATTAAGTCCGGAGTGAAGCTCCATGGGACTAACTAATTACAAACTGAAAAAGGAGGCGACTATAATGCCTGTACACCTTTCTTCTCCCCTCTTTTTTAGGTCCCCCTTCAGCTGAAAAGTCAGGAGTTTCTAGGGAATCCAAGGACCCCCTTGTGATGTTCACATCCCAGCTCACCTTAACTGAAATATTTACTTAATGACAACTCTTTCTCCCAGAGGCAATGCTGGGCCAAGAGGCCAGGGCAATGCCTATGGAAAGGGCAGGGGCTGAGGGAGGGAAAGGAACACATATCTGGGGGAGTTTTTAGAAGCAGATCTAAAAATCTCATTACCAGTATGTCTCAAAGAGGAGAAACTCTACAAAAAAGTGATTTTCAAAATTAAGTGAAATTTTTAGTTTGTGTGTGTGTGTGTGAGGTGTAACTATGTAACTGTGACAGCCTGATAATTCATCACATACCCAGTTTCTAACCCTGGTGTACCCCCTCCCCACTCAGTGCTCCAGGACAGAGGTGTCAAACCTGTGGTCCACAACACTCCCCAGCCCAGTGTGGCCTAAACCAGATTCAAATGTAAATGGGAACTCTTTTACAAAATCAATGAAAATATAATAAAACACAGATAACATTAATAAGGTGGTTTTCTAAGTAGGTATGCAGCTTGCAGGGGAGGGTCTTTATATATTGTGTGGCCCCCATTTCTATGGGCATCTGACACCACCGCTCCCAAATAGGGGATGCTGAGTGGATCTGAAGGACCAGGCAGGGCAGCAGCAACAGGTGGCAAGGAACCTCAGAGTCAAAGGACCTGCTTCAAGTCTCTCCAGCTACTACCTGCAGGGCCTTGGGAAAGTCACTTAGCATCCCCAGGCCTATTTCCTCATTTGTAAAATAAGGGGGTGGGCCTGATGGCCTCTGAAGTCCCTTTTGGCATTAGGCCACACCCTCAGTTGTTGGAAAGCTAGAATCTCCCTTTGCAGGAGGACGGAGCAGAGCCCCAGAGCCCTGTGTCTACAATGTTCTGCTTTAGTTCTAGACACTACACCCTAAAGAAATTGGCCCTTTTACCCACTGATGTTTCTTTATCCAGCCCTCCCTTCTTCTACAATGATTCACACTGGGTTTCTCTTCTTGCTGTAGGCTCCTTACCAGGGATGCTATGAGTACCCAACTGCTCTAAGGAAGAATGGATCCATCTTCCTGGGACCAGAAAGGAGAGGGCACTGATGCTGGTTCAAAGGCGAGGTGACTCTGATTTTATTTTAAGCCATCGGCAGTCCCTCTCACCTGGGTGGCAAGGCTGGGCTGAGGAGGAGGTCCCCAGTCACCCCTATGGTTGGCCCAGCTCTTCTTAGCTTTCCCTTGGCCATCGTTCCCCCCACTGCCAACTCCCAGGGAGCCCCTAATAAGGCCACGTGGAATGTGCAACAGAAAAGGCTGAAAAGCAGGCATGGATGATACATGAACCAGAAAATCAGAGACATACACACACACAGACAGGATAGACAAAGGGACACCCGAAGTTCCCCTGGCTCTGGCTAAGATCCCATCCCTCTGGTCCCCTCCAGGGAGAGACAGAGCAGTAGAGACAACAACAAACCCAAAACAGGAGAGGAAAGAGGGGAGAGGAGAGAGGAGAAAAATGGGGCAGGGTGGGGGAATACCATTTGAATGCCTCAAATTGCTATAAGCTCAAAAATAAAAGAACAAATAACCGAACCCTGAACCAAAAAACCCATGATCCCATAAAGCTGAATTAAGAAGGTGTGTGTCTGGGCAGAACAGACCAAGGCAAGAGCCTTGAATTTCTATCCTTGGAGATTAAGGGTAGCTGGCCTGAGAACCCAACGAGTCAGGCAGTTAGAAGTGACAAAGGGCCTATTAATGAAGAAGGGAGACCCCCAAATGACAGCAGAGAGGATAATTCTCCCCTGGTCTGGGGGTCCCCCAGCCCTTCCCTAAGTGGAGCCAGGATATGGAGAAGAGATGTGCTGACCAACCCCAACCACGTGAGCCCACTCATCTCACCCACCCACCTCCCAGGCCGGTGGGAAGGGTGGATCCCTCCGGCCACACACCCCACCTCCTCTTTCCCCCCTCCCCTTTTCCTCCCCCTCCTCCCCCCTCCCCCAAGGCCCACCCTGTCTCTTGAGCACATCCAGGTGCCAGACCTAAATGCAGGCAGATGACAGTGGTGACCCAAACTTACATCCAGCGAAGGTTCCGGCATGTCGGACGCTCCCTGTGCTCCGGCCTGACCCTCTAAGGCTGTGGAGGGGTTAAAGGTCAGGTCGCTGTGTGGATGGTTGCTGGGAGCAGCCTGAGGTGGTTGCCGGGGCGGCTGGGAAGGAGGAGGAGGAGGAGGAGGTGGAGGAGGAGGAGGAGGAGCCCCACTGTGATGTAATGGTGGCCCTGACTGGTTGCTGGGGTGTGGTACGTGCAAACCTTGTTGTATGGAAGTATGGGACTGATCAGAACTGCCAGGATGTGGGATCTGCGGAGGAGGAGAGAAGCAGGAAAAAAGAAGTGAGGTGACAAGGTACAGTGCACGAGATGCCTGAGGAAAATGAAAACCAAACCGAAAACGCCCTTTGCACCGAGCGCCCTTCCGTCAGGGACAAAGACGCCCCCCCAAAACAACTGACCAGCGCCATGAAGAAGGGGGCACACTGGCTGTCTCTGGGGGAGACAAGGGAGGGGACAAAAGACTTGAAAAGACAAGCACGGACGTAAGAATTGGAGGACCCGGCCTCTCCTTCCCCATCCCCTGCCCAGCCCCCCTAGTCTCCTCCAGCCAGGACACTGTCACAATGAACAAGAGCGTGGTCAGAAATGGAAAAGCAAAATGGGAATGTTTCAGGGTTTGGGAGAGGCATGTAAATGCTGGCCCTGGTCACAGCCACAGAATAGAGCTGGGGGGGAGGTTGCAGTTCATGGGGTGGGGCACCCACAGACACAGAGAGCAAAGCACCCAACAGACCCACCACAGTTCCAGGTAGTCCCTGGCAACCTGTGACAGAGAGGGTCTGGAAAACCCAGCTTCTTCATAAATGCCAGAAATAACTTCCTTGGCTCATACTAGTTACTTTCTTGAGAGGTCTCACCGGGGAGAGGGACAATGTACCACTGGATGTTACTGGGGTGATGGGACCCGAGGAAGAGGACAGGATCTCGAGTCAAGCAGCCTCTTCCCTCCTCCTCAGAATGGTCCCACCATAGAAACCATGACCAAATGGGACTCCAATCAAAACCACATCCAGAGTCAGGAAAGAGCCTAAACCCAAGGGGACTTTCCTAGGCTCCTCTACTAGTCAGCAGAAAAGGGAGAAGCATGAAAGCTACAGCTACCACCCCCAAGTCAGAGAAGGCAGAGACCCTCTGGATAGGGGAAGGGGTATCTCAGAAGAGAAAGAATAAAGAGAGACACAATGACTGGAGACAGGGTTGTTTATGCTGCAAATCCCACTTATTCCAAATGAGGAGAAGGGCATTCTGACTTACTTCCTTCTGAAATTTGTGGAACACAGGCAAAGCGATGCCACCTTCTAGGGGAAGCCCTTCCTAATCCTGCTGCTTAGGCAAACAGCTTACATTTATACTTGTATACACTTACATGTGTATGCATCCTTTACTGCCAGAGAACGGATGCTTCCTGAGGGCAGAGAATTTTACATTTCCATCTCTGTACCCACTGAACCTACTAAAGTAGCTGGCACATAGTAGGCCCTTATTATTAATGGGTGTTGATAAATTTACCAAAATGCTACCTTATTGCTTTTAAGGATACGCAGCCAGTTTGTTCACCAAAGGCTGACCCGTAGAGGAGGTTGTTTGTGTGCAGGGGGAGAGATGCTCCAATGAACTCACATTTAGAGTGAGCAAAACCACTTGCATCCACAGAAATGAATCACGGAAAAGTGGACGATCTTCTTAAGGCTACAGATTTCTCCTCTGTCTGCTAACTACACTCCCTTTTTAAAGAGATAAGGAGACCTTTAGAGTTGGAGGAGAGAGACTCTCCCTCCCAGTTCAGTTATTCCAACCTCTCATCTAGTGCAGGAATCACAAGACCACAGGATTTAAAGCTGATGTCATCGGACCTGACCACTTCATTTTTCAGATGGGGAAACTGAGGCCCAGAGAAATTAACTCTAGCATCTCTGAAGTCATGCACTATTTGCATCCTTGTAATGAAGACAGGGAGCTCATTATCTATCGGAGTGGTCAATAAGTTCTTACTTATAGTGGGTCAAAACTGCCTCCCTAACATTTCCAGCAGGTGTTCAGTAAAGAATGGATGATTGATGGATTCCAGTGCACTTCAGTCAGCCCTCACAAATCTTGAATTGGTGAGATCTGAAGAAGCAGAGGGCTACTTTTAAAACAATCTACCCTTTCTTTGTTCTCCTGATGCTTCCAATACCTACCTAAACCTAGGCATGGGAGAACCAGGCACCTCTCATATTTAAACCACTATCTCTTGTGGCCTGAGCAAGGACTATGCTACAGGATTTAATCCCTGGCTCTCACTAGCCTGAATAATTGCGACTTTTAAGCACAGGTGCTGCCTTGATGCATTTTATTTTCAGAAGCTGATTCAAGGACCTGGACTTTCACTTTCTCTCCCTCTCCCTCTCCTTTTTTTCTTTCTCTAACTTGGTCAGAAAATACCCTGGGAAATTTGCCAATCTATCATTCCATGGTAGCAGAGCAGGTCCAGGTGCCCAACCAAAACTTCACCCCTTCTCTCTCTCACTCCATTTTACAGAGAAGGCTCTCTGTAGTTTATCCCTGTGTACTAGGAAAGGTGGGAAGAGGGAAGGCAGGAAATGCTCTTAGAAGCTCCTAATAAAATCTTCAAATATTTTACTTCATGTAGACTCAGCTCTCTGGGTGTTGGGAGGTCAAGACTTGATTTGTGACTAGGATGTGACTTGGATGGTTTTTGGGAGCAATCCCCCTCTGCCTTTCTTGGTGGCCCATTCCTTCTTGCAAGGCCAGTCTCCTTTCTCCTTGGCCCACAATTCTGACCTCCTGAGGCTCTCTATTCCTACACTGGCACATGTAGCCAGAGGTTCTCAGGTAAGCAAGAGTGCCATATTTTTGTTTGGTTTTAAAATCACAGCCTTTGCCTAAAAGCTGATTCCAAACTACAACTCTGAAGTGTGACCTCTTGGCAGGTTCCAAGGCCAAGGTTGTTACAGCACAAAACACCCTCCACTTTCGTTGGAGGTTTGGGATTCCTTGGAACACAGCCTCAGCCCAATGCCTTTATCCAACCACGGAAATTAGCAGACTACCCAAAGAAACTAGGTTGTGTGACTGATGAAAATCAGAACACAGACTTTATCTCTGGTTTCTCTTCTTCCTGGTCCCCCTCCATCCAAACTCACTTTTGGTTTTTACCTCCCCCAGAGTCCTAAGGGTTCTGGACCATGACAAAGTCTATCACATATGGAGAAGGCAAGTATTGCCAGTGCTAGGTAACCAGAGGGGAGAAGGCAGGATGAAGATATGGGCAGGCTGTATGAAATCACATAAGCTCAACTGCCCAGAGAAGTTAAAAAATCCAAACCTGATATTAAACGTCTGAGAGTTCAGAGAATACACATCCCTTTTTTCCTCAGCCATTCGTGTCTCCAAAGACTACTGTCTACAGTGGCCTCTCCTACTCTAGGCAGAGCACAGAACACCACCATGGGGATCCAGGTTTTAGTTTGGGCTCCAGAGGTAATGAGCAGGTCCCTTAAAGCCTCTGAACCTGTATCCTCATTCATAAAATGATAACAATAAGACAAGCTTTATATTTAGCTGATGTCTCAAAGGTCAAATGAGGCTATAAATGTCCTCACTCTGAAAAATATAGAGCTGCTACCCCAAGGTGGGGTGCTAACAATTATTGCCCTTGGCCTCCTCATCTAAAGCTCTATAGCCCCTTCAGGGAAAAAAAGATGGCACCAACATGCCATTCTTATGAACTGGGTCCCAACGAATCCAGTCTGAAGTGACTGGGCATTCGGGATTCCATCTATCCCTCAGATCCTTGCACTCCTACTCACTCTCTAGAGGAAGAAAGGAGGGAGAAGCAGCCACAGTTGACTAACTGGTTGATCTGGAAAGGTGGCCAAAGCAAGTCAAGGTACCATGACTAGTCAGGCAGGGACGACTCAGAAATGAACAAATGTGTGTCCACCCTTTCCTTCCTACCCCACCGTGGACTGGTTCTGGTAGCACTTTGGAAAGCCTTCTTTACCTGCCCTGACTCACAATCATTCTCAAGGTGGGAGAGAGATTAGCAAAGGATGCCAGTAAAGCCAAGTCCAGATGCTAGTGTAATTCTAATTAGCAAATTAATTAATTTGAATTCTAGCCTAATTCTGCTATCTTGCCCTGTATGGCCTTGGAAAAGTCACAGACTTTTCTCTGAGTATCGGTAGAATGCTCAAAAAATTTTCTTTGAAAAGGATAACTTGCCATACAAATGGCATATTATTAATATTAATATTATCACGGTGAGTAAAACTCCAAGATAGTTGTTTGTGATTATTCTGGGACTGAGAAGGATGTTCTAAGACTTTGGTTCCACAATGAACATTGGATTTGGGATTTGAACACTGAATGGATGAAGGCTGAATAAATCAAGGATCATATGAGCTAGAAGGGACCTTTGGGTAGCCTACCTCTTCTCTTTTACAGATGGGTAAACTAAGTCCTAATGAAATGGTACCCAAGGTCAAATAGTACCTAGCGGAACTGACAAGTGAACCCTGCCATGCGAATCCAGGTCGTTTGACCTCGAATCTGATGCCTTTCCTCTACACGATCCAGTGTATGGTGACTTAGTTGTAGTATGTATATATGATAAGGGAAAAGAGAGCCTGCTCATCTCCCAAGAGACCTACAGAACGAATCTCAGAGCTGGAAGACACCTCCCTAAGGCCGACACAACAGAATTTTAGAGGTAGAAGAGAAGCTAACCCACTGTCCACTAGCTAATACTACACTTGAAAACATTGGCAGGACTTGACCCCATTGCCCACTGGCTCCCATGCTCACAACTTGGCCTCTGTCTCTGCTGGGAAAGGAACAAAAGACCCACAAAGAAGTGTCTCATACCAAGACCCTTGTTCCCCAGTCCAGTCCAAGAAGAAGGTAAAGGATTTAGATAGGAAGAGGGGGGTTAGGTAGGTCAGAGAAGGGAGGAGAGGATGATGGTGAGAGGGTACTTACAGTTTCTTGCATGGGGTGACTGAGGGGTTTCTCCAGGGCAGCCATGTTGCTGGGCATGTCCGGGGGGTGGGAGAGCTGAGGGGGCCCGTGCATGAAGTCATTCATGGACGTCCCTCCGGGGTTCCCATGGGGGAAGTCAAAGTTACCGTGGCCTTGGTAGTTGTTGCCTGAGGGGGTGAAAACAAGGGGAGGGGAGGGGGGAGTCACCCACTAGACAGATAGAATTTGGGCACTGGAACCTCTACATGAGGCATGGGACGGGGCTTGAGAAAGTCAAGTTTCTCTCTCTCTGCTGAGGAATCTGGAGTCATCTCTCTTGGGCTCAGCTCAGACAGTACATGGTGAGACATTGCCTATCCTGAAATTCCTTGGGCCTATTCAGCTGGGAAGGGAAATGAAGGCACACTGGTGGGGAGAGGCGCAGGCAGAGGGGGTTTTCCATTGACAAGGAGGAAGATAATTTTCCTGATGTTCTCAAGCTGTGGCTGGTGCTTTTAGCAGTAATATCAATCACTGGTGGCTGCCGAGCCCTTTCCTACAGGTGCCTTCTGCAGGCTAGGAAACTCATCTGAACTGGCCTAATGGATAAATGACCAAACCATATATACAGATGGAACCTCTACACAGATACTCAGCACCATGGGAAATAGAGGGGAGAAAAAAATTATTACTATGGAATAAAGCTTAGGGAGCATCCATTTTACAGATGGGGAACCTGAGGTTTAGAGAACTGAAGTATCTCATCCAGAGTCACACAGTTGAGTTAGTGATCAAACCACTCAGAATCAGGAACTCCCTGGGTTGCTAACAGGCTGGGTTACCTGGGGCAAGTCAGCCCATTTTTCTGGATCTGTTTCCTTATTTGTAAAATGGGCGAGTTGAAATCACTGATCTATGAATGCCCATCTGGTTTCTATGATTCTTTTGACTGTGTCAAGAATAAATAGGATGGGGTCTTTGTTCTGGTCCCATTTTCTGATCCTGGCTTGCTGTGTGACATTGGGCTACCCAGTGTTGTACAACTTGACAAGTAACCTGGCCTTTCTGTGCCACCCACTGCCCCACGGGCATCACAACCCCTTGTTTGCTAAGAGGATAAGAAAGATAACATGTGAGATGCACTCAAAATTCCCTACAAGAAGACGCTCTGGCAATTCAAGCTTATTTATGGAACGAGATTACTTTTCCAGCAGTAAAATAATTCCTGAGCATGGGAACATTTATGGCTATGTCCCGGTGGAAAGGATGAGGTTCTCTCATCAGACAGCACCGATGGTCTCTGACTCCAGCTAGGGAGGGACGGCTCTCCACTGACCATGTGTCGTTGAAGGCCGCGGCCACTGGCCCAATGAACTTAAACAATCAGGTTACTCAGGGTCAAGGGCAGGGATACACATAGGGACATGGCAAAGACAGACACCCTAAGGAATTCAGGTCAATTCTCTTAAAACACAAAGCCCTCTGAAGGAAAGGCCAATGTGTCTTCTGTCTCCCAATATAGCATCCCTCCCTCACCCCAGCTCTGTAAATAAATGCAGCAGAGCTCTAGGCTCAGGCAGGGATTCTGACACCGGCAAAGTGAGACACGCTGACCCTGGGGGACAGGATATGATCAATATGGTAGCTCTGAATGGCTCTGTGCTGTGACTAAGCATGATGGTGATGACACAGCATGTAGAAGCATTCTCTCCTCCCCACCTCCCCCCATTGCTTCTGCGGCCACTCATTTACCTGGGGAGCGGAGGACTGGGGTGTGTCAGTGGGGGTTGGGCATGGGAAGGGAGTGAAGGGAGTGTATTTTCACAGCTCCAACTACAATCCAGAAAAAGAGGAGGCTTGCAATATCCTTTTTGTGGGTCAGCATCACCCCTCATGTTCTTTCCTCCTCTGTCACACGGGTGAGTCAAAGGAAGCCAATATTACCAAGCTGCTTTGGATGACGGCTGCGGGTGGGACAGCATGGCACTGAGAAGCAGGAGAGGAACGTTGTGTGCTTTGAGATCTCTGGAATCCAAAGTCCTAAACTCGGCCCTATCACGCTCTCTGGGCCTCCAAGAAGGACCCCAATCTTGGAGAACTGGGGCCTGGTTTCACCTACCTTGGCTGTTGTACTCGTTGGAGCTGGTGCCCCCCGGCGGAGGAGGAAGCGGATAGGGGGACGGGCCAGGGCCCAGAGCTGCGATCATTTCCATAACATTGGGCATGATCATCTGGCTGGGGCTCATTGTCTTAAACCTTTTGGAGGGGATGCCATCTGGGTCATCCTTGATGTGGATATCGGATTTGATGGGGACTGGCCTCCAGCTACATGTAGGGTCGATGGTAACCTCTTCAAACTCCGAGCTGCAAATGACAAAGGGAAATGGCTCAGGCTCCCGCGGATCCTCTGCAGGAAGGGGGACGGGCTCCCTCTTTGCAGACGCCTGCGAAGGGGGACGGGCTCCCTCTTTGCAGACGCCTGAAGCTGCACCAAGAGTCAGTTTTTTAAAGCATTTGAACATATATTCTTTCATCTTTTCTTCAAAACAAAGTTAACTGGTCAGTCAGTCATCATATTTAATGAGGGCTTACTATGTGGCAGGCACTGTCCTAAATTCTGGGGCTAAAAAGAAAGGTAAAAACACAGGCCCCATCATCAGAAAGTTCACATTCTAAAGGTGGAGATGATGTATTTGGGGATCAACTTGGTGGAAAGTAAATGCAAGGTAATCCCAGAGGAGAAGGTGCTGGCAGCTGGGGTGTGGGCCAGAGCAACAGGGAAGCCCCCCTGCAGGTGGTGGGATTTGAGCTGCACCAAAATGACACTACAAAGCAGCATTAAGGCCAGAGAACAATGCCAGGCAGAGGGGACAGCTGGGGCAAAGGCGCCGAGTCATGTGAAGGAGCGCTATGTGTATATGGCGAGTTGTGGTGGGTGTGGAGGCCAGGGAAGTGTAACGAGTCTGGGAACGGAGGAATGGAAGGGGCCAGCTTATGAGGAGCCTGGAGTGCCCAATGGAAGAGTGAGTGTCTGGTCCTGGAGATAGGAGGGAGATCCCGGAGCTCATGGAGCTCAGGGGGTGACACGGTCAGTCCTGTGCTTTGGCCGTCCAGGAGAAGATGGACTGGTCTGAAGCTGGAAGACTGACCAGAAGGCTACTGTAATAGCCCAAGGAAAGGTGATGACCCGACCTGGGGGGCAGTTAGGTGATTAGAGAGAAGGGGATAGACAGAAAAAGTGTCATTAATGAAGAAATAAAAAGCCAAGACAACAGACTGGATACAGGGGGTGAACACAAGTGATGTGGTGGCCTTATTTCCTTCAGCTGTAAAATGGCATCAGAGCCTTGCCCGTGGTCCCAGAACGAGGCAGGGGCAGAGCTGGGCCTTGATTTCTTGATTCCCAGCTCAGTATTCTCTCCAGTAAGCCTGGATACCCCGTATAAAAGAAGCAGGCTCTGCTTTTCTCCTAGGACCCAGACATCTTGCCTCTTTCCCACACCAGCTCTCAGTTTCTGGATGTCAACAGAAGAGAGAGGAAGGCGTGGGGAGCTTTGTGTCTTGGCTCAGGACCTCGGTCAGATGGTACAGGTTACCTTTGGCCTTGCAGTACACTTAGGGTGGGCCCTGGGGCTACCTCAGGCCTGGGACCTGAGCCCCCAACACTCCCTGACTGTTCATCTGAGTCATAGATTTTAGAGATAAAGGGACCTGGGAGGTCCAGTCCAGTTCCACCCTGTTCACTCAAGGTCCTACTAACTTAATCTGGTAGAACTAAGTCCTTTGAGGGTAGGGACAGATATATTTTGTTTGTTTTATCTTCGTAGCCCTAGCAAGTGACATTTAATAAATTCTTATGGATATGATTATTGTTTGTCCTTCACCCTTGAAGAGCACCAATGATGTCAGGAGAATAATGACTTGCAAGTGAATTGAATTTAAGTGGGGCAGAGTTGTGCAAGTCAACAGCCTAACTTTCTCCTCCAGAGTCTGAGTCCAGCTGCAAGACAAGGGGCAAGACAACTGGAGAAGACCCCATCTGCATTGGGAGACCTTGCCTTTTTAAACTAAGGCAGGGGTGGGGAACCTGTGGCCTTGAGGTCACATGAGGCTCTCTCAAGTGCTGCCCTTGACTGAATCCAAACTTCACAGAACAAATCCCCTTTATAAAAGGATTTGTTCTGTAAAACTTGGATTCAGTCAAAAGGCCAAACTGAGACCCTAGAAGGCTATGTGTAGCCTCCGGGCTGCAGGTTCCCCACCCCTGAGCCCAGGTCTCAGTTTGTCCGAAGCAACACCCATTCAGTGATTTAAGGTTAGATAAGAAAGAAGACAAAAGATGGCCTAGTTAACCTACTAAAAAAATACAGTGAGGTCAACAGAACTAGGGAGATAAGAGCCATGATAAATACTGCAAGGTAAATCAAAACACAATACAGAAGAAAAAAAAAACAACCCCAAATCCAGACCAAACTGTGCAGTGAGAATGACCAAGCTGGGTTCATGAGAAAAGATGAGAAAGTGTGGCACCTTCTCTCCCTTCTGGACAGACAGGGAAGGCCAAGACTCTCTACCCATGTCCCATTAGCATTCCACTGATGGGCTGGTTAGTTTGGCTAAACCACCTTAAAAAAAAAAATCCCTTCCAGTTTTTATTTTTCATCAGAGAAGATGAGTTTCCTGGGCAGGGGATGGGGAAAGGTCTATCTGGAAATGAAAACAATTTTAAAAAGTAGATATCAATAAAATTAAAACTAACGAGTGATAATGTTAAATAAATGCTTATTGAACTGAACTGAATTGAGGCCCCAAATGTGAACCCAGAGATGCTATATGGTGGGTGGAAGTGGCCCTTATGTTTCTGGAGCAAAGTGGTAAGAAAAAAGGGCCTGGGAAAACAGAAGTTAGCCACTGCCTTGAGCATCAGAATCCAAAGCCAACCGCACCCTGTCATGGTCTCTCCTCAGCTCAGTGGCACTTACTTCTGGATGGCATTCAGGATTCCCCACATGTACTGGTCAACCTCCAGGCCTTCAAGCAGAGCGGTTTTACTAGACAAGAGGAAAAGCCAAGTCATTGATTGTTCTCCTTGTAGACCAAGCCCATGATTCTGGCCGGTGTATCTTTCTAAGGGTCTTTACACTGGACACCCATCATTCTCTCTATTCACAAGGTTGACTAAGCTACTGTCCTGGCTATTTATCCCATACTAGTAAGAGAGGGGATTAAGTAGGATGTATGTGTGTGTGTGTGTGTATCCTGTTCTTAAAAGCCCTTTACAGAAAGTCCATCCTCAAGATTCCTAAAGGTCCATTTCAATGTCTTATGACTTGTCTTTCAGCGTGTTGAACCTTGAGCTTGTCCGCTCTCCACCCCACTTTAACTATGCCTCACTCTTCAATTTTGTTCCTTTTTCGGATGGTCACTGGGGTTTGGGAGTTGGGGGTGGGGAGGGAATGCTTGGCCACTACTGTCATTCAAAAGGACAAGGCCAGAGCCAAGCTGGCAATGCAGAGCCTACTGGGCAGGCTCCAGTAGGATATCTAGCTAGCTGAGATGGATCAATTAAAGATGCCAGCCTTCTGAGGATGGTCTCAGCTCCCTGGGACACAGTCTTACTCACTTGCACACTGGACACCTCCAGGTCCCCCTCTCACAGTTCAGCTGCAAATATGACTCCAAATCGAAACACTGAAAAGATGAGATGTACAGAATGAGCACATGGGACCCGACCACAGAAATGCAAAACCCTGATGCAACCAATGCTGCCTTTAGGCTTGGATGAGAATACTTGCAATCTTCTCCTTTTCCCTCCAATAAAATGCCTCTGGGTCTCTCAGAGAAGCTTATCCACATTGTCCTATTACTCCTTATATACCACATTTTGAGTCCCAGAGCTGTCCTATCATCTCTTACCTGGTGGTCCACTGTCATCTCCTTGCTTAACTTCCTGCCCCTCTTCTGTCCTGACATAAGAACATTCATCCTTCAAGGCCCAGCTTAATTTCACCCCTAACCCCCTCCTTGAAGCCTTCCTTGATCATGCCAAAGTAAGGGATCATGATCCCCACCTTAAACTCAAGACCATTTACTGCTTCCACAACTCCTTGGTACTTAGAAGGTCACAGTCTTTTCTCTGTGCCACCCATGGGGCTGGGCATTTGCTAAATTCACAAGAATGTAGCCTGAGGACTGGAAGAGCTCTTCCAGGTCACCTTGTCCAGTCCTCTTATTTTGTAGATGACATTACCTAGCCAAAAACACAAAGGCTGAGCGTGTATGTGTGTTTATGTGTGTGTGCATGTGCATGCATGCATGCACACATATGTGTATACACATGTCAGAGCTGGGATTCAAAGCCAAGTACTGTGGCTCACTTTGGTGATTCCATAGAAATCAATTCAGAATCCTGCCTCTGAATAGAGCACCACCAGACTGTTTGAGAGAGCAGGGTACAAGAAAATCTAACCCTGGTGAACTCTTTTCTTTTTTTTTTTCTTTTTTTTGGAGGGCAGTTGGGGTTAAGTGACTTGCCCAAGGTGACACGGCTAGTTTTTTTGTGTTAAGTGTCTGAGGCCGGATTTGAACTCAGGTACTCCTGACTCCAGGGCCGGTGCTCTATTCACTGCGCCACCTAGCCGCCCCGGTAAACTCTTTTCTTAAAGGCAAACATGATGCTCAGTAAATCATGATGGCGGAGAATGGTTCACTCCTTAAGAACAGGGCTGGATGTGAACATTAACATTGGGGATGTCACTCTGCTGCTCAGATTCAAGTAGCCCCCTATTACTTCTAGGATCAAATATAAAACCCTCTGTTTGACTATCAGAGTCCTTCACCATCTGATCCCTGAATTATTTCTCCTCATTCCCCTCCAAGTGCTCTGTGGTGTAGCCAAACTGGTTTTCTTCCTGGTCCTCCTACATGGCACACTTACAACAGGCCTTCACACTGGATGTTTCCAGCCATCCCACTCCCCATCCACCCACCCTAGGGCCTGCCTCCCCTTCCAAATCTCTTTGGATCTATCTGGTCTATCTATCTCTTTATGTCCATGTTGCTTCCCCTGGCTGGTCTTTAAGCTCTCTGAAGATGGTGAGGACTTTCATCTTTACATTTCTATCCCTAGCTTTTAATATGATTGATTACCAGTAATGGGGACTCACTAAAGGTTTTTGAGAAGGGCAGTCATGACCATAACGGTAAAGTGGTAAGATCATATGTTGACTGATTGATTGGCTGAATGGTCACTGATCGAATGGGATGCAGAGAGGGAGCCAGAACTCCAACTTGGCTGCAACAGGGGAATAGGGGGAGGTGACTGCCCAGATGGGAGCGTAATGATGACCTTATGTTAGGCAGTGGGGGTTCTGAATGGCATTTGCGTGGGATGGCAGCTGGAGCAAAGTTAAGCAAGATTTATCTGTCACTGGCCCCTATGGCATCTTCAAAAAGTTAGGAAGTTCCCCTTAGCAACAGCACTAGGATTTAAGGGGGTTGCTCCTATCAATTCTCCTCCACCTCCCACCCCTAATGCATCTAAGTCCAAAGCTGACCCTCCCTGCCTCCAGAAAAAAAAAAAAGGTCTGGACTGAGAAGCAGAGACACCATCCCCACCCACTGACCTGGACATGCTTGCAATCATGGCCTCTTGCTGGTAGCTGAATCCGTCGGAATGTAATCGGACACTTCAGAGACACTTTGATTGCTGTCTGTTCCACACCATCCTCTCCGTTGAGGGTGGCATTGCCCGAAGAGGCGGCCACACTGCTGAAATTCCGCTTGACTATTGCAAGAGGTTACAGACACAGGGATTAGGAAAACAGCCACCCCTGGTTGTTCCTCATCAGGGGATAATAAATCTGTCTGCAGAAAAGGTCCGTACAAATACCATCTATCTCTCCTGCAGATTTAATGACTACCAGCGCCTCATCAACTGCTCTTCTCCCCCCTGTTCCCTCTTCACCAAAGCCCCAGTATACTTCCATTAATATTTGAGACATGTCCCAGCTCAGCTACATGGCTTCTAGGAGACGCCGCAACCTCATTAGTATTTAGAGCTCACTCCTCAGTGGCCCTGATGAATGCCTGTGAATGTGGCTATGAGCCCAACAAGCCTTGGGCAGACCTGGAGGCACACCTAGACATTCATCACACTGGCTACGTGGCTGTCCCAGCCCTATCTGCAGGGAGACCTGAACTGTTGCTGCAGCAGCTGCAGCATCTGTGTTCTTGACCAAATCCTAGGAAATGGGAGGGGAGAAGCAGGGGAAAGACTGGTTGGAAAAGCTTCAGAGAATGGGCCACAGCTCACTGTGCAAGGGTAGCAAGGGCCACCCCCCTGCTGAGGGGAATTCTCTTTGTCAAATGTATCCCTACCAGCAGAAGAAACAACCTGAGTTTCTAAGTAAATACTTGTCCAGCCACATGTCCAGACGAGCACATTACATAAACAACTGTCAGGATGACTGAATGAAGATGGACATAGTGGATAGAGAGCTGTTCTCAGACACACACACTAGCTGTATAACCCTGGGTAAGTCACTTTACTTATCAATATCCCAGGAAGTTCTAAGAATAGTTAGTACTTGGATAAATGTATAACAACCAGTTTTTTGGGGTTGAGGGGTAACTGTATTATTAAAATTTTTGCCACCTCTTTCTTAAACCTGGAAATCAAGACAGCAATAATTCATGCTCCGATTTGCAGCATTTGCTGAAAATTTAACAACCGGCTTCCAAGGCTGGAATGAGGGGACCCCAGAACACTGTTTTCAAAGACTGCTGAGCACTGGCTGATCTGCACCGGTCCAGACAGTTTCCTCATGGGAGTGTACCTTACACCAATGCCATTTGAAATTACAGGTCTGAATCCCTTCTTCCCCCGAAAAGAGTAATTAACACTCTGAGCCAACCTTTTGTATTCTCACAGATGAAAGCCCCAGAATTGCATGTACCTTCTTCCCCCACTTGGGGAAGGCCTCTCACATGCCCTTCTCAGCCTGCATATACTCAGGGGGTCACAGATGATGGGCATATATGTGCACAGCCTGTTCCACGCTCCAAAGTCTAGATGAAGCTATTCCACATCCTTGTCCATTCTCCTGCCCTGGGCCAGGCTTGATAGAAATCCCTCCCTGATGGAATCAAAGGGAATTCTCTTGCTCCCCTTAGACATCAGTTCCACTGCCTAGTTTTCCACTGATCTGCCCCAGGTCCCTCAAGCTACCTAGCTTTAAATCCCATACTTCTTCCTCAGTCTTTGTGGAGGTCAAGGCCAGGTGGCTAGGGCTTGGGGCTGGCTATGAAATTAGCCCTAAGGTTCCTGTATATAAGACAGCTCCTTTGCAGTGTCTCTCAGCTTTGCTTGGGGTCCCCTCACCCCTAATTCAGGCTCTCTGCTGAAGAAAGGCTGGACCTATGCTGGTCAATACTACCTTTGAGGTTTTCCCTAATCTCTGTGTCTGGAATTCCCCTCCCACCTCTTCTCTCCCTAGCTGAAGCTCACCCATCCTTCAATGGCTGGTTGTGGTCCTACCTTCTCCAAGAAGCCCACCCTCCCTGGCCACCTCAGCCCTGCTTCCTCTGATTCTTGCACACTCAAGCTTGGTGTGTTTCCAACAAGACTTTAGCGTTCTGTGTTAGGTTCATGTGTGTTATCCTGTCACCCCAGGAAGACTGTGAGCCGCTTAGGACAAGGGTCCATATCTGCCAAGTCTCCTGATTTCTGAACTTCCCCGTGCCCGGCACAGTATTGAATACACAGCAGGGGCTCATTAAAGACTTTCTCACTGGCTAATCAGAGCTGAAGTTCAGGGGTCTTGCCTGGATCCACTAAGTCCCTAAACATTTCTCCAGCCACGAAGATCGAAGGGGAGCCCTGGCTGGCTTCTGTCCCCTCCCATCTCTCCCACACCGACGAAGCCCCCAGCAGCCAGACTCACTCTTGGTGATGCAGTGCTCGGCAGGCAGGAGGCGCTTCTTGAGCAGGCCCTGAAGGACAGAGCGGACGGAGGGCCGGTGTACTAACTGCAGCACGAACAGATGTGACTGCCGAAGAAAAGGGAGGAGCGGGTCATTTCTGGGAGACTCAGTTTCTTGATTTGTAAAATGGGCATAATAAGACTCGTACTATTGACACCTCACAGGATTGGTTGTTATGCAGGATGAGGCGATCACCATTGTTGCTGTATGGATTACACCCTATAACTGTACCACTGCCCACAGCCGCAGGTACCCAAGGGACTACTGGTGCTGAACAGGAAGGGATAGGAGGGGTTGGCTTATCCAACACACTTTCCTTTCACAGGTGAGAAAGCTGAGGCTTAGAGAAATTAAGTGACTTGCTTAGGGCCATACAACTAGCAAGTATCAGGTGTAGGATTTGAACCCAGGCCATCCTGACTCTGGGTCTAGGACTATCTATTACACCATGTTGTCTCTTGGGAACCAGGGTCTACACAGGAAGACTGAGGGCCATCTGCTAACTACGGAACTTGTCTCAGTCTGGGGCCCACAGTACAAAGTTCAAGTAACCGAGGGGGAAAAACGACCAAGAGTCAGAAGAGCTGGGCTCCTCCAGAAGATATAACCTCAGAAACCCAGGCAGAAGTTCAGAGAACAAACAATGATGGCTGACATTGAACTTGGAATTAGAAGGCTCGAGTTCTTCTAGCCATTGGCTTCTTGTGAAACCTTATGGAAGCCATTTAAATTCTTGCGCCTCAGCACTTCCATTTGAAAAACAGGCATATTGCATCACTGTCCCCAAAGGGTTACAGTGAGGGTCAAAAGAGAATCATAAAATCTCCACAGTGGAGGGTTCTCAGACTCTGTAATGACCCTCCAAGAACAAGAATCCCCTCTCCCAAAGACTTGAGAGGTGGCCAACCAGCCTTTGCTCGGCCTCCCATGGAAGTGCATCCCACTTTCAATCAGTTCTCAGTGTTAGCAAATTTTTCCTTATTAACAAGCCTAAATTTGCCTAAAAATCCCTTCTTTTTTCTGGGGCTGAGATATACCACCTAACACGGAGCCTGGTGCATGGTAGGTGTTTAATGAATATCTGTTATTGGACTGCTTAATTTGTCACTAGCACTGAAGTTTGGGATTCAAAGCGGCAAAACACGCAGTATGCGCCCTCCAGGATCAATCAAACCATCAAGAAGCATTTGTTAAACACCTATTATGTGCGTTATGATATGCTATATATACACTGTGGATATGAATACAAAAGTGAATACCCTCAAGGAGCTGACATTCTTCTGTTCACAGATAAGTAAATAAAAGATATATCAGCATAGATATCGTTTCAGGTTCTTTTTTCAAAAAGGGGAAAGAATAGTGTCTGCAATTGTGAACTTGACTTTGATTCCTGGCAAAATTCTAGAGCATAGTATCTAAAGGATGGTTAGTGAGTATGTAGAAAAGGAAGCAGTGATCACTAAGGACCATCATGGCCTCTTCAAGAACAGGTCATGCTAGACAAACTCGCTTTCTTTTCTGACAGGGATTCTTGATTTGAAGTTCAGGGGGAAAGGGTGTCGATATATTTTACCTAGATTTCCATGAAACATATGGCAAAGTTTCTCAAGTTTTTCTTGTGGGTAAAATTTAAAGGGGGGGTTTAGGTTCTGGGAATGAAACAATCCCTATTCTCAATGAGATTACATTCTAATTGGGGAGACAAATACATGTAAGTATTTATGTGCATATAATATAAACAAATATAAATAATAAATAAATATAATAAATAAAAGATGTAACAGAATTTACAGTGAACATATAAAAAGTATTTAAATACAAAGTTGTTGGGAATAGTTGTATAAGCCTAGCAAGTGTTTAGGGAACGAGCCAGCAAATGAATCTTTAAGGCAACCAACAACTTAAAAACAATCTGTTTAAGTGGTCGTCCAGTAACAACAATGCTGGCAACAGGCAAAAGTTTCAGGGAAGCTTTTTGGTGCCCTTTTGTCTTTTTCTTTCTTTCCTTCTTTTTTTAAAAAATATTTTGTTATAAGGGCTAACAGTCTGGGAAAGGGGCTAGTGATAAAGGGCTAATCTAGGTGGTCTTAAAAGATCAATAAAAATTATTTTTAAAAAGTTAAAAAAAATAAAGACTCCAATAGCAGCATACTGTAAAGGTCACTGGTCCTCCTGGGTCTGAGGGAAGACATTACAGCCTATCTGGTCCATGCCCTCCCCAGCAGAATCTTTGAGGAGTGGGGTTGGCGGTGGTGGGCACACACTTTCTGTACTCACACAACAACATGCTGTGACTGTGATCTGGATGGTGTTTCTTCCTGGCTGGCAGACATGCTTGAGGTGCAGAGGTTTGTGAGAGGTCTTGTTGTCTCCACGCTCGATGGTGAGAGGGGTGGCATTGACGCTGACCTGGACTGAGGCCGGCCAGTTGGTGTTCATTTGCCTGTCCTCATGATGGTAGCACTTAAATTGCAGCTCCAGGTCAGACCTGCAGGACGGGATAGCACAGTGGAGCTCAGAGCCTTTCCCCTCACCTCACATGAGACTTCCCACGCTCAACTTTGCCATGAAAGAAGGAGAGACCAAACTGAAATGATTTGCCTTCTCTAAGCCTGGCCACATTCCCCAATCCTGACCCGGCCCCTCGCAACCCCAAAGATAATCTTCCTTCCATGTCCTGTCACAATCCTAACCATGCTTTCCCCAGCCCTGATAATTTTCCCCAACTCAATTATACCCCCCTCTCACTCTGACCACATCCCCCCACAAATGTTGATGCTTTCCCTAACCCGATCCTATCCAAAGCCAACCATATTCCCCCCTCTAATTCCAAACACCCCCCCTCTAATCCTGACCGCATCCTCTGAACCCTGATCGTTGATTCCACCCAACTTGGCCTGTGCTTTCCCTAGGGCTGGCCACATCACTTGCTGACCCTGACCTTCCCAGCCCTAGTGCAAACCACATTTGTCAACCCCAAACTCACAGTTCCCTCCTCCCAACACCACTGTGGACTTTGGAGTTGAAGGAAGAAAAGCAAAAGGACATTCTAGAGCAATATCCATTCTCCAACACTCTTAATTCCCATTAACTCAGAGCCTCAAAAGTAAATAGAAAGTAAGAGACCAGACGGCCACTTCTAATTCAGCTGGGGCTGGTGCCTTATATAACTGTTGTTACATCAATACTAACCGTTATTATTGTTATTACTAAAAGTACTTTCATGAAGCACACCTCGCCTGATTTCCTTTAGGGAAAAGGACCCAAGTACAAATCGCCATAATAGAAATTCAGGTATGGCATTTCAGACAGATAGCTGGACAGAGTCAGAAAGACCCAAGTTCAGAAGGGAGACGAACTGCAGCAAGTTATAACCTCTCCGAATCTCAGCTGGCTCTCATGAAGATGGCCAAGTTTGGTGTAGGGGTCTTTCTATAGGGAAAAGTGTCACACAGCCACCTGAATAAGTTGATTCCTGGGGTTTTAATAATCTTAGGAAGAGGAGGTTTGGTGAGGTACCCTTCCCTCCCTAAGAGGGTGGACACAGAAAGATTAAGTTAAGGGTGTGTTTGTATGCGTATGTAGGTCTATGTGTATATATATGCATAAGAATATAGGTATATGTATATATACACACATATTTATATATGCATACGTATATATATATTATATTATACTATATCATATATCATATCACATCTGGAGAGGAACAGTACTCAGGACAGAGTTGGTCCAATAGCCACAAGTCCTAACCACAGGAAGACCATTAATAAGTTACCATCCAAAGTGCCATGGCCCCCAGTCTAGAGTTGGAGGGGGCCCTCAGAAGCCAAATAGCCCAACCCTTACATTTTCAGCAGTCATGTATGATTCCCAGGCCACCACCCACCAGACACTGGTGTGGAGGTGGGTGCCTTCAGGGGTCACCTATCCTCCTGGAGCTTGGATGCTCAAGGATGTCAGGATGCTCAGCTGAGATATTAAGTATCAGCCTTATACTACGGTACAGCTCCATAAATCTCCTGGATGGGTTTGCACAATCCACAGCAGTTATTACTTATTAATAAGAACCAGCCAATAACCTCCTAGACTGAGGGATGCTCAGCTGAGGGTACTCAAGAGATAATGAAATGCCAGCAGAACAGTAATGATCTATGGAGGTAGGTGTTAATTACAGGCTATGATCTATCTGTGGATTGGCCCTTCTCCCTTCTGGCCCTGGAGCCTTCCTAGACAAATTCCACCTGGCGGTGGTCCTGCTACAATCTCTCTCAGCACCGATGGATGCCGCTCTGCCTGGCCATTACAAGTTAGAAGCACTGGAGTTTATGTACTTATGCCATTTTCGTATGTAAGACATTTATTACATCAGACCAGGAGCTCCAGGAGGAGGTGACCTGCACAGTGTTTGATGGAAGGTGGGCTTGGAATCAGACATGACCGCTGAAAATTAAGGGGTTGGGTTTGATGGCCTTGGAAGTCCCTTTCCAAATTGAGATCTAAGACCTTACGATGGCTGGGCTGAGCTGCTTGGGAAGGGCACCAACTGGGTAAGGCCCAGAAGATTGAAAGCACCCTCAGGGTACAGACAAAGCCTCCTCTCATCAGAAAAGGTCTCTGACAGCAGGAGTCATAGCTCCCTGCCAGACCGAAGCCCCCTGGTAGACAGCTCCTTTCTCTGTTTCCTTCTCGCTGGATCCAGGACATGGATTTCCCAGAACTGGTGGTGTTGGTGATGGTGGGGTTTCAGTAAATGAGGAGCAAAGCTCTCTAGCTACCCAGGAAGGAGTCCCACTTTTGGCATTAGGACAGGTCATGGGGAACCACAGTGAGTTGGGGGTGAGGGTGGTGATCTAAGCATGGAAGGCAATGCCCAGTACAGTGAGGAGACAACTGGAAGATGTTGCATTAGGTGCTCAGGTTCAAGATGTCTAAATCTGGGAAATATATTGGATGAAGAGATGTTTTTCCTCCTTAGAACATTCAAAATCCTAAATGTTTCCAAGTCCCAATGTCCAGCCTTAATGTCAGAATGGAGCCACATGTGGCCTGCCTCCTCCACACTCATGTATTAGGGGAAAGCTTGGCATTCCACTTCTGCTCCAATTCTGGAGATGGACTGGGCTTGGGGTCACAAGGGAGCCCTGGGGAAGAGCTGCCTTGCTGCTGGGAATCTCCATTGTGTGACCCACCTCCACATCAGCGTCTGGTGGACAGTGGGCCTTAGGTGAAAGACATGGTTGCTGACAGCCAGGTTGTGCTCCAACCGGAAGGGTTCCAACACCACTCCATCCCGCACAGGGAAGGTCAGCCGGAGCTCATCATTGTGGTTGCCTGGGAACAGAAAGGAAGAAGAAACTCAAACTTCTCATTATTTTGTCTGTGATTCAACAGCACTGTGCCTATTTCCTTCAGCATACTGACAGACAGGGACAGTGGCTGACTCCTGAGTTTACCATACACAAACACTTGTATACACACTAGGTGCACATGCAAAGATACAAACATACTGACACAGAAATGTGTACAGGAACACACTTGCATGGCACACATAACACCCCTCCACCTGCACATACACATTCATTTGTACACACCCACACCTGTTTGCACGTATGCATTCACACACGCCTGCACACACATGTGCATTCACCCACCCACACTTGTGCGTGCACACACATAGCCACGCTTGTGTATCTGCATACATCTGCACACACATATACGTATGCAGGAAAAGAAACAGAAAGAGCCTTTGGCTGCTTAAAATTCTTTTTCTTCCTCAATTTAACAAATATTAATTCAGTCAATCCAAACACATTTAAGGGCCCACTATGTACCAGGTTCTGTACTGAGCTCACCTTTCACTAGAGTCTGAAAAGCCAATCCCCACTCAGGCCTCTGCTGGACTTTAAGAAACAATCCAGCCTCATGCAAGGGCTACTTATTCTCTCTGTTTGACAGTGAGTCTGGCCTCCTCAAGGGCTAGAACTGTTTCTGCTTTGCCTTTGTATGCCTAGGGCTTAGCACAGGGCCTGACTGGCACACAGTGAGCTCCCAAATGCTTGTGGATGGATGGGCTGACTGTGCCTTTTTTCTCCTTAGCCAGACTGCAAGCCTGACCAGGGGAGAGACTCTATCTTTAGCTTCCCAGGAAGCACAGAACCAGGCACAAAGAAAGCAAGCATGCAATGAAAACTTGCTGAAACAAACCGGTCTCAGGGCTCTGCCTTATTTCCTACTCTCTGGCCAAATCAGCCACACACAGACAGCAGGGGGCCACTTGACTCCTGCTCCTGGTTCTCAGGGACATCTGGTCTGGGGGAGGGGCCAAATCCTCCCCTGCACCCATGACGACGTCTGCTGACGACCAAGCTCCAACTGAGACACGCTGACCCGAGCAGCGAAGCTTGGGTCACTGGAGTGTTGCCAGTTATTATCTGAACAGAGGCTGACAGGGTTTTGTTTTTTTTTAAAGAAAGCAGGGAGGCTCTCAAAGAGCCTGGAAATATGGCACCAACTCCACCAACTGTGCAGATCTCAACACATTCACTTCCTGTCACCCACTTTCCTACCTGGCTCCATCTTTGTTCTACCTGCCCAGAAAACACTATTGTTACCTAGTTGTTTCAGTCACGGCCAACTCTCTGTGACTGTATTTAAAAAATGTTTTTGGCAAAGATACTGGAGTGGTTTGCCATTTCCTTCTCCAGCTCCCTTTACAGATAAGGTAACTGAGGCAAACCGGGTTGCGTGACTTTCTCAGGGTCACACAGCTAGTAAGTGTCTGTTACTTGAACTCATGTCTTCCCGAGCCCAGGCCCGGTGCTCTATGTACTGCATTACCCAGCTGCCCTACAGAGAGGATTCCAAAATCCAAATGCTCCACCTACTCTCCCCTCACATCACATTCACTCAGCTCAGAACCTGCGGCTGGTTTTTCTGAACCCAGGGATCCTGTAGTGTAAGAACAAATGGGATAGACCAGATGAGAGTCAGAGGCAGTGGACTGGAGAGCAGAGAGCGGACCACATCCCACACTGTTGTACTCACTTGGAGGTGGGGGCAAAGCGCTGATGTTTGGCTTAATGTCAGGAGGGAATGGTGGTTTGACATCCTGGCTGGGAGATAGGTACGGAGGGATGCTGCTCCCGGGAGTCATGGGTGGGGTTGGGTTTCCTGGAACAGGTGAGTGAGGGTAATTTGCCACAGGTACCGGCCTGGAAGGCTGGAGAGAAACAGAAATCATCCATGTATTATTTCGGTAGCAAGGACACACAACCTTTCTCTTTCTCCCTCTTTCTTTCTCATCCTAAAGTTGATCCAGAAAAACTCCTCCCTCACTGGCCACACTCAGGGCAACAGCCCAGAAAGGAAATGAAACTAGAAGCCAGCCCCTCCACACCACACTTCCCTCACCCCACAAGTCTCTTTCATTTCTATATGAAAGCATACTCTGAAGAGTTTCATTCCATCCCTATCCCTCCAACATGAGTTTCTGTCCCACCGCTTCCCCCTCTCCCCCAACTTCATATATGGCTATATGCTTATCCAACTCAGCACTTACCCTGTTAACATTTCCTTGGCTATAATTACTGTAGCTGCCTCCCGAGAAGGTGTTATTCTGTCCATTAAACTGATCTGGCTGTTAAAGTAGAATAATCAGAAAGTAAATAAACATCATAAAATGGAATGAGCTGCTCAGTCCCATCGAGCTCCCCCCACCAGACCCATGCCAGTCTGGCACCCGAATAATGAGAGGGATCACTTGGGCTTTTCCAGAGCAGCTTCAAGTTTCCAAAGAGCTTCTCTGTGAGCAGCTCTGGGAAGAGTGGGCCCTATGGATGTTATTAGCCCTGTGTGGAAGATGAGGAACCTGGGGCTCAGAGGGGTTAAGAGATTTCTCAAGCTCACTCAGCTAATAAAAGTCAGAGCCAGGACTGGAAGCAGGTCTCTTGTGCCTTCAAGGCCCTTGCTCTTTCCACTCCTTAGGCTATGCCAAGCCCCTTGAGGGCAAGGAAGGGGTCTGTATCATCTCTGTCCAAAGCTGTGGGCAGATGGTTATAAAATCTATCTGGGTCTGAGGAGCTTGGATCCTGGTGTCCCTTCTGCCCTGTCAACAAAACTAGCTTGGCTAAGGAATCCTTCCTCTCTGAGGTTAGCCCACAGTAGCTTCAGTGATTTATACCATAGAAGAAACATGAGGGAAATGGGGAATCCAGAATGTGGAGAGGTTGGTGATGTTTTCCTGGAAGATCTTTCCTACATTCTTTCTGGTCACCCATTCTTCAAAACTCTTAGATACCGTTTTACTGGATTTTTTTTTTTGAAGTGAAGGGAAGGGTAGACAAGAAAAGATGGATTAAATGGTTCTCTGCTCCAGCTCCCTGAAAATCAGCAAACGGCACCCACAAAATGCATACATCAAAGCCAGCCTGTCACCCCAAATGAAAGAACAGAAGCTGTCCAGGACACTTGAATGAGCCAATAAAGTTGGGGCTCCTTAGGCACGTTTCCAAAGAACCTCAGATCTGTCAGGGGAGGGCCAAAATTCTGCTCAGGGGTTGGCATGACCAGTCTGCCAAACTTCTCTAGCCACAAGCAAGAATGAAAAGCTTTGCTGATTTGAGCAGTGCAAAAATTCCTGAGCCCGGAAGGATATTAGGAGTCAGACTCACCTTGTAATACTGCCCCATGTTGACTGTCGGGGGTGGGTACTGCCCTGTGCTCTGCTGGCTCGGCATCCGCTGCCCAGGATAGTTGGGAGATGTGATAGGTCTTGGAGGATTGGGGGTTGGGTACTGACCAGGCTGGGTTGGGAACTGGCTATTTGGTCCGTATTGCTGGTTTCCATAGTTGGGCTGTTTCCCAAAAGAGATGGGAAAAAGGGAGAGAATCATTGTCAAATGCCTGGTGTCATCTTAGACAATGCTAAAGATGACAGAATAGCCACCTGATGAATACCAGACACTCATTCCTAGCCTCACACTTTACCTAAGCTAATTTCCACCTGAGAGTGTCCTTTCCAATGAGTAAACCAATGCTGCTTCTTCCTGATGACCCTCTCATGTCCTATGTTCCCTCTGAAGCCTCCCCAACCAATGCTTCTCACCTCTGAAATCGTACAGCATGTCCCTGTCTGTACCACTAATCTCTAACGGTTTCCTATGTTAGTTTTTTCTTCCCCACCAGATTTCATATTCCCTGAAACAAAGGCTATGATTTACTATCCCTACTGGGGTCAACAACAGTACTGATGATGATGATGGCGAGCCTTTAAAGCATACAGCTTTTATGGTTGTAGAAATGTTTTTTGTATTTTATTCCATTTGATGCTTACAACAGCCCTGAGCAGTCAATGATCTGATTATTCCCATTTTATAGATGAGGAAATTTCTCTGAGAAATGCCCCAAATGCAGAGTTGGGAGCACCTGAGGCAGCATTCAAACTCAGGGCCCCAAGGCTAGCTAGCCCTCTATCGCCACACTTAGCACACAGCTGGGGAAGGAGCTGCCAAGAGTTTTAAAAGGATACATTTAAGAACAGAAGATCCTATTCTCTTTGGATACAGCTACTTATAGTGCTACAAAGTGACATGTGTAGGTTACAGTGAAGATACAATGTCTCTCTGGTGGACAGCAATCTCCAGGGGGCGCAATTTGCAAGCCTTCCTTCCACAAGTGCCTGGTCTCAAGGCTGCCTAGCCCAAGTGGGGCTTGGCACGTGGTTATTACAGGAAGTCATTGATCTCCACAAAATCGAGTGAGTGGGATGGAATTGTGGGCCCACGTAAGGCCAATCCTTGGGCTGTGTCCACAGCAGGGGAAGTGAGAGTCCCACTTTGCTTGGCCCTTCCTACATGGGAAGCATATTGAAGAAGACTGAGGTTCTTTTGGATTGGATTTGGGATTTCATTTAATGCCGAGAACTCCTGGTGAGGAACTTCCCTCCACTAAAGCAGAAGAATTCTTGTTCTGTGATTTACAGTTTTAAAAAGATGCTTGAGGGTGGGGATGGGGCAATGTTTAAGATTCAATGACTGACCCAGGGCAAAATGGTATGTGTAAAACCATAAAAGCTCTATATTAGAAACACCAGCTATTATTCCTACTATTCTTGTTATTATTATTATTATTATTAGACACAGCAGGAGTTATAAAAGGATATTTGAATCCAGATCTTCCCCAGCTCTTTTTCTACTATGCAATGCCAGGTCTCTTTAATAAAATTTAAAATAATTAACTGATATAATAAACAATGATTTAAGTTTCTTTGATGGATTATTTTTAATATCCTTTTCTTTTTAAATTTCGCGTCCCCAATTCTCTTCCTCCCATCTCTCCTCTCACTGAGAAGGCAAGCAATATATCATCAATTATACATATCATCAATAATGCTGATTTAACCAAACACACAGTAAACCTGCTCACACTTAAAATAACAAATTACATGTCTCAATGATTGCAACACACGTCCAGACTTTTCAGTCATTGCTTCTCTCTAAGGCTCCTCAAGGATTCTTTGTTCTCCACATCCTCTGTCCCCCCTTTATGGCCACAGTTATTAATTAATAATTATTTATTATACTTTCTATTATCTTAAATACTTTCTATTATTATTTATAGTAACGAACAATATCTTAATAATTAATGGGGCAGCTAGGTAGTTCAGTGGATAGAGAGCTGGGACTGGAGTCAGGAGGATCAGAGTTCAAATATGACCTCAAGACACCAGCTGTGTTACCCTGGGCAAGTCACATCTCAGTTTCTCATCTATAAAACAGGGACACGCTGAAGAAGGGATTGGCAGATCACTCCAGTATCTTTGCCAAGAAAACCATATGAACAAATGCCTGCGGTGTCACAGTCAGACACAACTGAACAACAATCTTAATGAATAATAATTAATTAGCCTCTCCTGTCTTTACAGTTTTCTATTCACCCAGCTTCCTGATGCTCCTTCCAGTTTTCTTTCTGTCCCGACACACCTGCCAGCCTGCATTGTGACCTCTCCTCACTGAACCATTCCCCTGTGGTTGAGAATTTCATGTTTCCTGTCCTTTTCCATGACAAATTCTGTTGCTCTGAAAACTTCTGGGCAGTGCCCCCCTTGCCTGTTTGTTGTTGAGGGCACTTGCATGCTTTCTGCCCAATGAGGGAATTCTGGGCCAAAGGGCAAGAGAGTTTCTGTAACTTTTCCTTAGTACTGGTAGTCAGGCCCTGCCAGGATGGTGTGGGCTCTGGAACCCACATTGTATGAAGGAAAGCTGGGGTGTCTGGATTGGAGAGACTGGGGGAGGTAGGGACGGTGCTACTCATGAGACCTTCCCAGTCTTTTTCGAACTGTCTAGGTGGTGTGGCAGATAGCATGCTGGGCATGGAGTTGGGAAGACCTGAGTTTCAGACCTCAGCCCCTTAATTAGCTATGTGACTGCAAGTCCTCTGACTTCTATCTGCCTTGGTTCCCTCAGCTGTAAAAAGGGGATAATGACAGCATTTACTCCCCAGGGTTGGTGTAAGGATCAAATGAGCTATTTGTAAAAAGCCTTGGCACAGTGTCTGGTACACTGCAGGTGTTGTATAAATGCTTATTCACCACACTGTGTCATTTAAATTAGAGATTAGATGTATTGCACATGGATCCAAAACTAGGTCTAATTAATAGAAATTCCAGGGAGGGGGGCTGCTAGGTGGCACAGTGAATGGAACACCGGCCCTGGAGTCAGGAGGACCTGAGTTCAAATCCGGCCTCAGACACTTAACACAAAAAGTAGCCGTGTGACCTTGGGCAAGTCACTTAGCCCCAACTGCCCTCCAAAAAGAAAAGAAAAAAATAAAATAAAAAGAAATTCCAGGGAGGCTAATTTTGGCTCAATATAAGGAAGAACTCTGAAATAACTTGAGCTTTCCAGGAATGGAATAGGCCGCCGGAGTAGGTGGTGAGCTCCCCATCATTGGAAATGTTCAAGAAGAGGTGTCAGAGAGTCTATGGAGGTGCCCGAATGGGTTGGCGGGTTGGACTAGATGACCTCTAAGGTCCCAATCAGCTCTGTTTCATGGTAACAAACTGCCCAAAAGGGGCCACTGTTGTGAGACAGTCTGAGTCTGGAAATACTGAGGGAAGCAGAGAATGATCCGTCTATATCAAGCCTTTAATAGCCATGAAGTGCTGTTTAATGAAGACAATGATTAATTTATTAAAAATAATCGGTCTCCACCAGCCCCCCTGGCCTGGCAGCCAAAAACTGGTAAGTCATTTGGTGGCACCTCCTGAGTTCACATCAGGCTAATTACAGCAGACACCACTGCTCAGTTATTGTCCTCCTTGCCTTTCTTATGGCCGGTTTGTTCTTGAGGAGTTGGGCAAGGAGAAGTGTCTGGGCTCAAACAACAGTGGGCTCAGAGAAGATGAGAGGGGAAGGGGGAGGGAAGAGATGCCACAAAGCTCTGGAGACGTAAGCGGCTGGGCAATGAATCTGGGGCACTCAAAAGAAAAGGCCGTGGGAGTAATGCCTTCTCCTGGGGTGGCCCTGAGTCTTGGGAATCAGCAAAGGTGCTGATGGGAGCAGGGGCATTTGTTAAGCCCCTATGTGCTAGGCTGTGCTAAGCTCTGAGGACAAAGAGAAAATAAAAAACCTGATGGCACAGCCTCCTCTTTCTGAGCCTGGGCATTTTGTAACTGCTTCCCTTTCTTCAGTGGCCTTCTCTCTCCTGATGCCTCCTCTACTTTCTCCACTTTGGGACACAACATTTTAGGGCCAAGTAGAAGGCAAGAAGCCTTATACCCTCCCTACAAAGCAGATTTGTGTTTGACTCTATTTTCTGTTCATATTCCACATTAATGTGAATCTACAGGTACCCTATTTGTCACTAGAAGTTTATGAAAGGCAATCCTTTTCGGGTAGATGCCAACCCAGGACAGTTTGTCCTAACAGCTGGCCTTTGTGGAGTGCTTTAGGATTTGCAGACTGCTTTTTATACAGTATTTCTTTCAATCCCCATAACAATGGTATCAGCACCATCTATCTTACAGTTAAGGAAACAACCTGGGAGTTTAAGTGATTAGTTCAGGGTCACACAGACAGTAATAACTTGAATTCAGACCTTTTTGACTTCAAGTTACAATTCCACTGTATCATCTAGCTACCTGATTTGTGGCCAATTTGTTGTCTAACAACCACTTTAAGATAATAATGATTCTACTCATCCTTTGAGTCCCATCGCCCAAGGAACTACCATTCCTGTTTCTGATATAACAAATTAACAGTCCCTTACATTTGTAAGGCAATCTGTACTTTTCAAAGCCCTTAAAGGTCATCTGACTTTTCTAACAGCAATGTATATTAGGGAGGTGAAGCATTATTACCCCCATTTTACAGGTTAAGAAAATTGTGGCTCAGAAAAGCTAAGCGACTTAGCCAAGGTCTCATAACTAGTGGGCATCAGAAGCTCAGTCTAGAATTTGGGTCTCCTGACTTTTATTCTTATTTCTGCCTGTCTCTGGGGTCATGAAAGCCATGTGCCCTGCACAAGCAAAACTCCCCCTGCTCATTCTGCATCATCAGCCTGGTTCCCTCCCTTATCTTGCTCCCAGATCACTCACTTCTCCTGGGTACGGTCTCTTTATGCTCTGGATGGGAAGAGACTGGGGTCGGGGACCTGGGTAGGCCTGCTGCGGCATTCTCTGTCCGTGCGTGCTGAAGGGGCTGATCCCAGGAGGCCGGGGCTGGTTCATGCCCATGGGGGGGCCACTCATATTGGTAGGTGTCATGCCAGCAGGCATATTGGTGGGATTCATGGTCCCACCCATGGAGGCAGGCCCTCGGGGCCCGGGCTGGTTCATGAACTGGCTGTTGTACGCCTGAGTTGGACCCATCTGGAAAGAGGAACAGACCTTCAACGGGAGAAGAAGAAGAAGAAGAAAAAAAGGATAAAATGTGACATGCATTGAAAGTGTGAGGGAGGGACGGAGGGAGGGATGAAGGGGGAGGAAGCTGAGGGATGAGGGGTGGGAGATGGGGCGCGTTTTCCTGAGTCGCTGCCATCCCTTTCCCAGGTCTCTGAGGTCAAAGAAAGGTGAAGAGTTACCAAGGGTAAAGGGAGAACAGTCCTATCATGCTCTGGGCATCCCAGCCCCCTCCTCTCCAAAGTCCCCAAAGAGGAATGGGAAGAGCCCCAGCAGTGGAGACGGAAGAGCTGGTCACCCCCATGCACAGGCTGCATTCTCTGGGGCAGGCAAGCAGGGATGGTGGAGGGGGAGAACAGTGGAATCTAGGGAGGGTACATGGGTGATGTACATGAGAGGATGGAGGCAGGCCACTGGCCCGAGGCACGGACAGACGAGCCAGGAGCAGACTATACTGGAGAGAATGAAGATGGGCCGTCCAGCTAAGTGACAGCTCGAGGCCCCCTTTCCTCAGGGCCAAAGCTGGGCCTGCTCTTGATCCTCAGTCAGTGGAAGAGCACAGAAAATCCACAAAGCTTGTTTCAGCTGCAAATTTGAACGCCCTTCCCCTTCCAAACTCTTCCTGAGTAAACTTTGTCTGGTATATGCTCCCTCCCTTTGAACTCTCTATTTGTCCCTTCTTTATTCCCCTCATTTCACACCTCAAACCAGGGCCTAAAGACAATGAAAGAAGGAGAGCAGAAGAAATAAAGGCCTGGGCTTGAGCTCACAGGGAATAGGTGGGATGAGAAGGTGGCCCCCCCACCAAATATGCTATAACATGGTGAAGACAGAGGGCCAGTGATGTGGAAACACAGAAATACAGCCCAAACACACACACACACACACACACACACACACACACACACACACACACACACACACGTATGCATTTGTTGCTCTCCTGAATGCCCCTGGTCCCTGTGCCGTGCTCTTAAGGACAAAAAAGGGTTGGGAAGGCAGAGACCCTTACCGGTCCATACTGGTTCATGTCCTTGTTCTGGGTCTCCTGGAGAGCTGCTACCGTGGCAGTGGCCGTGGCAGTGGCCGTGGCTGCCGCTGCTGCCACTGCAGCTGCTGCTGCGGCTGCTGCTGGCTGAGTGAAGTCTGCGGGTGGCCGGGTGTGAGGAGGGATCCCCATGCCCGCAGGGGCATTGGGACCACCAGGGTAACTGCCAGGGAGAGAAGAAAGACAGAGTTAAATACAGCTGGCAAAGGGGGTACGGATTTGCTTGGAAACCAACCCAAGGGCGGATGGGGTCGGAGTTAGGCCAGGGCAAGGCTGACTCAGATGTGGAGACACTTGTTTAAATTCCCTGTGGCACAAGGGGACAGAGCCACTCTGGGGTGGACATAATGATTCTTAGAGGGTTAGAAGACTAGAAGTCACGGACTTTGTTTTACTTTAATTCACAAACCCTAGAGGTAGTTTGGTGCGATGGAACGAGCACCCGCCTTGCAGACAAAAGCGAAGGCAGGGAAAGGTGCAAACATCTGTTAAATAAACGTCTTCTCTGTGCGAGACACTGTGCTAAGCGCTTTACATTTATCATCTCGCTTGATTCTCACAATAACCCTGGGAGGTAGGTGCTATTATTACCTTCCTTTCACAACTGAGGAAACTAAGGCAAACCAAGGTTAAGTGACTTGCCCAGGGTCACATAGCTAGGAAGCATCTGAGGCTGGATCTGAACTTGAGTCTTCCTGACTCTAGGCCCATTTCTCTTTTAAGCTGCCTCTAGGATCTGACTCCTGGCTCTGATACTTAATACTTGTGTGATCTTGGGCAAAATCCCTCAATATCTCTGAGCCTCAGTTTCCCTACCAGTAGAAGAAGAGGGCTATCTTAGATGTCCTTTAAAGACCCCACTGGCTCTAAAACTACGAGCCCATGAGCCTATAAACCCCTTTCTGTTTATGCTTCCTGGAGCACATAAGAAAGAGCCATGCTGTACGTTCATTGAATTACATCTAGTCTTTAAAAAGCAAATGTTTTGAAGAGGTGATGTGGATAAAGCTGGGCCCAGAGCCAGCAAGACCTGGGTACAAATCTTACCTTTGACACTCACTGCCTTTGTGACCATGGGCAAATATCACATACCTTCTCTGATCTTCTGACAAGTATTTGAGAGTATAAATTACAGGACGATTTTAATTTGCTTTAGTGAACAGAGTTTTCACAATGGGAGTTCCTATTGTCACAAAATCACCGGTCCTTAACATGCTGATGCGGCCAACTATTACTGTATGGCAGATATAGTTCAAGACACAATACGCAACCTATGGCACAGTCACAACTAATGTCCTAATGGTACTGGTGGAAAAAATTCTGGTGGAAAGGCGATGGGATCCAGAATTCGAATACCTGGGTTTGAATCCCAGATTTAACACTTCCTAGCTGTGTAGTCACAGGAAATTCATTTAACGTCAGAGTCTGTTTCCTTGTTTATGTAACAGGGACGGTAATTGCTTATGCTACCTACTTTACAGGGTTGTTGCAAAAGTGCATTGTAAACAATACAGGGATATATACATGTAAACTGCTGGTATCGTATCAGACAGGACGTGTGTCCTGAGGCATTTTTCAAGTCTATCAATTGTCTGATATAAAAGGAATCAAATACCAGTGTGCTGGGGTGGGCAGGGAGCTCTATTTGGAATCAAAGAACTAGGGTCAGGATGAAAGTTTCCCTGTAATACTCTCCATCTTCAAAAAAGACATGTTAGACAGTGACCTATGAAGGCTGCCCTCCCACTGCTGGACTTCAGAGGAACTGCAGGTCTTGGAGGGCAGAAAGTGAGAGGGAACTCCAGGCTCACTCCAGGCTCCCCCTTCCCTTCCCTCCCTTTACTAAAGTACTCTCTAGGAGAGTACTGTAAGTCAGAGAAACTGTATAGGTCATAAGAAGGATTATACACTGGGTATGTATGTGTATGTGTATGGGTTGGGCACGGGGCAGGAGGAGGACCAACAAGCTAATCCTTTGGTGTTCATTAATCTGTAAATAAAACTTTGGTTATTCTGAAAAACCAATTATTATTGACCACGAACTTCCTGGTTGACCTAAGGTGAGAACAGAGGTGCCCATTATGCCAATTATTGCCTGTATGATCTTGGTAAAGTCCTGTAACCTCTTCCTCTCCATTAAATGGCTAAATTAAATATCTCTAACTATTCCAGTCAATGGAATAAGTTGTCTGGCTCTATATGCTCCGGGTACAGAAGGAATCCAAGGCGGAGGCAGGCTTCCTAAGGTCCACTTCTGGCACACCAACCAAAGGCGGCATGTTGAGACAATGGTGTCACGTCTATGGCCTATCCAACTCATAAAATGAAAAGGTCTAAAAATATACACAGTTGGGGTGAGTTAGAAACACAGCTCCATCCCTTCTAAGAGCTGTCACCATACCCTAGAAAAGGGAGAGTATTGGCTGGAAGGTCTACCACACCAAAGGAATGATTGATGAATGGGGGAAAAATACATTTATGAAGCACCTCCTACGTGCCACACACTATGCTATGCTCTAGAGATAACAAATACAAAAACAAAGACAGTCCCTGCCCCCAAGGAGCTCACATTCTAATAGGGAAAGTCACACATGTAAGGGAATGATGGCCAAGAAAAAAACAAACAACCATTTGCTTCCTCTAGCCTGGGGAAACTTCCCCTTAAAATGTCCCTGCCTTTCCCAGCTTCTTCATTTCCTTCTCTGCTCTGAAACCACAGGCTCTCTGAACGTTCTGAGATTTTCCCACAAGCAAAGCTTATTCCTAATTCTTCAAATCAGAAGCCACACCAGAATTTTCATCACAGAATCCTAAAGCTGGGAGAGATCGAGAAGATCACCTACTCTGCCCCGTACCCCCAGCAACATTCCTGATAAGGCATCAAGTCTCTACTTAGAGATATCCAGTAATAGACAACTCACTAGCTCTGGAGGAAGTGCCCGTTGGTAAGAACTTATCCCTCAGAGATAGACAAAACCCTCTCCTCTCCAACTTCCACCCTGTTGCTTCTGATTGCGCCTTCTGGGACCAAGAGAAGCAAATTTACTTCTTCCATGCCATCCCTCTGACCTCTCTAAAACCACTACCATGTCTTCTACAACGCCAAGTTTTCTTTTCTCCCAATTCCTTCACCAATTCTCATCTGTCACAGTCTCCATTCTCATCAGCATCCTGATTGCTCTCTATTGGACCTGCTCCAGATGGCTGATGTCCTTCCTAAAATTTATTGACACCAGTCCATAAATGGAAACAATATTCCAGACACAGGCTGACCAGGGCAGAGTACCGAGGGCTTGGAACCTCCCATGCTTTGGATACTATTCTTCTATTAATGTGTTTAATTATTTTGTTAGTTTTTCTTTTAACTTCACATCACATAGCTGACATATTTGGTTGCAGTCTAATTATAGCAGATAAAGCACTGGCCCTGGAATCAGGGAAACCTGAATTCAAATCCAGCCTCAGTCACTTACTAGCTGTGTGACCCTGGGGAAGTCACTTAACCTTGTTTACCTCAGTTTCCTTAACTGTAACATGAAGCTGGAGAAGGAAATGGCACTTTCACTTTAGTATCTTTGCCAAGAAAATCCCAAATGGAGTTATGAAGAGTTGACTGAAAAAAATGACTGAATTGATTTTTTTTTACAAAAACTACTATCATGTCCATACCTCCATGTTCTATTTATGAAGTTGATTTTTTAAAACTCAAGTATAGAACTTTATACCTATCCCTTATTAAATGTCCTTATATTAGATACAACTCATTATTCTAATCTAATAATATATATAGGTTCATGGTCAATAATGATTTTTGAGGACAAGAAGTGAATTATTACTATTGTGACAAACTCTAAATGAAAGTGGGTGTATGATTGCTTGGCATGCCACTTTTGTAAAGCCACCAAGCCCAAGCATAAATGTCCGGTCTAGCTTATGCCACTGGCCTTCAGGGTCCCCTGTTCTTCTCACCTGCCCCCGAACCCTCCACTGCCCGCGTAGTTGGGCCGCCCGTACATCCCCTGCTGGATGTAGGGCTGAGTGGAGCCCGCCTTGGCTGAGAACTGCTGTTGCTGCCCAGCAAACTGGGGGGAGTTGATGCCAGGGTTGCTGGTCGTCATTCCAGATGCCATGGGGTTTCCGCCAGGATTCATAGGATTGTTGGCATTGGCCATGGGGTTTCCTAGGACCTGTGAAGAAAAATAATGGTCATACTGGTAACCAAGAGGGAAGGTTGATAAATGATGCGGGAACGTAAGAGGGAAGGAAGAAGAAAGAATGCCCCAGGGGAGGAGGAAAAGGAGGGAAGAAGTACTAGATTGTGCCTTATGCTGTGCCCTAATTTACTGAGAGGGTGTTTCCATGTTAGGACAGACTGAAGACGAGGACTTGTTAGTCTAAATAACTGAAGGCTGAGAGAAGATATGCTTGAAACCTACAGAACTGTGGACAGGGTAGTCAACAGATCCCAAAAGATGGGCAGGAAGAGGTCTTCTTTGAAACTCAAGTAAGGTATACATCGAACAAATCAAATGAAGGGTTTGGTTGTTTTTTCGTTTTTGCACAGCAGACCACAAACTTAATGAACTCATTACTCTCAAGGAGACAGAAATGTATTCCTAGAGAGTTCAGACCCATTTCTCAATGACAGAGCCATGAATGGCTACTGAGAGTAGGTGAGACTTCTCTCTAAACTAGCAGCTGATGTCAAGGAGGACAACGGAGCCCTTCATCAAGGTTGCTGTTGAGGACAGAGTCCTGGTCCCAACCCTGCATAGCTTGTCCAATGTTCCTATGCTAATTCTGTCTTCTGAAACGTCCTCGTCCTCGAGGGAAGGGGCTGTGGTTTATACTTCTGTATTTCTCCATAAGAATGAGCAAACAGTAGGTGCTCAATAAAGACTGGGTGACTGATCAAGAGAAGAGAGGCTGAGGGGGGATGGTGGAAAGATTAGTATGTAGAACAGGACAGGATGTGCTCATTCACAGAGCTTTGCAGCAGCCAATCCACAGATTAGTCAAAGAAGGTCTTCCAAAAGCACATTCCCTTAGCTCATCCGTGGTCCGTGACAAATGGGATGCCGTGCTTCTCGTGTAGTCAAAGTGAGTTCCATTTGGGGTAAGGGACCACCACCCTTGTCATATCAAATCAATGTCAAGTGCTCTAGACCCAATCCACAGTGTAACTGAAGATCACCCTTCCCTCTGGAACTAGAATCTGTCCTCAATGGAGGGCAAACAGGGGCAGGGTCTGATGATGGGAAAAGGTTCCCCAGTGCTGATTCCTGGTTGACTTAAAGAATACTTGAATGTACTTAAACCAAAGTATTTCCTAGTTAGATCATATCCTGATAGCCTGAGGATGGCATTCCAAGCCCATTGGAATGAAAGGATATTAACTAAGGAATTTTCATCACTGTGAAGGGTGAAGGAAGAATCAAGGGAGGGACAAGAGTCAAACTCTTACCTGGCTCTGGGACGTGTTAGTCACTCCCCAAACAGTAGTGACCACGGAAAGGGATCCTGGTGGCTGGTTGGTGTTCTGCTGCCAAGGAACAGAGTCATAGGGGAACGACCCATCACTGTAGGAGGAAACAGAGATATGGGGGGGCGACAGTTCTTCAGGGTATCTTGGGTAGCAGAGGCTCACTCCCAAGTACAGAGCCTGAACCTGGGACTGTGGAGTCTATCTCCATAGAGACCTGAAGCCTAGAATGTAACATAGGCCCTGCCATGATGTGGCCAAGGAGATGAGCTGCTGGTGGGACTATGACCTTAATCCTTGCTTCAAGACAGAAGAACTCAATCATTCACCCCTGGATGTAATTCCAAGACTATTAGGGGAGAGAGGGGTGTAGTGGTGGTTTAAGCTATATATGAGAACACCGGCTAAAACTCAGCAAGCATATTGAAACCTGTTGTCTTAGATTCTCCCTCTCTGTCTCTCTCCCCTGAAAAATCTGGGCTCCAGCTACTCCACAGAAGCCACTGGGAGAGGAGGGCCCTTAAGTCAGCCCCGTGCCCCAAGACAGCCAGAGTCCCTAGGATTTTCTCCAATCGTGATCTAAACTAGCTCCCTGGTTCTTGATTCAATGTCTAAATGAGCAGGAGCTAGTACCTGCTACCTAAAACCAGGGGCCAAGTGGTTGTATCAAGGACAGTGGGAATAATATAAAATCGTAGAGAACTGGAGATAAAGTATCCTTAGAAAGTATCTTGTCAACAGTGGGAAAGAGGTGATGTAAAAACAAAAGATATTCACAAAAACTGATTAGAAAAACAAAAACAAAAGTCTGACACCTCCCCTCCCTCACTTTACAATGAAGGAAACAGATTCAGAGGGGCCAAAGGACTAATCTTTTAAAAACAGTTTTCATCTTGGTTGATGCTCTGCTCATGAACTTTAAAGGGCCCCCCTTCTGCCTTCAGGATGAAACCAAAATCCTGTGGTCTGGCATTCAAGAATTTTCATAATTGGATTTCTATCTACATTTCCACTATTTACCTCCTACTTCTTTCCTTTTCCAGGCCAAAGGGCAGATCTGCTTTTCCCTACTCCCATAATTCTTCAACATATACCCATTTTCCCATATAGTAAATACCTGTGTGACACCCATCTGTTAACGTGCAGTTCCCAGGGACTGATGGGCAGTGAGAGCTTTCTCCTTCTAGTCAAAGGTGAATATTTTAACCTCAATTCCATTTCCCCTGCCATCCCCTCCTTTGCTCCCCACCTTCCAGATCATGCCCTTATCATTCTACACCTAGGAAACAAGAAACTCTTGGATTCCCTGCCCTTAAAAGCTCACCCTTCCTATTCGTGATAGACATTGCTGCCAGATTCATTTTCCTTAAATGCTCTTTTGTACAATCCCATTTTTTCCTTCCTAGCCAAGAATCTTCATTTGCTCCCAGATGCCTTCAGAATCAAGTCCAACCTCCTCAGCCAGGTCTTCCACAATCTATCCTTCACCTCCATCTTCAAAATGATTCCCTACACAAGCCCGTGAACACTCTGACCTCTGCTTATCTGGTTCTCCTACCTCCTGTCTAGCCTCATTATACCTTATTGTCCTTCACACATTCTATGATCCAAGCAAAGGGGCCTTCTTGCTGTTCCTCACACAAATTACATAGGCACTCTTTCAAATCTAGAACACTCTCTTCTCCTTTTAGAAATCCAAGCTTCCCTCAAAGCTTAGATCAAGCTCTACTTCCTACTTGAGGACTCCTGCTCTACTAGCTCTGGTAACTGCCTAGACCACTATTTCAGGAAAGTTCCAGCTACCATACTCTCTCTGTTATGGACATCTCCTGGCAGACCACTCTTTCCCACCACAGGTATATCCTATCATCCCTTCTCCCCAATTCTGGGACCATGAACCACAATTCCATCAACTGTACCATTGCTCCTAGATGGCTTGTCAATGCACTCCTCCAATGGCCCCCATGATCTTGTAAGGACCTTGTGAGGATCACTTTCCAGAACAAAGTGCTCCCCATGGCCATCACTCCCTTTTGTGTGGGATGTAATCACCCCTATAAGATAAGCTCTTGGAAGGCAGAGATTATACTTGCTCCTGTACTTTTGTTCTCAGCACAGAACACTGTCCTTGGTACGTAGTAAATGCTTGATAAACACGTTTCCATTCATTTTCATTCATTCTTTCCTGATCTCTCAGGTGCTAGTGCCTTCCTCCAGGGAAATTATTTTGTAAATGCTTTGTATCCTTTTGACTAAATGTTGTTGCCCTGACATAGAACACAAGCTTCTTGAGGTATGTTCTGTCTTTGTAGCCCCAGAGCCTACCACAGAACCTCAAACATATCAGGTACTTACTTAATGCTTACTGATTAGTGAAATACTATCACTCCTTCAAGGCCTAGCTCAATTCTCATTTGCACCATTCATTTGGCACTTAACATATGCTGCCTTGTTTAGCTAATCATTTTTTGGTCTATATATCTAGGTTACGCTTGGGGGCAGGGACAGTGTTTTGGAGAGCTTTGTATTCTTGGTGTTTGTCCTTGATATGGAAGAAAATAATGGCTTGCAATAGATGAAGAGGAGGATGTAGAATGAAATCTGCCAAGACTCCAGAGAGGGCCTAGGTAGATAGAAACCAACCTCTAAATCTTCCAATAAAGATGACTTTATAAATGCTTCCCCACCAGAAAGAAACATGGGAACTGACATCACAACACCCCCAAAAGAGGAGAAAACTTGCACCAGACCACCTCAAAGTCTACTAATCTGATTAAAAGATTTTGGACAGCAGTGAGGTGAGCTAAATATAAACACCAAAGAGATCACCATCCTTGATTTAACTCATCTGGGTCAGTCATTCAAATATAGTATGAAGGGACCTACTAAGCCCTGGTATAGGGGGAGAAGGGTTAGTTCACCCTTTGCAGGAAATTTAAAGGGGCATCAGGTGACTGAGCAAGAGATAGTTTTAGAAGGATTACTCCTTCAGCTGAAAAATAGCATGTCTCACTGATGGATTGGTTCATTTGAAAAATATCACAAAATCATAAAGTCTGTCTAGTTCAGACATCAGCGTTGGTACCTGTGCCTAAGTTCAACCTGGAGAGGAAGCCCTTCTGCGGCACCCTCAAAAAGCCATCACCCAAACTCTTCCTGAAAATATCAAATATAAGAGAAACCACCACTGATAGACAGATTGTTTCACTATTTGCTAGTTAGTTCCACCAATTGCTAAGAAGTTTTCCCCCAATATCCACTGAAAATGTGGCCCTCTACAACTTCAAAACCACCACTCCTAGTTTTGCTCTCTGAGGGCAAGCCAATTAAGTCCAATCCAGCCCTTGAAATGCTTGCTAAGTTATCACATCTCCCCTAACATCTCTTCTTCTCCAGGCTAACTATTCCTAGTTTCTTCAACCTACTTTTGTATGGTATAAATGACCCTTCACCATGCTGGCTGCCCGCCTCTGGGCATCCAGCTGATCAATGTCCTTCCATGAACTGTAGACAGTGCTCCAGATGAAAGATGACTGGGGCACAACTGGGTGTGACTATGAATAGAGACCTAGCCCTTGTGGGCCCTATCTTACTGAGAACTATAAAATATGACTCCTGGCCTTTTGTCCTTAGGAAGACACTAAGAGTTATTATTTGGCAGTAAATGGTAGGCACCAAATGCAAATGCTAAGAGTTTAGAGGAAAGACAGATGACTGGTTTAAAGAAGACTTCATGGGAGAGGTGGATCTTGAGGAATGGATAATAACTGAATTGTCTGAAAGAAGGGATAAAGACCTTGGGAAGGCAGGAGAAAGAATGATATGGTCACAATAAAGTGACCATAACCAAGCGCCTTACCCCCTTGGGAAACCCAAGGAAACAAGGCTCCTGCCATCTCAATCTGAGGTCAGTGCCTATTAAAATCCTGCATTTGTGTAGTTATCCTTATCTTTCATTCAAGATCCACATGTACTGTGATTAGGTAGGTCTCCTCTCTAGGTCTCAATTTTCCTGTCTGTAAAATGATGGGTTTAGACCAGAACCAATCAATTTCCCTGGGGACCTCAAAGAACGGTAAACCTGTTCTTCTCAGGGCAGGCCAGCTGGGAGCATAATCCACCTGTCCATGAGGGCACAAGCCTGTAACCACACTGGTCATTGCAGCCAGGATGGGCCAGTTTTTCAACTTGACTTAAGAAGCATCTGAAGCTTACTATTGGATTAAGCTATCAAACAGTAAGCATTTAGCAAAAACAAAAGCTGTTGTCTGTACCCCCACCCCCACGAAGCACATTCTACTGGGACCTGGTTTTCTGGGGCAGACACAATTTTCTCCTCTCCTCTCCCAGTGTAATACCACCTGAAACAGGCAGCTTAGTAAAGTGGAAAGGGCACTGGATTTGGAATCAGAGGGCCTCTTTTTTCAGTTTTTTGGACTCCATTTCCTTCTTACCTAATAGGGATTGGTCTAGGCTAGACCTTTAATGATTCTCAAACTTTTTGATCTCAGGACCCCTTTATAATCTTAAAAATCATTAAAGGCCCTTCTCCCAAGGTTTTTGTTTATGTGGTTTATATTTATTTGTATTTGCTATAGTAGCAATTAAAATATCTTAGTATTATTACGAAAATAGTTATGACCTTGTGGACCCCTTTAAAGGGTCCTGGGGTGCCCCTACACTATAATTTGAGAACCACTAATAATCTTTAATCTGGTCTCTTCTGACCAGGAATCTATGATCCAAAGCGAGGATTTGAGATGGAAAATTCGGAGAAAATTATGCTCTGGAAACTTGGTACACTTACTTCCTGTTCACTGACCCTAAGCACCTACAACAACACTGCTGACTTTTTCTGGTTCTGAAGAGACCTGAATGGATATTGGGAACCTGGTTAATACCTTTTTACCTGGGTAGGTTGAAGCGTGGAAGGGACAAAGGCTTAGTAGTCAGGCAGAGCAAATGAAATTCTGTTTCTTTCTGAAAAACCTTTTTTTGGGACAAATCATGGAATATAATATATAACTATCAATGAGTATGAAAGGAGTTCTAAAGCATAGGAAAGCTTTCTTGGATAATTTTATTTTTTTTCCAAATTGGGAAAAGAGATAGCAGGCATGTGGTCCTACAACCATCTCAGTAACATAAATTAGCAACAATCTGACTTCTCCACCTTCTTCATCTCCAAAGTCCTTTCTCCCTACAAACTCCGGTCACCCCAATTTCTCAAACACTCTAGATTTCCAGATTTCTAGATTTTGTCAGTTGCAGCCAGGCTAGGTATCCATTTAAAAATGCAACACCTGGGCTCCCAAGGTAAGATTCTGGGAGGGAAGCCAAAGCCAGGGCTAGTCCAGGAGCTCAGCCACTAGTCTAAGGAGCATCCCATTCAAAGGCTAGAAGTCGCTCCTGGACAGGAAGGAGGCAGCTGCTTAAATAGCAAAACCCACGGGAAGGCATGGAGGAAACAGGAGGGAGGTTAGATCATCTGGGAATTCTGTAAAGGGCTTACACAACAATATTCAAACAGCAGCACTGATAGGTCCCAGTGTTCCACCAAGCCACAGGTGTTGTTAGACTCCGTTTTTCTAGCTGGAAAAATATCTCTTTTTCAGTCCCATCCCTCTCCCTCCCCATACAACCAAATCAGATTCAGCTGTAATTATGATTACTGAATAAAGCACCTGCATTTTGGGTGAGAATCCCACAGCCAACGACGAAGAGACAGAACCCTGAGATAACCCCGAGGGCACACCCCTCTACACGTGCATGCACACACATACATAAAGGAGGCATGCATACATACACAAGCAGGAGGCATGTACGCACAGGTACAGATCTATATCTGTGTAATTTATCTCCCTCTCGGTAGAGAAACGTGTCCCCGTGCAGGCAGAGGGGCACAAGGTGCCGGGGAGGGCCACCTTCCCTGGGGCTGAAGACACAGCAGCCCCACCCGACCGTGGAGGTAGAGGTGGTGGCACTTCCTGCTGGCAGCCCAGGAATCCTCGATCCCTGGAGCAGGGCCCGGCCACGCGGTGACGGAGGCAGTCCCTGCTTGACTGGGTCACCAGAGCCGCCACCTCGGTGTCTGTCTATCCCTGCCTCACACGCCACCTGTTCTCTTCCCAGAAAGAACCTACTGGCAGAGGCTTGCGGTTTGTTTGTGTTTCCAGAAAGGATGCTTCACAGTCCCGCGGCTCCGGCTCGGGGTTAATCTTTATTGCCCGCCTGGGATCAGTCGGAGGTGGGGAGCCAGTCGCACGTGGGTCGCGCTGCTCCCGCCGCCCCCCGGGGCTCCTGTAGGCCCTGCACCGGGGGCTCTCGAAGCCCCCAGCCACCGGCCCCCCGATCCACCCGCCCCGGGCGGGCGCGCATCCTAGCGGCGGCTCCTTCCTCGGCCCCGGCGATCCCGATCCGCACGCTCCGGCTCGCAGCCGCCGCCGCCTCCGCCGCGGTCCCCGGGGAGCCCGCAGCTCATTGTTCCCAGCGAGCCCGGAGCCTCCTTCCCCTCCCTCTGCCTTTGTTCCCGGCGGGGCCGGCAGTGCCCTGGCTCGACTGGGGTGGGAGATCGGGGAGGGGGCTGCCGAGCGAGCGAGGTGCAGCAGCCGCCCCCCGGGGGCGGGGAGAAAGGAGGGGGCTCTGGCCCGGGCCCCTGCGCCACGCGGGCGGCCGTCAGCGGGCGAGACTGACTCACGGGCTGGAGGTGGAGCGGGAGGGAGGCAGCGGCGCCGGGAAAGCTTGGAGGCGCTCGCATTTCCGAGATAGATGGAGCTAATTGACACTCTGAAGGGGAGGTGGGGGGGGGGTACAATTTTGCCTCTTCCTAAAGTCACGCGAACTGGCACACGCACACATACACACATACACGCGCGCTTACGGGAGCACGGCGGGGATGTGTGGTGTTCGAGATTTAAAAAATCAGCAGCGAGATGGATTTCCGAGGGTGGGCTTTGGAATTCAGGGGGCTCTGACTCCTGTGTCTGGGGGAGGGGCACACACATAGAAGTCCTAGCTTGACCCCACCCCCACCTTTAATCAGAGGCAACTACTCTCAATTTTGTCTGGTCTTCCCAGCCAAAGTAGAGCCAGGAGGGCAGACAGCAAACAGACAGGACAGTAAAAATCAGCGACTGCAGAGGGCAGGGAGGGCGTGTGGGAAGAAGGAGGAGACATGGCTTTTCTAAACTTTGAATTAGACCTCCCTGGGGAGGAGAGCGGAGAGGAAAGAAAGAAGAGGGGAGAAAGTAGAAGGAAGGAAGGTATAATGGAAAAGGAGAGGAGAGAAAGGGAAGGGAATGTCTGGAGAGCGAGGAGCATAGGAGCATGGAGAGGGAAGAAGAGACGATGGGGGAAGGGGGAGAAGGAAGTGAATGGGGAGAGGGAATTGGAGGGCTGGGAGAGTGCGTTTAGGTTGGGAAGTAGGAAGGCTTCGATTCTGAGAGGCGTCCCCATGCTTGAATTTACTCAACAAACCAGACCTTGCATTAAGGCATCCTAAAGGTAATGGTGGTCACAGGCACTAGCAAGTGGTCCCAGTGGTGGGTTATAGAAACCCCAGCTATATGGAGAGTGGCTCTGAGAAATCCATTTGCATCTGTTAACTGCCACATCATATCCTATCCAAACACCATTGCCTAGTCATAGCTCATTCAAAGACTGATTTGAGATAATAGCACCACCTAATCATAATTCCATAGCAGTCTAGCCATATAATACCATATCATATCCTAACCATAAAACCACAGTTTATGCTAGCCATGCAACTGCATCACAGCCATATATGGATGGTCCAATCACTATATATATATGTATGCACAATAACACTAAACCAAAATATGTTCTAACATATCCAGAGGAGAGAAAGTTGTGGTGTGTCTGTAGTGGACACAGACCAGCCTTAGAGTCAGGTGGATTCCTGGGATCAGTCTGCTCTTGCACCCTACAAGCTCAGTCATTTCACATTCCAGCAATGCTCCAGGCCAGTCTCTCAGGACCTTGAGTTGCAGATGAGTAGGGAGATGTTCCCACTTAGATTAAATTACAAGTATAATCCTCCTCCTCCACCCTATATTCTTTCCCCCGCCAATTTTATTTTTTTTAAATTTTTTTTCTCCTTACCTACTTTAAAAGATAGTTATGGGGATCACAGTCTCCCTAGCACTGAGCACAATGTCCAACCCCGCAGTGAAGGTCAAGTTAATGCTGATGATGATACAGAAACATTTAAGACCTGCTAGTGTATCAGTGCATAGAATTATAGGCCTGGAGTCAAGGAGACTCATTTTTCTGAGTTCAAATCTGGCTTCAGACACTTCCTAGCTGTGGGACCCTGGGCAAGTCACTTAAACCTGTTTACCTCAGTTTCCTCATTTGTAAAAGGAGCTGAAGAAGGGAATGTCAAAACCACTCCAGTTTCTTTGCCAAGAAAACCCCAAAGGGGTGGAAGAGCTGGACAGGACCAAACAACAAAAGAAACATTCTGCATAAGATGCTAGTCAAATGCAAGTTGGTATTATTATTTTATCAACCCTTAATAAGGTAGGAGTTTCTCCCTTAGGTGATCATTTGGATCTCCTGGAGAAAGGTGGTGGCATAAAAAAGGGGGGCCCCTGGATGGCCTGATATTATTCTTCCCTCTTCTAATAGCCTCTTTATTTGGAAGAAATAACCAATTCCCATTAAAGGCATTGTCAAGCCCTAATTAATTTCCCTGATACATCTGTACAGGTTCTTAACACACTGTCTATTGAGCAGAGCTTTTGTTGTTACCACTAATGAAACACTGAGCCCAGTGATTGGAGTTGAAGCTCCAACCCTCTTTAATTTCGGTGAGCCATTAGAGAGCCTCTCCATCACCACAATTACTGGGGACTATTTCCTTTTCTCCCTGCGGTGAAACTTAGAAACTTGAGCATCTAACAGCATATTAGAGTTTTTGTGTGTCTCTGTTTTAATAGGAAAGAAAAAAAAAACCAAGAAGAATCCAAGCATTTAGGAAACACTAAAATTGAAGGAGCAGTGACTGATTTATCCTCAGAACCTCCCTCCTGGAGCTGATGCTTTATTTCCTACAGACTGGAGGAAATTCCTTTGACCACTGGTTATCACTGACTACAAAAGTGGTAGAACTCAATTATTAACCAAGCCTATGAAAATGAGAGCTCATTAAAGCCCCATGCAAGGGAAAAGGCTTGGGGGGTGGTGGGGATTTGGGGGGTTGTTGCTTTCCATGGGTCCTTTTCCTTCACCAGACAGGTATCTGATAAGACTGTAATATCTTCTTAATGTAGACACTATTGATTCAGAATGTGTGATAATTCCAAGCTGAAATTTACCATCCATGAAGAAGGGATTTACTAATTAAATTAATAGGGTAAACAAAAGATTTATTTAACCTATTTCAGAGCTCAAATGTTTTAAAATTAAGTTAGCAACCCTTATTTGCATATGAACAATGTGGGTGGATAATGAATATAATCTCTTACATTTGTATGGTACTTTGGTACTTTATCTCATTCTGTTCCTACAATAAGCCCGTCAGACAGACAGGACACTATTAGGTTGTTCATCTCCTCCTCCACCCATCCATTTTTACAGATGAGGAGATGAGACTAGGAGAGTTAAAGGGACTTGTCCAAGGACACAGAGACAAGTAGGGGCAGAACCATATCTCCAAACCAATATTAGCATTCTGATCTATTACAACCAGGCTTCACCTAAGCATGAATGAGCTCTAACTGAGTCTATTACAGGATTCTATTCAAGCCAATAAATATTTAATTAATACCTACTATGTGCAAAGCACTGAGTAGGTCGGGGATGTTACTTAGCTGTGTCCTGCTGGATTTGGTCTGAGCACATGCTTAAATGTCACCATCTTTCTGTTTTTTTAAAAGCTTCTCTATTCCCTAGGCTTGTTCCTCTGAACTGAAATTCAACCTTCTGAATTAGCAAAATATGCTTCTGTTTAAAGAAGGAAGAAAGGAAGAAAGAAAGGAAGAAAGAAAGGAAGAAAGAAAAGAAAAGAAAGGCACTTGCTCAGAAGGTTGGACTTTCCCAAAATGTCTCCTTAATTCTTTTCACATCTTGGAGAAGCAAGGACAGGTTATGTATAATCATTCTCATTCTCCCAGCATGGCAGCTTAGGCACAGACAACTTAAGTCACTTGCTCAGGGTCACCCAGCATGTCACCAGTAGAGTAGACATGAGATTCTCTTGATTTATCAAAAGGCCTTTAAACCCCAAGTGGTTCCTTACTCTCTAATCCTTACATATTTTACTCTCAAGTGGAGTCCTTTTAGCCCAGCACAAATGGGACAAAATTGAATCTTCCAGATAGCAAAAGAAACCTGGGAGTTTTAACAAAGCAAAGCAAAGCAAAGCAAAAAGCGTCAACCACAGAACTGTAGGGGGAAGGGGGGGGGGATAAAGAGAAAGCAGGGAACCTCTTCTAATTTGTCAATACCTGATTTTTTTCATTTGCTTGTGGATGAATAGTGGTAGAAAAAAGGGAGAGAGAGAGGGAAGGAGAGAAACGCACAGGACAGAAAGTCCTCGTTTCAAGCCTTGTCTCTACTACATATTGGCTGGGATACCCAGGACAAGTCACTGAAACTCTCTTAAGACTATACATTGAAGAACAGTTGCTGATCTGTTTCCTCACCAGGAAGGTCCTTACATCAATGAAATTACAATTCACCACCCCCCATGCCCTCCAAATCACTACCAGAAGATCACAGAATTGCATGAAAAAAGGCCAAGAACTGTTTCTTTGATGATGAAGGATGCATGATTTTATCACACAGGAAAATTCAAGAGTTACAAAGAGAAACCAGGACTCCCACAATTCACCTGTCACCATGCTATAAGGAAAGGACCATCAATTCCACCAGGAGCTAAGTAACCAACATTCTAGCCTCCACAGCCATTACTACATTACCGCAGGAGACTTGAGTGTCTCATCTGAATATAGGATAATAACTTCCATAACTTGAACAAGATTATCTCAAAGAATGACAGGGCTAGAAGGGGTTACAGAGTATTGGTAACTTGTAACCTGAACAAAAATACCGAGCTATCATGGAGATAGCAATGATTTGAAGTCTTAGACTCAAACTTTAACCCTGCTATTTAACTTGTTGGCAAGTCGCTTAATCTTTCTGTGATATGAGGGAGTGGACCTGTATGTATCAAAAACAATAAGAACACCTATATAGCCTTTAAAATTAAGGACCACTCCCTCCTCAAGAGCTTTTTTTGGGGGTGTTATAGCTATTGATATTTTGAAATGAAAACATCTTAGTATTATTTGAAAACAGTTTTGACTTTGGGGACCTCCATGGGTGCCCAGACCACACTTTGAGAATCAGCTGATATTTAAGGTTTCTTCTCTGAGTCTACAGACTGAGCCTATGTGTTTGTTCTACATAAGCCTTTGGAATACACAAGATGGTTATCATCTCCCTCCTAGGTCTTCTCTCTTACAGGTTCCTTCAGAACCTTCTTATGGCATGATCCTGGTGGTCCTCTTCTGAATCCTCTCCAGGGCTCCAAACTAAACATAACACTTCAAATTTGGTCTGACCAGAGCGGAGAACAGTAGAACCATCACTCCCCTTATCCTGGATACTACAATTTTCTGAAACAGTCTAAGGTTGTGTCTTTTTGGTTACTCTGTCATGGAGCTGATTCATATTGCATTTTCTGTCCACTAAAAATCTCAGACTCCCCCCCTCCCCATTTAAATGTTTGTAGAGCAACACTCTCCATTTTGTACCTGTGGAGCTGATTTTTTTTAAACCCAAGTTAGATCTGTCTCATTATTCTAGTATGTCAAAATCATTCTGGAGTATAACTCTGTCATCCAACAAATTTACTACCCTTACTTGCTTTGTATCATCTGTAGATCTGATAAGGAAAATGGTAACTGACATAGGGTCAAGCACACATTGCCCGAACTCAGCTGGAGGCATCATTCCAAGCTGACGCTGACTCCTTAGTGACTACTGCTGTTTGGGCCCGGTCATTTAACTAGTTCTGAATCTACGCAACTAGAGTTATCATCAAGCCTGAATCTTTCCATCTTTTCCACAAAGATCTCATGACTAACTTTGTCAAATACTTTGCTGACATTTAATTAAGCCAGGCTAGTAACTGTCAAAACAAAAAAAAGAGTTTAGTGTGGCACGACCTCTTCTTGATGAGGCCATCTTGTCTTAGGATGCCTGCTTCCTTTTTGGTTCTTCATAAACCATCCCTTTAATAATGCTACCCATGGTTGTTTGTTTTTAACTAGAAATTAAAGTCAAGTATATCAACATATAGTTTGAAGAATCTACCTTCTTCACTTTTTTTTTTTAATTGGGATATTTGCCCATCTCTGATACGGTAACAATTCTCCCCATTCTCTCTAATTTTTCAAACGTCATTCATGCTAGCTCAGTAATCAATCTGCCAGGTTTTTTCCCCCTCTTTCTAGTATCTTTGAGTATATTTTATTGGGCCTAGTGAAAATGAGGCAAAGCTAGGTCCTCTTTGATAATCTCCTTACTTAGCTTGAGTTTTATCTCCCTATTATTACCTATTACCCATTTCTTGTCTTATCCTCTCAACCTGGAGATCATTCTCTTAGGGAGAATCAGAAGACTAGGGGTTAGTCTTGTCCCTTCTCTATTATCTGTTATCCTAACTGGATTCATCCTGAGCAGTCCTACCCTCTCTCTCATCTTCCTCTTGCTTTCAACATAGCTAAAAAAGCCTCTTTGGTATTCTTAGCATTCATCACCAGTCTGGGTTCATTTTATGGTATAGTATTCTTGACGCTATTTTTTTTTTTGCTTTTAGGAGGGGGCAGGGCAATTGGGGTTAAGTGACTCGCCCAAGGTCACACAGCTAGTGTTAAATGTCTGAGGTTGGATTTGAATTCAGATCCTCCTGACTCCAGGGCTCGTGCTCTATTCACTGTGCCACCTAGTCGTCCCTGTTCTTGACACTATTGATGTAGGACTTGGCCGCTCTTTTGAATTCATCTTTTACTACCTTGTTTCTATCACACACAAACACACAAAATACACACACATATTTGAAATTTTTAAGTTGCTTGATGAGCTCCCTGTGTATCCACATTGGTTTCTTTGGTCACTGCCCTCTTTTTCCCCCTTCATAAAAACTGTTTCCAATTTTTTATCTTCAGAATTTAAATTCTGAGAATTACCCATGACTCTTGGGTTGACTTCCCTTCTAAAATGTAAGACCACAGGATCCTCCTTATTTTTTCTCTTAACCTTTTGGAATCAGTTCTTCCAAAGTCTAGGGTATTTGTCAAACTACACTCAGACTTCTTCTCTATCATCAATTATAAGATGGAGAACTTACTTTTTCCTTAAAATTCCCATACTTTCTACTTCAGCAACCAGATTCTCTTTTATAGTTAGAATCTGGTCTAGAGTAGCATTGCTGTTTCCCTCATCATCTTCTCCATCTTTTGGGACTTTAAATTGTCATTGAGATGAGCCAAGAATTTTTTTTTTTTGGTACTAAAAATGCATAGTCAAGTCCTTTAGGGACTGAGCGTAAAAATGTATCTCTCACTCTGCACCTTGTGTTTACCACCTCTCTCTTTGTCAGGACTGGGTAACATGGTCCATCATTAGTCTTCTGGAATCACTGTTGGTCATTGCCTTGAGAGGGGTTCTTAAGTCTTTCTTAAGTTGTTTTTCTTTGTAACGTTGTTGCCACTGTGTAAACTGCTCTCTGGGTTCTGCTCACTTCACTCTGTATCAGTTCATATAAGTCTTTCTAGGCTAGAGACAAGCCAAGGATTTATCAGCTGCTTTACTTTTGGCAGAAAGAGTGCTCCAAAGGATGCCTGAACAGCTGAAATTTCCACCACTGTTATATCTTGTCTTTAGCCCCATCCTCCATTTCTATTTTCTGTTTCTGTCCACTTCAGTCTGTAGTGACCTCCCCAATTATGTTGCTTGTGCTGCTGCTTCTAGTGATGATCACAAGACCCTCCACCCTCTCTGGTTCCTGGATTCCACACACGGATATACAGTTATCCCTTCCATATCATGACTTTCCCCATCTCAGTTTCGATATATCTTGGGTTGGCATAAGAAATTAAATGGGAATTTGGAGGGATATTTGCAGAAGCAGACAACATGCAAAGGCCAGAAGATGCCACGGAAAAAGTTTAGAAACTCATACATGCATAAAATACATGTATAATATCAACATATTTTATCTTTTAATACTATAGTAACTCAGACTTCTCTGGTATGAAGGGAGGGCCAAAAATTTTTACATGGATTTTGCAGATCGAGGAGGCACTAATGTCCCCCTAACCCCCTTGATGTATTTTCTTAATACGCGATGCTTTTTCACAGCCCTTTTATTCTGGTCCTTTTGAATGTAGTATATGTACCCTTTTACTACCAGTAAAATCCCATATTACTAAGTCTCAATGATAAATTCACGGTTGATTTTACCTCCTTGTATTCAGGATCTTTAATTTATTCATAGGTTAAGCATTTGCGTATGGACATCTGAACTGTGGGAATTGTCAGCTCCTTGAGGAAAGGGGCCATTTTTGTCTTTCTGGCCCATAGTAAGCAATTAATAAATTCTCGCTGACCTGTTGATGACTTATTTATTGCCGCTTCTTTTCCTGGTTCCTGTCTCTTTTGATACTTTTCCTCGCTAATGATATTCTTCTTCCCATGTTGCATCTGGTACTTTTTGTGGTATCTGGTTTGACAGACATATGTAGGCCATTTTTTCCCCTCCCACTCCATTTTCAGGCTTCATAATCCAAAAGGGGAACTTCACAGGGCTGTGATGGTTGCCAGAATCAGACTGGCAAGTGGACTCCTGGCTGTCCCCCACACGATTCTTTTTTAAAACAACACTTTCCCCACATCTTTCCCTGGAAAGAACCTTCAGTCACTTTGCCCCACCCCCAACTGCCTACTGGACCAAGTCCAATCTTTCTTAGCCTGGCAAGGAAACTTCTTCACTATTTCCATCCCAATTCATCCAAACAGTCAGTCACTCAACTAGCATTTCCTTCTACTCCATTCCATTCTTGTGGGGTCTCCTCCTCATTCTGTTTCCATTATGTTGATTCTTACCCCTCCCACCCCCAGTCTTTTTTTTCCTTGCTATTTCTGAGACATCATGATGTTTCCAGCATACGGTGCCCTCCCCCTTCCTTTTGCTTATTTCTGGGATTATTTTTGGATGATCTGTGGTTGCAGATGACCCCTCAGGCTGCTCCCATCAATTAGCATGGATAATTAGGAGTAAACTGGCTCTGTTACTCTGGATGCTCACTGGGCGATGGACACAAGGTAGACCCACAAAACGAGGTAATATAAAAGGCTCCGTTTTGCCTGTGTTTCTTTTAAAACAATTTTTATTTTCAGTTCCAAATTCTCTCTTGTCCTCCACCCCCTCCCCTACCCACTGAGAAAGTAAGAGATACCATACTCATTGTACACATGTAGTAATGCAAGTTTTGCCTAGATTTCAAGGCTCAACCCCCTTAAGATTTATTAAGTGTTCACCCAGCCCACAGGGATTATTTCCTTCCTGGGAATTTTTAAAGGCATGCGGCGGCAGCACCTGCTGCTGCATTCTCTAAGAATTTAGTCCTTCCACTAGTGAATCTTAGATTTTTCTCTAGCTGTTTTGTAATCAACACACAATTCATACAGCAAATATTTATCTAATGCTTACATATACCTAGCCCTGTGTTAGAAACTATGCTGTGGAGTATGCAGATCAGTGTGAATAATCCCTAAGGGGTTTATGGTTTCTCTGTGTGTGTGTGTGTGTGTGTGTGTGTATGTACTTTATTACTGTACTAGGTACTATATAAAGGAGCAGACATTCAAGTACGGCTTTAAGATTTACAAAAATACACACATGATTTAAATATAGATATAAAAATGTATAAAGTCTATATATACATACATACATGTGTGTATATGTATATAGAATCTCATTTGATTTCTGAAACAATTCAGTGAGATAGGCAAGCATTCTAGATATCAATATCCTGACTTTAAAGCTGAAGAAACGGAAGCTGAGAGACAGCTGGTAAGTATCACAGTTAGGATTTGAACTCAGGTCTTTCCTGACTCCAAGCCTTTCCACCATAGCACACAGCCTCTCTTAAATGAGTAGTGTAGACAGACTTATATAAGAGCATTCCCCCCCCCCTTTTGGTGTGTTGGTTGGGGTGGGGTGTGATTACTCCTGCTGGAGAAAATCAGAAATGACTTCATTTTAATAGGGAGAGATAGGTAGGAAAAATCCAGGCAGAGAGAACAAAGTAAAAGCATAGGAGAACGTGAAAGATGTCAACTCTCCACGACCATCAAGTTTTTGAGGTAAGGGCGTGTGTCTTCCTTCCTCTCCTGCATTCCTGGTTCTCCCGCCCCTCACCCACCCATAATATCTACCATGGTGAGATCTGTGATGTAATTGTGTTGGACAGCTGACTTGGAGTCCGCAGACAATTTCAGGGGGTCTATAAATGTGGATGGGAAAGAAGTTACATCTTGCTTTAAATAGAAATGGTTTCCTTTGAAATCCCACATATTTTATGCATTTAAAACCATTATTTTGAGAAGGCACATAAGGGCTTCACCAGACAACTGCTGTCAGTAACACAGTTCATGCACAGAAAGAACCCTGGGTTTGGAGTTAGGAAGACCTGAGATCAAATCTAGTCTTAGAAACTTACTAGCTGTATGACTGAACAAGTCACTTCACCTGTTTCCTCACCTGTGAAATGCAGATAACAGCATCTGCCTTCCAGGGTTGTGGCGAGAAGCAAAAAAGATAACATTTGTAATAACAAAGCACCTGACGGGTAGTAGGTGCTTTAAAAAAATGCTTGTTTCCTTCCTTCTGGGTCTAAAAAAGGTCAGCAGTGTGAAGGTTCAGAACCCCTGATGCACTGACAAGACCCCTCTTCTGGAGTCTGAGGACCGAGGTTTAGACCCTGGATTTGTCACTTGCTACCTATGATCAGTTTCTTCAGCTGCAAAATCAAAGGATCTCAGTCTGTCAACACACATTTATTAAGAGCCCTTCCATTTGTAAAATCCTTTGGGGTCAAGTGCCCAGTGGGTGGCTGATTGACTGAAAGTGGCGCAAAGCAGTCAGCCTTCTGGGTTCGGTGTCTTCACATGTGACATGAGGGGGTGCGGAGGGAAGGGGTGTCACGATGGATGATCTCTAACACTGGGAACGAGCACCATGTCTAGATCCCAACAGATGGATTTAAGGAAAGGGCCTAGAGCAGGAACATGAGTGACGATTCTGGAGGCCTAAGGGCCTGGGGAAGGGAAGGTGGTGGAGGCCATGGAGAAAGAACCCAGGCAACTTCTGGGAGTGGTAAAGTCCCTGTGTTGTGGGCCCTAACCTCCCTTAAACCAGGAAGAACCCCTCATTTCTGTTGTCTAAGGGTCTGCCCAAAGGGTTCTTGTTTAGTCATGCCCAATTCTCTATGACCCTATTTGAGGTTTGTTTGTGTTTTTTGGGCAGATACTGGAATGGTTTGTTATTTCCTTCCTTACAGATGAGGAAATTTAGGCAGGTGGGGTGAAGTGACTTGCTAGCAAGTGTCTGAGGCAGAATTTGCACTCATGACACCGAGCCCAGCACTCTGTCCACTGTGCCACCTAGCTGTTCCACCAAAGGGGAGAACATGCAGTAAAACTGGAGAGATTTCACTTGTTTAGGACAAACTTTGAAAGGCCACTGACCTCGTGGCCAGAATCACCAAACCAACCCCAACAGCTTGAAGGGGCGTGGGGTATGCTCTAGGAACCAACAGAAACAGGATCATAGATTAAGAGCGAGAGGACCGCTCGGAGACTGTCTTCTTCAATAATGCTTTGCCTATAACTTAGTAAATGTTTCTTGGTGTTTTGAATCCTTCATTTCACAAGTGAGGAATCAAGAGACCACAAAAAGTGAAGTAATTTTCCAAAGTCACATAGCAGGTACAAAGTTAAATAGATTTTACATCCAAATGAGGTAGTATTTTTAAAGCACTTAGCAGGTGCTAGGCACATAGTAGGCATTTAAGAAACACTTATTTCCTCCCCTCCCCTCTCCCAGAATTTAGGGCTCTTTCTACTAAGAGGAACTAAGACTCCTGTGTTAAAAAAAAAGGTGGGGGGTTGGTAGAATGGTCCAGTGGGAAGAGGTATCTAGGTGGAGATGGACTACAGAGAAGGACTAAAGTCTGGGTATGACCACAAAGCTCAGTTTTCCTTATTAAAAGAATGGGATTAAACCTAGCTCAGGATGCTTCTGGGGGAAATAAATGATTGGCAGTTTGTGCCTACCAGATACTTTACAATACAGCTTCCTCTCAATTCCGAGTGAATTGTCCCCTTTGGGATATTTAAATATTTCAAATCAAATCACCAGATATTTATGAGGTGCCTAGTACTGCGAGGCAGGGTTTTGATTTTCATTTGATTTCCAGTTGGCCCAATACTCTGTAGAAGTCAGCCAGAACTTATCCCTTCCACCTAGAAATCCTCTGTCCTCATTCTCCCCCCTCCCACTAGCCCCTCTTTTTGTATTATCTAAATTTGATATAAGCTTCAGCACTCTTCAGCTGAAGTCCCAACTCTACTGTGACGTCTTTTCCCTTTAAAAGTCTTTCCCTCTTTTTCCATTTCAATTTCACCCATCCATCGATTCTATACCCTTCATCTGGTGCTCTGCAAATCCTACCTTGTCGTGTTTTTGATATTTTGTTTATTTTTATGTCTAAGTCCTAATTTTCCAGCTAGATTGTAAGACCCTTGAGGGCAGTGACTATTTTTAAATTATCCTTTATGGGTACAGAGGCTACAGTAAATGTTTGTTGTTGGGGATGAGTAGGATTAATATAGTTTAATTTTAACATTCATTTGAATAAAACATAAGTGGGAAGAAGTCTGTTGCACAAAACCATATTCCTAAAATGATACTTAGTTTAAGAATATTCTCACTTAAAATTCTAAATGTTCAAAACAAATAAATCAGTGGTAATTGTTTACTTTACAAAAGGCTCACCTTTTCCCCCATGAGATGAAGTGCCTCATGGTAGAAAAACAGGTTAAAATGCCTAGATTCTCAGGTGGGCTCTGCTATTTATTAGCTGACTACCCATGTGGGTAAGCTACTTAACTTTCATAAACCTTAATTTCCTCTCGGTGAAATAGGCACAATAATGCTTTCCTTCCCTATCTCATAGGGTCATGAGGGAAGCCCTCAAACCTACCTATATAAAAGTGAATTTCTCTTATTCACCTTATTTTTTTTCTCTTATTTACTGTGGATTCACCACAGTAGGTAATAATGGCAGTAGAAGAACATTTAGCAAGACACTTGACCAAGTCCTTTGGGAGGTTGGTCGATTGGTCCAGTGGGAAGAGACATCTAGGTGAGGCAGAGGGTATGGGTTCAAATGCTGGCTTCTACCACTTTCTGACTGTGTGATCTTGTACAAGTCACAAAACTAATTTCTGAGCAGTTACACTGAGTTGCATTTTGTGTAAAATGAAGGAGGATAGATTAGGTGACCTTGAAGGTCCCTTCCAACTAAAGTGTTGTGATTGTTGTAATCTTAGAAATTAAGATAGAGAAATATGGACTGGAGGATATTTTTGATTCATAGGTGCATGCAAAACTAGAGGGAGGTCTGTTTTGGAGTGCCACAAGGCTCAGTTCTATTTAATGTATTATATCAATAACTCTGAAGGAAGACACAGAAAACATGTCTAGCAAAATCACACATGACAGAAAACCAATATATTGGTTGATGGAACAAAGATTCAGAATGATCCCCATAGGTTATTATTTAGGCCAATATGAATATGAAATTTAAAAGGTACAAATGTCATGTCCTACATTTAGTTAAAAAAGAAAGTTAATTCCCCCAGTATAGGATAAGGGAGAAAAATGATTAGAATTTCATTTGAATTTGGAGTCCACGTGGACAAAAATGGAGGATTTCACTGGCCAGAGGTTCAGCAAGCTGTGCTACGAGTGTGATGAGGCTGTGCCAAAAATGAGCACAATTTTATGTTTCAATAACAAAAGTACAGTGTGTGTCCCACAGGTCCCTACTCCTATAATGTATTCTAGTCAGACCACATCTGAAGTCTTGTGTTCAAATACAGTTACATCATTTTCCAGTCAAGATCAACTTTCTGCGATCCCATTTTGGGTTTTCTTGGTATGGTTTGCCATTTCCTTTTCTAGCCCATTTTACAGATGAGGGAACTGAGGCAAACAGGGATAAGTGGCTTGTCTAGTATCATAAGCTCATAAGTGTCTAAGGCCAGATTTGAAATCAGGAAGATGAGTGTTTTTGACTATAGGCCGGTTACTCTATGCACTGTGTCACCAGCTGCCCCATGACCAAATATGGGCATCCCATTTTAAGGACAATGACAAAGGAGTCTGAAAATGATGTCTCACCAAGGATGGTTTAAAGAACTGGGGACCTGGAATCTTCAGAAGAGAGGAATAAGTTAAGGTAGATGGCACAGTCGTCTCAAATATGTAAAGACCTGTCCTTGTTTGGTGTTAGAACAGCAGATAGAAAGCTGGCCTTGGAGCTTAGAAGGGCTGGGTCTGAGTGCCACCTCTGCCATTTGTGGGCCTTGTGACTGAGATAGTCTCTTACCCACTTGGTGCCCTAGGAAACTCTGTAAGACTGTAAGTTGCACAGAAGGTGCCAACACACGTGGGTGGAGGGAATGTCTTCTTCTGGGAGTTTGCTCCTGCTTGCTTTCTAGGGTCATAACCAGAGAGTGAGAAGGGGACTCACTCATAATGGTATCAAACACTGTAGCTGATATTTATAAGCACTTTAGCAAGGAAGGAAACAAATATTTATACAGTACCTAGTATGTGCGAAGTACTTGACAAATATCTCATTTTGATCCATAACCCTGGGAGGCAGGTGCTATTATGATCCCCATTTTAGTAAATTTCTTTCTAAATTAATTAATTAATTAATTTTTATTTTTTGACATTCACTTGTATAAGATTTTGAGTTCTAAATTTTCCCCCCTCCCTCTCTTCTCCCCAAGATGGCATACAATCTGACGTAGGCTATACATGTCCAATCATATTAAACGTTTTCACATTAGTTATGTTGTGAAAGAAGAATCAGAACACAAGGAAGAAACCAAGAGAAAAAACAAAAAACCAACCAAAAAAAAGTGAGTATAGTATGTGCTCTGATATGTATTTAGACTCCATAGTTTTTTCTGTGGATTTAGACAGTATTTTCCATCATGACTCTTTTGTACGGCCCCCATTCTACAGGTGAGGAAATTGAGGCAAACAGAGGTCAAGTGACTTGCCCAGGGTCACAGAGCTAGTATATGTCTGAGACTAGATTTGAACTCAGGTCTCCCTGGCTCCAAGCTTTGAGCTCTTTCCACTGAGACACCCAGCTGCTTCTAGGCTGGGAGATGGGAATGCTCAAGCAGGGACTGTATGCCCATTTGTCTCAGAGGTCACAGACAAAATTTCATAAACCAGGTGGGAGATTGGAACAGCATGGCCCCATCTGAGTTGGAAGATCTGACATGGGAGATTGGAACAGCATGGCCCCATCTGAGTTGGAAGATCTGACACGTCTGATTTGATGATCTTTCACCTTCTTTTCCTAACTGTGAACTGAAGGGATTTTATCTGATATTCTTTGAACTCCTTTTCAGTTCTGGATTTCCAAGTCCCAACACATATGTTCCTGCTCCCATGATGTTCTCCAAAGCTCAGCAGGAATTCCTTTTGGAGGATCTGCTGCTTTAGCTTACTCATGCTACTGCTACCCTGCATCAGCACAGATAATGGAGAATGGACTGCATCACTCTGGATGCTCACCTTTGCCATCAGCCCAAAGGAGGAGAGAGACTCAGTAAAATAAAGGACCTGGCTGTACAAGGGTTCGCTGTTTGAAAGTTCAGGTGTGAGCACTGTAGGTTCTAAGCAGAAATCTCTGGGATAACTAATTAATTAAATGAATGAATGCTGGGAAAAGCAGCCAGCCCTAATGGAGAACTCAGCAGCCTGGACATCTAGGGGGTAATACAGTCCAGCACATGCTTGGCTGTTTCCTTCAAGGTGGCTGCCCAATGGCTCCATCCTCTGGTTGTGCTTTTAGCTTTGATGGAGCTGCTGTGCCAGCTAACTTTCTAGCAAGCATTCCTTTACAAAAGAGGCAGACAGCACTCTCCCAAAGGTAAAAACCCAACTAGGGGCAGAGGAATGGTCTTGCTCACCTTTCCAAGTCCTCCCTTTATCCCTTAGTTTCTTAGTCTACTTAAGGTCCTTGGCTTTGGAGTTTCTCTGTAGAGATTTGAAGGAGGGACAGAGATATGAAGGAGAAAGAAGGTGAGTTCCTTTGGCTAGGGCAGAGCCTTCCAAAGTCAGGACTGTCCTATAATTAAGAAGGAAAAAAAAAATCTAATCTCATTTTAATGAGATACGATTGGGAAGACACATTCCATGGCCTTGGGGAGCTCCATGTCTTATGAGACACATATACACCATTTCCTCAGGCAGCTTCTGGTCTGATGGGAGGAAAAGGTCTTGCCCTTCCCTTTGGGAAACTCTCAGCAAGGACATCTTTGAATCATATGAAGATAGCTGCTAGGAGTATGAGACCAATGTCCCTGACATCTGTCTTCCTACTGTCAAGAATCTTTGAGGTTGATCCTAAGTCAGCAAGACCCCACCCCCAAACCCTCAGCTGCCCCACAATGACTCACCTGTGTGACAGTGTGGGTTTCATGGAGCTCATGGAGTTAAGGGGGGGCTGCATGGGGAGTTTCCCGGGAGGGTCACTCTGCCGGCTTTTCTGGTGGCGGAGGAGAAGCAGCCGACCCAACTCTTCACACCAGGATGAGAGAAGAGCTGGAAGGAAATACACACAACAGGTTAATATACTGTCCTGGAATCGGTCAGGCAGCTGGCATTCATCGAGTGCCCATGAAGGTGTTAGGCATTGTGCCAAGTGCTAAGGAGACAAAGAAAGGCAAAAACAAACAAAACCCCAAGCCCCCAAACCCAGTCCCTGATCTTAAGAGCTCACAGTCTAACGGTGGAAGCAATAAGGAAACAGCTCTGTACAAAAAAGCTATGTGCAGCATAAACTGGGGAGGGGGTCATAATCTCAGAGGGAAAGTACTAATATTAGGGAAGGCTTTTAGGAAAGACTTCTTGCAAAAGGAAGGACTTTAGCTGAGACATGAAGGAAGCCAAGAAATGATGAGGAAGCAGTGTTCTAGGTATGGGAGACAGCATGAGAGAATGTACTTCACTCACTTCCTGTGAGTTTGCATCCCCTGCCCCTTCCCTAGGTAGTAAGCCATGTAGTGGAAAGAGCCCTGGACTAGGTTCATAGACTGTAAGAGCTGGTGGAGTTTCAGAGATCACCTAGTCACCAAATTGGGCAGGTAAGCATTCACTTAACACCTACTAGGTGTCAGTGGCAATGATAGGCATTGGGAATGCAAACACAAAAATTAAACAGTCCCTGCCCTCAAAGGGCTTACATTCTCTCGGGGGGGGGGGGCAACAAGAGATACAAAACGAACAAGGGATTTTCCAGAAGAATGCACTAGCTACTGAGGAGTAAGGGGTCCAAAAGGCTTCATCTACAACAGCGGCTCTCAACCTGTGTCGTAACCCCTTTGGGGGTCAAATGTCCCTTTCACAGGGGTGGCCTAAGACTATCAGAAAACACCTATTTCCGACGGTCTTAGGAACCCAGACGCCGCTCCTCTATCTGTCTCCAGGCAGGTCTGCCCACATACAAGTATTAGAGGGTTGCTGCATTATGAAGGTTGAGAACCGCTGATCTAGAAGACAGTATCTGTGCTGGGCTTAGAAGGAAGCTCCAGGCTTTAAGAAGTCAAGGTAAGGAGCAGGCAGAGATGGGACTTTTGGTACAGGGCTCTTTCCCATGGGGAAGAAGAGTTTTGAAAGCAGGATTGTAGCCCTGAATTAAGCACTGTGTGACCTTGGCCAAGACAACCCACCTCCTGGGGTCTAAATTTCCACGTCTTTCCAAGAGAAATCACACACTGTTCTAACTATCTGACAGGGAGATCACGAGGATAATAAAATGCTTGGGAAAAACTTTACAGATATTATTCCTATTGCATGGCATGACTCTAGTATGACATGAAGGTGACTAGGTTTCTGCCAGAAGACATCAAGCTCTGGCAGATGGTACTGAGCGCTAATGCTGTTGAATATGGACCTGGTAGATGGACAGACTGTACGCCAGTTACCCAGTGACCAGCCTAAGCTACTATGAAGAGGGCAGTCACCAAAGAAAACAACACCAAATAATGAATTTTTTTCTTCAGTTTGAACAACTTACAGAAACTAATATAGGGTGAAGGGATTGCAATTTTCATGGGTAATAGGAACATCCATACACTCTATGCCTGATTCTCCGAATGTGAAACGGAGATTATATTATTTTGTATTTTTACAAAAGGCAGCTGATTGCATATGTGAGGATAATACCAAGGGTACAAATCTGAGTGACTAGAAGGCTGGCCCAGCAAGGTTCTGGTTTGCCCACAGGTCACAGAGCTAGTAAGTAGCAGGGCACAGAACTACCTAGGAACTGGGAGGGAGTAAAGCCAGCCTCTGCCCTCAAAGAACATCACAATCTTCACCTTCCTCAAACTTACTGGTTTATACAGGCTCTTTGTGATTACATAACTGTCTAATGTGCTGAAAATCCCTGGGGGTCTCCCATCTCTAACGTTCTATAAATCTAAGATGCTAAAGTACAGTGGTGGTTATCTACAAGAGTGAGAAGGAAAAGAAGGTGAAATGAATCATGCCATTCTTATACTGGGCAGTGAGCTGCAAAATCATGGCAGACCAACGTCATCAAAGGCCCAGTTTTCCCAGGGATGCTCTACAAACAGGAAGTATGGAATACCAGGACCTCAGAAGAACCAAAATTACAAGTGTGCCAGAGGGTGATGCAAAAAACATCACATGATGGAATTGAGCTGGAAGCGGCACCCAACAATGATGGTAGGAATGACAAAGATGCTTATGTCCAAGAAGCAAGGTGGACCAGTCCCATGGTGACAGTGAAGAACAACAGAGAGGCAGTCTTATAGCTAATCCAGTGTCCATGAAATAGGAAAAGAACCAGAGTGTGGCTTCAATGCTTTGGCCATCAGGGGTTCTCAACTCTGACACAGCCTTCTTAGACGACCCTAGGCAAGTCACTTAACCTCCAGGCAGCCTCTAAGCAAGGGGTTCTTAATTGGTTTTGTTTCATAGATTCCCCACTTCCCCTTTGCAGTCTAGTGGAGTCTCCAAATTCCTTCTCAGAATAATTATTTTTAAATATATAAAATAATATGATTACAAAGAAGTTCAATAATATTGAAATACAATGATCAAAATATTATTTAAAAGAGTTCTTGAACTCCCTGGCTAAGAATCCCTCGGACAGATGCTCTACGAATTTTAGAGAAAGGTCCACATGAGAGGCACAGAGTATAAAAAAGCCTAGAGAGTCCATGATTTGCACTGGAAGGGGGAAAATGCACACAGATAAGATCACAGATCCGTTGAAGTAACATATTCTAAGTTGAAGGCTGTCAGAAGAGGCTGTGGCCACTGTGGGCATTCTTGAATGTAATATTTAGCATGGTAACCTGTCAGCTCCTCCAGCACAAAGAACAAGAGTGCACCATGTAAATGTCAGCTGTTAGTATTATTAGCTTATCAGCCTGACTACCTGGACACCAATACACGTAACACTGGTGTCTGGCTGGTGGGGAGCATGGTTTTTTCCTTGTGTAGCTCAGCTCACTCAAAGTGGCATAATTGCTGAGATATTTCTAGAAGGGATAATTAGAAAGTCTTAGTTTAGGGGGAAATTTTAGAATGTGGTCAGACCCAAGCTTAACATTCCCCCCCTACCCAAAAGAACTAAGAAAAGCTTTCCCCCTCAACTTATTTGTAGAAGTGGGGGACCATGGGAGTGGACCACTAAATATGTCATTTTCTAAAGCTTGGTTAACTTTGCTAAACTGAACTTCCCTCCCTTCCCCTCCATATTTCTCTCCTCTCTATTTCTCTCTCTCTCTCTCCCTCTCCCTCTCTCTCCCTCTCTCTCTCTCTCTCTCTCTCTCTCCCTGTCTCTCTTCTTCTTCCCCCCTTTCTCTGTCTCTCTCTCCCCCCTTCCTCCCTCCCCCTCTCTGTCCCCACTTTGTTATAAAGGATGGCTCTTTGGGAGAGGGATGGGGAATGCTCTCAGGGTCATAGATCCAGAGCTGAAAGGGATATCAAAAGTCATCTGGTCCAATCTCTTCATTATACGTAGCGAAGAAACTGAGACCAAGGGGGTTAATGACTTTCCTAGGAATCATTAGGAAATGTTGGTGATGTAAAAACAAAAGCTGTCCATCATTTTTTTTTTTTTTTACAAAGATGTGGTCAGGTTAGAAATGTTGGGTGAAGAAAGATCAAAATGTGAGAATAAAAAAAGAGAAGCATTTTTAGCTAACTCTTCACACTGGGAAATGTTGGGGATGTAAAAACAAAAGATATCAATAAATTTTTAAACAGATGGGTCAGACCAGAAATGCTGGGTGAAGAAAGATAAAAATGAATGAATGAAAAAGCATCGCTAGGTAATGCTTTCCATCTCTTCTAATAAAGAAAGACACTCATTATCCCTCTGTCCATCCCCCCAGCACCCTGCCTCCCTCTCACTGCTTACAATGTCAGCTCTATGAGGTTAAGGGCTGTCTTGCTTTAAAAAAAATCTTTGCCTCCCCAGTGCCCGGCACAGGGCTCTATGAGGGATAAGGTGGTGAATTAATCTGCGGAAGGAATTCCCACACAGTAAGTCTGGTGAAAGCTTTTATTTAACATCACTGTAGAGAATCCAGGTGAATTTAGTATGTCATGGAAGGTTTTAATGAGCCTATTTTCAAATGGTCTGCACCCTGGGAAGGGGTCACTGTATCAACTGTAAGATACAGAGGATCCTCCATAACAGGCTATCCTGAGATTCCAGCTACAGCCTCCATTTTGGGGCATGGTTGGCCGCACCAGACTCTGGTGTACGCAGCCATGGCCCCTGGGAGAGTAATGTCAACCTACCCTTGTTCATGGATCACAGACTGCCCAAGGTAGAAGGCATTTTAGATTCCATCTAGTCCAAAGAAAGCTGAGCTTAAATCCAACCTCAGATGCTTTGTGACCCTGGGCAAATCACTTAGCCTCTCTTTAGTTCTTCTTTCTAACTTGATCATATAAAGATTGATAATAGCGCCTACTTCTTATGGTTGTTATAAGAATACAATGAGATAATATTTGTAAGGTGCTTTGCAATCCTTAAAGCAGCCTACATATATAGATAAAGACAGATGGATACAGATAAACACACATACATATATGTTATCATTATTATATGTTATTGTTTTACAGATGGAGAAACAAAGGCCCGGAGAGAAGTGACTTCTCCAAGGTCACAGAGCTCGTAAGGAGCAAAGCCAACATTTGAGACTCGGCCTTCTAACCCCAAATCTGACATCTTTCCACTGCCCCTTCCTGGGCAGCAGGTTGTTTGAAAGGCTAATGTCTTGACATATAAGGGATGGCAGGGCTGAAGCAGCTGCCTCTCGGCTTCTCCCTGGCTGAGGGTCATGGACCCAGGCATGGTAGCCACTGAAATCAGGTAAGGCTCCCAGAGATAAGCACAGAAAGGGGAACAGGCTTCCCTGAAAATGCCACCGTCTTCAGACAGTCTGCCCATTTAACTTTGAATTTTAGGCAGGGATTCATAGCCTGGACTCCACAGAGAGGTTTCAGAGATAGACTGGGGGGGGGGGGTGGAATTCTACCATTATTTTCAATAACCTCAAACTGAAATTTGACATTTTCAATGGCGAAATTTAAATAGACGGGGAGGCTAGGTGGCACAGTGAATAGACCAGCAGCCCTGGAGTCAGGAGGACCTGAGTTCAAATCCAGCCTCAGACAACACACACACACACACACACACACACACACAAAACTAGCTGTGTGACCTTGGGCAAGTCACTTAACCCCAAATGCCCTACCTTTCCCCCTCCAAAAAGCAAAAAAAATAAAACAAGAAGAAATTTAAATAGACTTCACTAGACTGCTACAGGGGTCTAAGGCACAAGAAATTTTAAAGAACCTATGGGGGCCTAGCTTGGTAGGATGTGTGTGTGTGTGTGTGTATGTGTGTGTGTGTCTGTGTGCGCGCATGCATGCCTGCCCAGCTCACATGGTACTTGCTCAAAGAGAGCAGGAGCATGCCAAATGAGTCAAGGAACTTAAATCTAGATGTGCAGGTTAGTACCCAGGGAAGTCTGGTGGTTGTACCCCAGGGACAGAAAGGGCATTATCAGGCAGGTAAAACCAAAGGCTGTCGCTAGTGTGGTGATTGGGAAGCGAAGAGGTAACACGTTGGACTTGCAAGCCTGGATAATGGTGACACGGAACCTTTGAGGCCTTCTTTCCTATGACACAGAAGGAGGCACATCTCAGATGCAGATATATGTGGCATCCTTGTTACACGCAAACAGGCAACACCCACCTCTTCTCCTAAAGACAGAAAGAGAGAGGGGGGGGTGGAGAGAGAGAGGAGAGAGAGAGAGAGACAGAGAGAGAAAGAGAGAGAGAGAGAGAGAGAGAGGAGAGCGAGAGAGAGAGGAGAGAGGACCACTTGACACTTGGGTGATTATCTGTCTGGAAGACTGCAGGTTGCTTCCTGGACTGGCTGCACTTATTATATAAATATAAGCAGAGCACACATCTGTAGCAGCTGGATGGGGCAGCACACCGCATCCTGCAGCCATTCAATAAGATAAAACAAACCAGACATGAATTTCCAGATTACACTATTCATCCTCGGTATGCTTAGTTACTGCCTTTTTTTTTTTTTTGAAAGCTGGCGGCACTGGATGCATCTCGACTCATTGAAACTCGGAGCACGGGAAACACAGGATCAGAGGATAATGAAGGAAAGGATAAAGAAACAAGCACAAAGGAGAGCCACAGATGGTGCTGCCTTTCCCCACCCTCGGCCCTGGAGAGCAGGCGGGCAGCTGCCTTCCCCCTCCTCCTCCTCCTGTTTGGGCCTTCACAGAGGCTTGGGTGCCAGGGTCACATCCTCACTCTTCACTACCCCACTCCCCCAGCCATAGTGAGTGTGTCAAGGACACAGTTCAGACCCCTTCCTCGAAATGGTAAGTAAGCATCTCAGCCTGCCTCTTAATCCAGGAGCACAAGCTGAGCCCAAGGCACCCCCATCTTCCCCCTACACTAGATAGAGGTCCTTTTATAGTAAAAATGAATTGTTTTCCTTAAATAGAAAAAAAAAACACAGACACCCAGCAACAAAGGCAAACACATGTCTCCAATTCATCCAGTAACGGAAGAGAGAAAACATACTATATAATACACATACTGTGTTACATATATGTGATAGCATGTGGCAGACATGAATTCTAGGGGTACACATCACAGACAACCTAGGCAGCCATGTTCTTCCTTCTACAGAGGATAAGAGGAAGGGAAGACTCCATCAGAGCCTCGCAGACCTGACATAAATGCCATTCCCTTCTCAGCAAACGCTACTTCCCTATTCCAGGGGCTGCTGGTTCTCAGGCATGAGGGCTACACTGCAGACGTATGGCCCAGTCCCATGCAAGGCAGATGGAGAGAGGGCAGGTTTTTATAATGGAATAAACCAAGTCAAGCTGTTTGGAGGCAAATGCAGATAAATACAACCCTCCTACCTCCAGCCCCAAGGAAACTTGAGGCAGCTGATGGAGGAAGGGGAAGAAGGAAGAAGAGAAAGAAGGGAAAACTGAGACAGAATCTGAGAAAGAGGCAGGTGAAAAGGCAGAAGGAGAAAAGCACACGGCTGCCTGTGGCATTTGTGTGTGAGCAGACACAGGCCCAGCAACGAACTGTGTATCTGTTCTCTAAGGATCGGCCTCATTAAGCTTAGAGAGCCTGATGTTTAGTTTTTGTGGGTTTCTTTTCGGTCACAGAAACCTTTAAAGCTCACCTTACTAATCCTAGATGGTTTAAACTCTGCACCACTGGAAAAGTCATCTGAGTTCAACTCTGGCCTCAGACACTTACTACCTGTGTGACCCTGGGCAAGTCACTTAACCCTGTTTACCTCAATTTTCTCATCTGTAAAATGAGCTGCTGAAGGAAATAGCAAATCACTCCAGAATCTTTACCAAGAAAACCCCAAAATGGGTCACAGAGAGCTGGATGCAACAAAATACACATACATCAACACACTCACAGACTGGGTTCTCAGACAGAACATAAGCAAGCACTGTGTCATTTCTGTCTTTGAATCCCTAGCCTGCAGCACAGTGCCTGGTAATCTGGGATCTATAGTCTATCTGTTTTCTGTGGAGCTGTTTCTGGGTTTCTCCACATCCCAATATAGGGATTTCATTCATCTGTTTGTGTTACTGCTACTGCCATGGCTACCATTACAACTAGCTGGACTTCAAGGTCTCCTGACATTATCTTATTTAGTTTCTTCAAGGGCTTGTGGGGCCCTGGGCAGCTATGAGTTTTCTTGCTCTTCAAGAGGAAGGGAGAAATCTCTATGCCCTGCTGTTATCAGACCAAGTGGGTCAGTCAATGAGTAAGAAAGTAGAGTGGATGGGTGAGGAGCTCAACAATCCCCCTGCACCTCCAAGGCTTTGTGGGGAAATCCTGGAACTTTCCCATTCAGGGGAGAAACACAAGCTCAGGGAAGATGGTACTGTCACCGACCCAATAAGTCTGACAGCTCAGGACACTCTTCTGTTCATTCTCACAAGACACTCTCTCTTGCGTCACAGGCAGCCTATGATATTATCATCTTATGGCTTTCCTGCTTCTCAATCTTTTCAATCCCAATACAGACTGGGTTCTGTAGACTGAGAAGAAGGGGCCTCCTTTACATGACTGTAATACAGCAAATGTAATACAACAAGCATTTATTAAGTACCTAGTATATACGGGGCATTTTTTTAAGTGCTGGGGTCACAACGACAAGCCAACTAGACAGTCTCTAACCTTCAAGGGGCTTAGACTCTAAATGGAGGAAGAAAACCCATTAAAGGGGACCCAGAAAGGGGGTGATGCTCTCAAGAATCTAACAGTCTAAAAGGGGGGGATGAGGTATGATCATAGACAGTTAACGGGGTGCTATTGTACATAAGATTATTAAGTGCTTTGTAAGGTCTGTGGGGGAAGAGCTTCGACCAAGAGGTACTATAAAAGGAGTACTTTTAGAGATATGGTCTGATATCCAAGATAGACTGGCTACCAACAATGAGAGAGGAGGCTGAACGCCACAAATGGATGAGGAATGTGAACGAATCACTCTCAAAGGAAGAATTAAAAACTATTAGCCGCTACATGAACGAAGACTCCAAATGACTAATTAAGAGAAACGCAAACCAAAACAACCCTGAGGTTTCACCTGATACTCAGCAAATTAGCAAAGCTAATAAAAGAAAAGAAGGGAACAGTCAATACTGGAAGGGTTGTGGAAAGAGGGGCACACTAATACTACTGATGAAGCCAAGCACGGGTCTAAGAAGGGTGCTAAAATATGCATATTCTTTACTGAAGAAACCTACTACAGTAGACGCTTCCGAAGGGGGGGCTAACGACAAAAAAAGGAAAAGGTCCCACGTATCCCCGAATAATGACAGTGGCACTTTTTGTAGTAGGAAAGAACTAGAAACGAAGTAGTTGCCCATTGAGTGGGGAATGGCTAAACAAACTGTGGTACGTATTACTGTGTTGTAAAAAACAACGAATATGATGAACGCAGAGAAATATGGGAAGACTGGAACAGATGCGAATTGAAGCAAGCAGAATCAGGAAAGCCATACACAACGACTACAACATTGTTATAATGGAATTACACAATTATAACAGAATTACACAATTCCACTCTGTAAATGGAAAAACGACACAACAGAAGGCTTCAAAACTATTGTAACTAAGTTAGATACAACAAAGCACCTCCCTCTAGCTTCTCTGCAAAGTCTGGGGATGATGGGTACGGAACATTGCACATAATGTCAGGCTTTTTATGTATATTAATTTTTCTGAACTGTCCTTCCTCCTCCTTTAAATTTTTGGTATTTGGGAGTTTGAAGAGGACATATTCAGAGATAAATATGATACAAAAACAAAAGGTATCAATAAAAAGGGGGCAACTGGGGGGTATAGGGATAGAGTGCCCAGCCTTGAATCAGGAAGACCTGAGGTCAAATGTGGTCTTGGACATTTACTGTGTGATGCTGAGCAAGTCACTTAACCCTATTTGCCTCAGTTTCCTCATCTGTAAAAGAAGAAGGAAATGGTAAACCAGTGCAGTTATCTTTGCCAAGAAGATCCCAAATGAGGTCACACAGAGTCAGACCAACTGAAATGACTGAATAACAAATCAATAAAAATAAGAAAAAAATTTTTTAAAAATCAACAGGACCTTGTAACTCACTGGATATGTGAAGGTGAGAAAGAGGGATGAAAATGTAGGCTAAGGTTGTGAGTGTAGAAGAATGAGTGAATGGTGGTAGTGCAGACGGAAATAATAAAATCAGAAGCACCAGGCCTATAATAGCTCTTTTTTGACTAGGAGGGAGAAGATGGCCAGAGAAGGGATCAGTGGGGGCCTATAGATTTTACAGTGCATTTCATTTGCTTTATACCCACGCCTGTCAATGAAGCCAATCTTAGAATTGGGTGATTTAGCTGGGCGGATCCCAAAGTGCTGGGGTAAGCATCTCCCAGCAGCCAGCCATCCTGAAGCACTCCCTGGAAAGAAAAATAGAGCAGATCCCTGCACTAATCTATTTACCTATTATGAGACCCAGGTATTAGTTACAGCTTATCACCTCAGTCAATCACCTCCTCTTGTTAGGAACCACACTTCTTAAAGGGGCAGGGCAAAGTAAACTGTTATTTAAAAGCAGAAACTATATTTACAGCCAGAGATGCAGAGGATGAAGGGAGGAAGGATAACAGGGAGGTAACATGAATTGGGCAGCCTCCCAGGGGGAGGGCAGAGGGAGCCCAATTGGATTACTGCATCCTCTCTGCGGCAGAGGGTTCTGTGGGAGGCTTGCCAGACTCATTTATTATCCCACTGCAATGGGGATATTTAAGGCAGGAGAAGCCCACATCTAGCTGGGGACTGAATCCTGGCTACCCATCAATCAACCTTGGGCAGGCATTAAGAAAGTTTGCTCAAAGGAAACCCTCACACAGAGTCAAGTTTCCCAGGGAGCTAAAGAAATCATTGTTAGACACTCAACAAACATCTCCTGGATTCCTTCTGGGTCTAAGACACTGTGGTAGGTCTCGAGGGGATTCCAAGAGGAGAAAGACATGATTGTTGCTCTTAAAAGAGGTCATAATCATGCCATTTTTAGAGCTGCAGGGGGCTTTAGAGACAATATGGTCTAAACTCATTTTACTGATCAGGAAACTATGGTTCAGAAAAGGGAAGTAAATCCCCAAGGACACTTAATCAGGAAGATGCCTCTTTGTGAGTTCAAATCCAGCCTCAGACATTTACTAGCTGTGTTGTGTGACCCTGGGCAAGTCACTTAACCCTTCTTGCTTCAATTTTCTCATCTATAAAATGAGCTGGAGAAGGAAACGGTAAATCCCTCCGGTATCTTTGCCAAGAAAGCCCCAAATGGGGTCATAGTCAGACACAACTGAACAACAAAAATATGTTCAGCCCCGTGGGGGATGTGTATAGTAGAAGACAGGCTCCCTGCCCTCATGAAGATTACCATCTAGTTGGGGAAGCCACACTGCTCTGTGAAAAATCATATAACAATCAGTCTCAGCTTCCTCATAAATGTCAACTCAAAATTTCCAATTGTGACCTGTGAATAAGGTAAGGGTGCTGGGTCATTTGGTTAGGAACGTTCCTTCTTTGATATTCTGTGATCCTACATTTTTACCTGTCCTTTAAGCCTCAGCTCAAGTCTCATCTACCAAAAAGAAAAGGAAGTTTTTTTTTTCCTGATTATTTCTATGGAAGGCAAGTTGGGCTAGTACACAGAGCCCTGGAATTCAGTTAGTAAGACCGGGATTTGAATTCTAGTCCAGAAACTTGGTGACTGTGTGACCTTGGGCAAGTCATTTAATCCCTGTGAGTCTCTGGAGGATAATCAAAGCTGTGGTACCTGCCCTTCAGGGTGGTGGTGAGGTCTGAATGACCGAACGAGGTCTGGACCTCTAGACCTCGCAGAGCTGTCCAAATGTCTGTTGTGGGTGGTGTTTTCATCCATAAAGTATCTGTTAACTACTCCTGACCTCAGTGATCTCTCTCCCCTCTAAACTTCTTAGTTTAGGGACCGAACCATGTTATTAAGAGCCTCAACCCTAATATTATTTAATGTGGCTTCATGTGTGTTTGCTTTTTTCTCAAACTAGAGACTAAGCTCCCTCAGGGGGATCCTTTCTTCTCCTGAATCTCTTCCAGTGCCTAGAGTAGGGCTGTGATTAATGAAAAGAGAAATATCCATACAGAGAAACCAGGAAACAGTGTAATTGTTCACTTTTTATTCCTCTAATCCAGTGGTTCTCAATCTGTGGGTTATGTTCAATTTGTAACAATGAAAATACATTCTTCCTATCAGATAGATTCATAACAGTAGCAACATTACAGTTATGAAGTAGCAACGAAAATAATTCTATGGTTGGGGGGGGGGGTCACCACAACATGAGGCATTGTATTAAAGGGTCGCAGCATTAGGAAGGTTGAGAACCACTGTATCTAATCCATCTCTTCTGTTGTTTCCTTCCTCCAGTTTCTTTTATTTATTTAATTATTTTGCCTTTTTTTTTTTAAAGGGGAAAGCTTGGCTATTGGGATCAAGTGACTTGCCCAAGATCATACAGCTAGTACGTGCTAAGTGTCTGAGGCAGGATTTGAACTCAGGTCCTGACTCCAGGGCTGGTGCTCTATCCACTGTACCACCTAGTCACCCCCCCTCCCCCCAGTTTCTTTTAAAACAGAGAATGCCAAAGTCGGCACGATCCTCTGAACTCTTGCTACCAATCCTTCTCTCCATTTTTTTGGGGGAGAAATCAGGACTTACCAGAACACATGCTGCCCAAATCTACTTTCTTCCCCAAAGGAGTTATAGCTTTTCCTATCTGCCCATTTCCTTCTTTTTTGAGCTGTGTTCCCTATCAACCCCCCTACTTTATCCTATGCCTTCTGAGAAATCCTCTGTCCTGTGAAAACCACCACTACCACTGAGAAATAATGGCCAGAGATGGGGGAGGAAGGAGGGGAAAGAAAGGGCCATGTTTTAGAGAAATCAAAAAAGTCTCTGGAAGCTTAAACTGACCAAAAAATCTCAGAGTTGGAAGGACCCCTTTGAAGGCCACCCACCCTTATCCAAACAAGAATTCCCTCTACCATGCTGCCAAATAAGTGGTTTCCCCCAAAGTTTAGACAGATCTGAGTAAGAAAAATCCAGCAAACAGTTGCCAATACACAGCCCATTCCACTTTTGGACAGCTTTCGTTCTTAGGAAAATTGCCCTTTTATTGAGCCAAAGTCTTCCCCTCTGCAATTTCTACCAAATTTCCAAAGGGCCACACACTGTCAGAGAAGAAACTCCGATTTCATACACCTGTCATCTCTTCTAGCCTCCTAGCCAGCCATGCCCAGTCTGTATTAGCCCCTCCATTCTGTCCAATTTGAGAAGATGTGGAAGGAAGAGAGGAGCCTGGGCTTCCATGTTTGGGCAGGGGATCACTAAGTGTCTGTTGGCCATGTGGTTTTGGCCTTAGGTTTAGAAGCTATTTGGGGCTTTGGTTTTACTCTTAAAGAGGGTAGATATGATATACTCCATCCGTCACCTCATGTAGAGAGAGGGATACCAAATCACAGAATACTAGAATGGGCAGAGTTCTTTCAAATCATCCAGCCCAAGCACTTCTATTTACAAATGGGGAAGCAGATATCCAGAGAAAGGAAATGACCAGCCCATGGTAAGCCAGTCAAAGGCTCATGGGATCAGAGCTGGAAGGACAGAGGACACTTAGTCAAATCTATTCATTTTTTAGATGAAGAAACTGCCCAGGGGCGGCTAGGTGGTGCAGTGAATAGAACACTGGCCCTGCAGTTAAGAGGGCCTGAGTTCAAATCCAGCTTCAGACACTTAACACTTGCTAGCCGTGTGACCCTGGGCAAGTCACTTAAACCCAACTGCCCTGCCTTCTCCCCTCCAAAAAGCTAAATAAAAAAAAAAAAGAAACTGTCCAAGGTCAAAGAGGTGGTCATTGGCTGATATGTGGGATTTGAATGTGGTTTCTCTGATTCCAGAGTCACTGTTCTTCTTTCTATTCCATGGAGTTTCCTCTTCTAAATGTGAGGGTTGGGTCATCTGATGCTACCTTCCATGGCTCTTTCCATCCTTTCTACCATATCATCCAAAGGAGACACAGAACCAAAGGGATGCACCCACCATATACCTGCGTACATTTGTAAATACATATATACCTGTGTGTGTTTGTAAATAGAGAACCAAGGGAATGCACTCACCCACATCACATGTACACCTGCATGTCTGTAAATACAGAACCAAGGTTTTGCTTCTACTTGTATCATGTATGCATCTGCATATGTTTATAAATACAGAACTAAGGGTGAGCCCTCACCTACATCATGTGCACACCAGCATACGTTTGTAAAGAGAGGCACATTCCCAGTACCACTAACAGTCGTGCACATCTGATATAAGGAGCTGACTCTGCTGACCCTGGTATGGTGGCTCTGCATGCTTCCCAGAGAGGCCCCCTTTCTCTCTTCCTCCTCCCTCCGGCTCTTCCTTTGGAAGCTGCTGACGAGAGCATTACGGGGGCAGCATGTGAAACCATGTCATGTGCTGCTGCGCAGGCAGAAATGCGTGGTGCCAGGAAGCAAGAATCAATTCTTCTAGGAGCAGCTGCCGCCGCCGCCACCACCATGGCTCCCCCCTCCCTCCATGCTCCCTAATTGATATATTATTGCAACCACTGAAAAGAAGACTGGGCCCCAGAGAAGGAAATACAGCTGGAGGGAGGGTGGACTGGGGAGTAGAAGCTCTTTCCTCTGACTACTCTGGGGTTGGGGTTCTTGTCCCTGCCCCCACCCAAATGGGAGCCTGTCCCAAGAGCCAGTGATGCCCCAGTGGGGACCATGGGGGCTGTGCCAAAATGGAATCAGACCTGGGAAGGAAGGGGATCTCAGCGTCTGAGTTTCCTGAAGCCTTAGGAAAGGAGCTGGGACTCCTCAACCCAAAGGGATTGCTTGCACAGAGAGCAAACAGGGAAGCGTCTTGAACTGTCTAATCTGCATGCCCCTGGAGCCAGAGTGGCAGGAGATTCTGAAAGCCCAAGCTTTTTCCCAGTTGGTCAGCTCTACCAGTTACTCGCCATAGGCTCTCTCTGGTTTTTAATTTGGGGAGCAAGAGAGTCACATTTTAAAAGGGTGGGATTGGAGGAAGGAAGGCAGGCAGGCAAGCATTGGTGGGGATTTCCTATAGCTCTGCAACTGTGGTTTCTCTGGTCAGAAGAACCCTTACGGGTCCCCTTCCTCCTCCTCCTCCACTCCCCCGCCCCTTGCAGACTTCCCAGGAAGGCAGCTGCAAACAACAGCTCGCATCATTACTTCATACTTCCTTTAAACAGAAAATGAGGCCACCTGGGGACACTGAGAGGCCCTGGAGGTGGAGAAACGAGGAAGGACGGTGCCTCCAAAAAGGCTGGAACAAGTCTGAACTATGTAAGAAAGTCACTAAGCTGAGTCACCACAATGCTAAGCATCAAGTCTTAAGAGATCAGTGACAGAAAGAAAGCCCTCATGTAGAAACACACATTCCTAGTGTATAGGGGTCTTGCTGGGAGGGGAATGGCTAAGCAAATCAGGGCATAAGAAGGAAAGGGAGCATCACTGTCCCAAGAGACAGCCTGAGGGAGAGGGCTGAGGTTGGCTCTGGAGCCTTTTTCATTTTAATTGGGATTTTTGGTTTTTCTGTAGCTTACATTACCCAGTGTCCCTCCCCCCCAGATCAATCATGACTTCATCATTATAGATACAGAATTAAGGGTATGCACCCACTTACATCATGAGCACACCAGCATAGATTCGTAAATACAGGCAAATTCCCAGTACAAATTGTCTTTTATAATAAAGAGGGAAAAAAAAAACAAGGAGAAAAAAATCAGTAATGTGAGTCAATATATCTCAATGGTCTGCCATTCTATGCAGTGCTCCACATTCATAGTCTTCCATTTCTGAAAAAAAAAAAGTGGGATGGGGGGAACCCAGCTCCAGTGTCTTTATAAGGCATGATCCTCCCCTTCCTTTCCCCCTCCCCACCCTGCAGGTTTCTTACTACCCAAAATAGCATTCTGAAACTGCATTGCCACAGTCCTGGGCACACCGCAAACTTTCACATATTTGTACTTACTAAGAGAAGGAGAGGAGAAATTGCAAGTAGAATAACCCAGTTGGAAGCACCCCAGGGAAGGAATCCCTGAGTTCTAGTCTTGGCTCTGCTACTGACCTGTCAGGTGGCTCCCTGGGGCTCACTTTCTTCATCAGAAAAATGGAGATAAGAACATCCTCCCTACTTTTTTCACAGGGTTGTTGTGAGGGCTTAACAAGAGAATATCTGGGAAGGTGTGATGAACAACTATGAAGCATCCTAATGAGGGCTGATTTACGGGGGAAAGCCACAAGAGAACAATGACAGAAGAGAAAGGGTCGCAAGAAAGGGACTTGGGAATTTCTAGCTCGATGTGACTCAGCAGTCGGATGTGGTCGCCAAAAGAGCATGAGAAGAAGCAAACTGTTCAGAAATGAGACCACAGCCAAGCTGTTGTCCCTGAGCGGCTTGTGGAGGTGCTAAACATAAGAGCAGAAAAAGTGGCCTTCCTCATTACTGGGGTCTCACGCTGTTTTTGTTCCAAAGGAAAGAAGAGGGTTCCCTTCAGACCACATTTGGAATGCTGGTGTTCAGTTCTGGGGTATCACACTTTATGAAGGACGCTGAGAGGTCTAAGAACATCTAGGAAGGTAGGTGAGGAGACTCAAAGTGGAAGAAGAGAATTGGGAGTGAGTTGGGGGAGAGGCCCCAGGAGAGGAAGAGGCCATCATAGATGTTTTTAGATACTTGATGGGTGCTTACATCAGACCTGGTACTCAGTCTCCTTAGTAACCTCTGCCCCTAGGATCCCTGTGAATAGAGGGCAGAGTGGAGAGTTTCTTCTAAAATTTCCATTTAAGGACGGCCTCTAGGCCAGGTAGTGCTTCATTTCCCACCCAGTTCACGACTTTGAACTTTATCACATCCTCTACATCATGTACCTTCCCCTTCCACACTTTTCAGTTCCCTTTTTATGTGTTGTCTTCCTCCCATTTGACTATAAGCTCCTTGAGGGCAGGAACTACCTTCCTTTTTCCTATCTGTTATGCCTGGCACACAGTAGGCACTTAATACATATTTTAATACTGCCATGTGGAAACAGGAGGAGTAGATTTACTCTTCTTGGCTTTGCGGGACAAAACTAGAACAGGAAGAAGTTACAGTGGAGTAGATTTCAGCTCAGTATAATAAACTAATACAGCTATCCAGAAATTCAGTGGGTTACCCTCCCCCATCATTGGTAGTATTCAAAGAAAGGCTTTTAGGAATGTCATAGGAAGGAGTTATTCTTTATTTTTGGTAAGAATTAGATTAACTTGAGGCATCTTTCAAGTTTTAGATGCTACCATTCTAAGAAAAACTGGATTCTCATGGTCAGAAAGTGAAAGGCATCCACTGTCAACAGGGCCTTCCAAATTGGCTGCTTTAGAGTGGCTTGGGGAATCTGTTAGGTCTTAAGCAAATATTATCTCTGTTCCTGCGACTTTTCTCCAAATCTCAGAAAAGCCCAGAGCAACCCCTCATACATCTCTAAATTTTGCAGGGAGGATGATGTTTGGTAGCTTGATGTTTCTTGCTATCTTTAGCATCTCCCAAAGCTAATCCCAGTCTCCCAGCCTCCCTAGGCAATGTTGTGGGTTCTGAGTACCTGGGGATGAGGGAGGACAAAGAGGGATAAGTGTGTGTGTGTGTGTGTGTGTGTGCGTGCGTGCACATGTGCATGCACGTGTATACATGGGAGCTGACAGTGAAATAGGAAGGACGCTGGACAGCTCAGAAACTTGGTTTTGGAGCTCTGTGTGAATTCCTGCTACACTGTGGCATATATTCTTACCAGGAAGAGTTAAGCCTAATATAAAAATGTCCACTAAACTCAACACACCATTTACCTGAGTGCTCTGATGATGGTACCTATACCTTCCTAGAAAGAAAAACCTTTCCAAACAAGGGGTGAGATAGGAACAGAAGCCTTTTTAGACGTCTTTGGGATATGTTCTAGCATCTCAATTTTTTCTGGGTTTTTGATACTGTCTTGTCATTTCAGTCCTGTCCGACTGAATAGAATGGAATGGCTTGTCATTACTGGAATGGTTTGTCATTTCCTTCTTCAGCTCATATTACATATGAGGAAACCGAGGCAGACAAAATTAAGTGACTTGTCCAGGGTCAAACAGCTAGTATGGGTCTGAGATCACATTTGAACTAGGGTCTTCCTGACTCCAGGCCCTAGTGCTCTATCCACTGGGTCACCTAGCTGCCCTAGGGACTGGCTTACCAACTAGCTGATGCACGATCATCTCTCCAGTCTATGTTATTTTTAGTATGAACACCGTCCTCAGAGAAATAAGAGATCTTTGCAGAGGTGGGGATCTACAGGCATGGAGGGCTGGGTATACTGTGAACCTCAGCTGATGGCTTTGCTTAGTGCTGCTGAGCTGGATGTTTTCATTTCTTCCTGGTTCCATGATTAGAGGAGAGAAGAGGTGGAAGATGACGCATTTACAGCTGGAAGGGACCTTGAAGGTCATCTAGCCCAATTCCCTCATGCTACAGATGGAGAAACTGAGGCACAACGAGGTCCAAAGTTACATGGGCCATTAAGTGGCAGATCTGTCTCCAGGTCCTTTGTACTGCACTATATACTGCCTCTCAAATTTTCTTGTCAGAAATGAAGATGTTATAAAAACAAAAGATATTAATTAAAAAATTTTTTATATGGAAATGTTTTACATGATTGAACATGTATAACATAATAGACGGCTTCCCATCTCAGGGATATGGCAGGGGAGGAGGGGGAGGAAAGAGGGACAGAATTTGGATCTCTAACTTAAAAAAAAAAGGTTAAAAATTGTTTTTACATATAACTGGGGAAAAAGTAAAATATTTTCTAATAAAAGTTAGTATTAAAAGAAAAAAGGAAAACTGCAAACTCTCCTCTCACCAATTCTCTGCAGCAGTGAACTCTCTGAAAGGCTGTGTCCAGAATTACGGATTTGGCTCATCAAAACATATCCACATTTACCCTAGCCAACACTATCACTTTGAGAGAAGAGCCTACCTTAAGGACAACTTCCTCTTCATCTTTCCCTACCTCCCCTATCCTTTGTTACCTATAGGCTTGTTGGAATTAAAATGAGGACATCTGGCCCCAAATCTTGGTTCTAAAAGTCACCTACCCCTTTTGAGCCTCAGTTTTGCCAATCACAAAATGGGAATTCTAATTCTTATCCTATCTTAAGTCATAGGGCTTTTGTGTAGAGAGTGCTTTGTAAACCACTGGGAGGTGTCCGAGGATAAATATGACTGATTACTATAATTATCTCATAGGCAGGGCAAAGAAGGTGTTATTAATTGAGGCTAAAATAGGAGATGTGACGAGCCACCCAGGTATGGCTGGGGATCACTTTTGCAATTGCTCAAGAGCCTTACTGGGTTAGGGTTCAAGCTGCATTCTTTACCCCATCTGAGTTGCAGATAATTAGACTTCTATTCTGCCCCAGTTACTTCCAGGTGAGGAATACAGTCACAGACAGGCCTCCTGACTCAGAATCCTGGGCCCCTTCTGTACTTACCACTGATTCTCCTCACTAAGTCAAGTTCGGCTGGTAAGATCAGAGATGCACTGGACCTTGCTTAGACTGTAAGTGATGAGGTGGGAGGGAAGAATGTAGGGGCAAAGGCTGAAATCTTGTCATCTAGAGTGTGAGAGGAACCAGACCAGTGGACTAGGGAATGTATTAGAAGTAGCATCTCGAGAGAGGCCAACAAGGAATGAGGAACCTGCAGGAGCTTTTGTGGCTGGAGAAAATCTAATATGGAGGAAGACAGAATATGTCTGAGGAAGCATCAGGCAGCAAGAGGTTACAATCAGTCCAGTAAAATCTGGGAGTCAGAAAAGGATGAGATGCCACAGCTGGGTGGCAGGCAGAGCCAAAGCCTGGCCGAGAGGAAAACAGTGCCTACAGAGGAAGGTCCAGAGGCCTGGACATGAAGCAGGATCAGAACAATTTATCAAACAATTCCCAGTCGGAGAAGCCGACACATCGAAATGGAAACAAACGGGCATTAGATATCATAGAACAGCTTATCTGGCTAAAAGGCTCCTGGAGAACAGAGGACAGATGAATGGTATTAAACAGAAAAACACAAGGACATGTGGAAAGAGGCCCCTGGGCCACAGTGCTGCCAAGAGGGAAGGCAGAGGGGCAGGACTGGGAAGGCAAGGGTGGCTACCAGCCTCCGTGTGGGGAAGGGGCTCTGGATGGAATCAGGCCATCGGAGTAGCAGGAATGAACAGGGCACCCAGTGAGATAGCTGTGGCCCTTTGGGAGTGGGGTAGGAGATTAGTAATCTTAAACAGAAGACCCCTTAGCTTGAAACTAAAGGGCTAAGTGGCCTTCAAGAAAGGGAAGCAGAAAATGGTGTGGAGCAAGGGGGAAGGGAGGACAGGAGTGTGATGGGATTATATTGTTGGCTGGAAAAGTTCACACTTAGTCAAAATGTCTTCACCACTTTCCTGCTTGTATTAATCTTCACCTCCCCCCAAACCTCTTCCTATAATGCAGCTAGTTTCCTACCATTAATAGTAGGAATGAATAAATAAAAGGGATTATGGTGAAAATTAATAGCAGGATAAGTAAGTAACCCCATTTTACAGGTGAAGAAACACAATCCAGAAAGAGGAAAAGACACGCCCACAGTCATTCAGCTAGTTAACGGCAGAGCTGGCCCCATGTCTTTTGTATTCTTCCTGCTAACACCAGGTTATTTTTCTTTGTTCTATCTTTCTCTGTTTGTTTCTCCTTTCCTATGTCATCAGTCAGTCAATAAACATTTATTAATCTACTATGTACCAGGAACTATGCAAAGTGCTAGGTATGCCAAGGAAGTCACAAGACAGCCCCTTCTCCCAAGGAGCTGTAGGTGGAATGGGGGAAGCCATGTACAAACAGATCTTTCCTCAGACTATGGAAGAATGGAACCTTTGTGCATGGGCGTGCCTTTTGATGCGTCTTTCCCAGTACCCTGATGCATCCTAAAAGAAATAAAGCAGTTTTACCTTCAGATCACCTTTTGCCATAGCAGAATTTCAGGGCCATGAAGAAGGTATCCCTGGCCCTTAAATATCTCCCTCACTTGCTTGCTGATGCTTGAAATTTCTCTAACAGGAGACAAAGCCTTTTATTCTACAATTAGAGGTAAATGGTGAATACCTAGGAGATTTAACTCATTAGTGTGAACAAGTTTTCAGGGTAAATGACAGAGGTAAAATCCTTTCCAGCCGATTATGGGAGATGGGTGGTTAGGAGAGGGCTCCAGCAGGCAGGAAATCTTGGGGGTATAGATGAGGAGATGTCATTCAGAAGGAAAAGGTAGAGAAAAGAGCAATTGGGGACAACCAAGATAAACTTCTCTGGCCTCCCTAGTTTGCCTTCATCTTAATCCAGGGTCTTAAATAGATAGATAAATGGAAGAATAGTTAAACTAGCGAGGCAGACAGACTGATAACTATGTTTCAATATAATTTCTTTCCTTTGTAATCCTGTGCATTTTATGTATTTTTAAAGGTTCCAAAGAGGTACCTTTAAGCTTCCCCAGACTCCAGGAAGTACACAAGAAGAGGTTCTGTCAAATAAAGAAAGTAGTTATTAAATGATTATTAGATACTAGGCTCTGTGCTAAGTGCAGCAGGCACAAATAAAGGCAAAAGACAAGAGCTTGCAGTTCAATAAGGGAAGAACCCTTGTCTGCACAGAATCTCAGAGCAGGAAGGGAGCTCAGAAGCCATCTGTCTACGAATCCCCTCTGAGGCACACCTGGCAGGTGGTCGACCCAGTGAAGGGGGAATTGTCTTCAGAGGCAGCTAATTGCACTCTGGGATGGCTTGAATTGTAAGAGCCAAAGTCTGCCTTGAAAGCTCTCACCCATTTTGCCTAGATTTACCCTCCTCAGAAAAGCTAAATAGGTCTGATCTTTCTGCCACACGAGAGCTGCTCAATATTAACAAAAAGCAATTCTCTCTTCCCTAAGTTCTTCTCTTCTGGGATAAACATTACCAATTCCTTCAACCAATCTGTGCCAGGACAAATAGAAGCTCGGTGGAGTATTTCTTGTCCTTAAGGTCATGGATGTGTGCCCTTAGCTGGAATATGCCTGCCAGGTCCTAATCAGAGCAGAGGGTACAGGCTGCTTCCTCCCCAAGCCCAACGGGGCAGGTTGGCTGAGCCCTTTTCCACCTGGGATCAATTTATCTCCAGCGATGCTAGGCAACAAGGAATCTCCTCAGAGGAAGACTAAAGGGGAAAAAATGAGATGAACCCCTCACCAAGGCTCAGCTTCTTCTCAGCCAGTCCCACGGGAGTGGGATCACGCAGGGTTTTACATAAAACTCCTGGTCTTGGGCCACTGGAATGAAGGTGGACTCCAGCTGGTCCCTGTTCATGCCCTCACTTACTTAAATCCAAGCATAAGTCAAGATATCACCCTTGTGATGTCTCGGGTCCTCTTTGAGAAGGAAGAACAATCAACACAACAAGATCATGCCTTTAACTGGCGGATGAGGGCACAAAGTTTCCACTTCAGTTTTACCTTGGGACTTCCTGAGAGAAAGGGTTTTCCTTGGTTGGACAAGGGGACAAACCACCAAGTAATTTTGGGGGGTTGACTGCCTCAGGCAGGGAACCGGAGAAACCTCATCACATTACAGAGAAGGCACAGACCTGAACTCTGAAACACTGGCCAACTCTTCTCTTTTTATATTTAGTTCTTCATCCACTGACCAAATTCATCCCAACCTACTTCCAGAGGAGGATAAGGATACTGCCATGCACCTCACTGGCAAAGTGGGCACTATATCTTCTATCTGTTTTTCTCCCAGCAAAACCAAACCAAAACAAAACAAAATTGCCCTATTGGATAGATCATAAAATAGCTGTTGAGATAATCCCTGCCCTCCAGGTACACTAAACTCTAAACCAGTACTAACATTGGAAAGCTTTCTTGATTGACCTGAGGGAAGGTAAGTGCTATGACAAGACATCCTAGAAGACATCTTTGTCTTCCAGAAATGCCCAAGGATGGGGACTGCTGGGCAGACAGGGCCAACCCAAACCGAGAAGGGGAGGAGAAGCAGCTGTCTCACAATTAGTACCCTGTACCCTGTGAACTAACAATCCTTTTCTGAACAAGCTTGAAAGAAAGGTGATAAACCACAGAGACAGCCCTGGGCAGCACCATCTAGTCCCATTCAGCCCTAATACCTGTGCTCTAAGATGTGGGAAGTGTAGATGTAGAGCCAGACGGGATATTAAAGGTCTAAATGCCTCATTTTACAGATGAGGGAATGGAAGCCTAGAGAATTCAGTGTAGGTGTCAAAAAGGAAAGATGGCCAGGGATTCAGGGGGCTTATGTTTGAAATTTGATGTAACCCAGCCTGCAGTGAGGTTTGGAGTGCCTCTCCTTTTTGCCTGAGGGAGTCGGCTACTGATAGGACTTTGAGTCACAAAGTTTGAGCTGCAAGTGACCTCTGAGGTCAGCGAGTCCACCTCTTCCACTTTACAGACGCAGAAATTGAGGCTTAGATTTATTCACTTGCCTAGTCACTTAGGGAGTGAGGAATAGAAGTTGCATTTGAACCTGGGTCCTCTAAGACCCTGTGCTTTCCATTAAAGACTTAATACTCTTTATCCTTAAGTAGAGAATTAACGGAGGGGTGTGGGGGAGGAGTCCCATTATCCCACGGGGCAGGGCTTTGCTTCCTGCATTGCGTCAGTCTGAGTGGAGGGGATAGGGGGATACAGGTTCTGACTGTATGAGAAAAGGGCCCCTCCCAGCCCCAAACTCTGAGAGGAAACAATTTCACTTCAGTAAGGCGCATGCTCAAAGTCCTTTGGCTCATCCTGGCATCTCTATCTACCCTCCAGTGGGAATGATCCAAACTGTGCTGACCCCTTGGCATAATTTAAATATCTGATGAATTATTACTCTTCCAAGCCAAGTGCAGAGATGGATTTCCTACAGCCTTCGCTCTGTATGGTGGCCTAGAAACAGGCCTAACCCAGAAATGAAGAAAGCCCCAACCACCAAACCAAGTCTCCTTCATCCACTCAGATCTCCTCCCAAGGGGAAAAAAATCATGCAGAGAACAAAAGACCTCAAAGAACCCCTCAAAGGCAGTCCAGCACATCAAAAGTAACTTAAATGGCTCATTAACTAGCACTGGACTAAGAGCCAGAAGGCTGGGGTTCTCTGGTCCCCACTGGGCCATTTCCTAGCTATGTGACCATGGGTAAACGACTGTTTCTCTGGGCTAGTTTCCTCATCTATGAAGTGTGTGTGTGTGTGTGTGTGTGTGTGTGTGTGTGTGTGTGTGTGTGTGAGAGAGAGAGAGAGAGAGAGAGAGAGAGAGAGAGAGAGAGAGAGAGAGAGAGAGAAGAGAGAGAGACAGAGAGAATAATTTCCCTATCTCCCCAACTGGGCTGTCTTGGGGATCAAGAGAGATAAAGGGTGTAAAAACCCTTCAAGAGCTGGACACAGACCTAACAAGACCCACACGTATTTATACAGTGCCATATTATTCACAAAGTACTTTTCTCAACCCGTCTGTGAGGAGGGTAGCATAACCAAAACCACCATGATGCCAGTGACAAAACCGAGGCCCACAGTCACACTGTAATGGCTGAACTGGGACTAAAGCCCAGGTTACAAACCACAGGATTTAGAGTTAAAAGGGATCACCTAGTTTTATCTCCATTATATTTTGCCATGAGGAAGACTCCGATCGAAGAAAGCTATACCTTGTCTAAGGACCCCAGGAGTCAGGGATGCGCCTCAAGCTCAGTGCTCTTTCTGCTGCTCCCTCCCGCCTTCTTACTGTGAGTGTTAAGCGCTAGTTTGATGATGATGATGACGCGTCCCCAATTTCTGTCACCTCACCCACCAGCCAATCTCTGCCTCTCCTTCCCCATACCCTGTCATGGAAGCGAGAGACAGTCTGCGTCACAATGACCCGAAAAACACTTCTGACTACGGACGGAGCTGAAGTCTGATAAGCCGGCCATCCTTGTCTTCCCTCCTGGCTTTCTCCTTCCTGGTCATACCCTGGCTTCTTTCTCACCTAGTCCCCAGACTGAATTTGATGCCCTTCTTGGTAGCTAAACACACCTTGAGGAAAGAGGGCTCTGTATTTACAAGGCTGTACAGGCATTTAAAGTAAGAAATAGAAGGGCAAGACTGAGTTTCATCTAGTCCTGTTTTTTTTTTTTAAACCAAGGCCCAGAAAGGGAAAGTGACTTACCCAGAGTCACATCACAATTTACAGGTAGAACCAGGACCAGAACCGACAATCACCAGGGACTGATGGGACTGGCATCCCAATAGAAGGGGAAGGTGGAGATTTCTTCCTGTTTGAGGGGAAGTTGTTTCCTTGAGGGTTTTGGGTGAGCCCTGTGGGTTGCTTTCGCTGCGTCCTGGAAGACGAGTCTGGGCAGTTTTCCTTGGAGGCTAAATCCCTCTACTTACTTAATGAACCAACCAGGACACTGAAGTCATAGCTACCGCCACAACAATATTTGGTTTTTTGTCTGTGCCCTTCCTCGATTTTCTCTCTTTTACTAAATCATGCCTTCTTCCTATGATGTAGGCTAGCAATCCAAACCAAGGGGCCTTTGGGCTGAAGGAACTCCAACCTCTCCTCCTCCCGCCGCCTTCTTTCCACCCCAAAACCCAAGCCCTACCTGCTTCTGTTTGGTCTGCAGTCCCTGCCATCTCTCATTCCTGGCCGTCTCACAGCTGTTCTGGGTCACCCGATATCTCTCTTGGGTAGGACAGGGGGTGAAGGTCACCCCATAGATCAGGTCTGCTTGTCTCCTGCACACCCAGAGCACACACCACACACAGCTCGGCACAGTACAACGCTCACTCGTTCCCTCTCTCCCTAAGATTTTAGCTGGCACCACCTCAAGAGTCTTCAGGCGTGTGAACTCCTTGTTACGTGAACTGAACTCTGCGGAACCCTGAAGGAGGGCCAGGCTGTCTTCTAAACCGGTTTGTCCGTCCCTTACCCTAGCCAAATGTCAGGGCAGCTGGACAGGATAGCACAGGCTCGCAGAAGACTGTCAAACGGGTTGGGTCTGTCTCTGTCTCTGTCTCTGTCTCTGTCTCTCTCTCTCTCTCTCTCTCTCTCTCTCTCTCTCTCCCCCTCCCTCCCCCCGTCTGTCTCTCTCCTCTACCCTGTATTTCTCTCTCTCATGCCTAACAGTTTAAAAAAAAATCATAGTCCTTCACTCCATCCAACCAAGAGAACTTCTGCTGATTTCAAAATTTCCCCTTGGCTATCTGTCATACTATATTCTGATAATTATTAAAAAACTGTTGCCCCACTCCTTGACAACTACCAGGCTGTATATTTCTATCCAAAGGGGACCACTTAGAATAATAGCCACTTTAACCTCGTAACATGAATAAAGAGCTAGCCTGGGAGTCAGGAAGAACTGAGTTCAAATCCTGCCTCTCACTCAGACTGGCTCTGTGATCCTGGTCAAATCTTTTAACTGTTTAGCATACCAGGTGTCTCTTTTAAGACTGTAAGTCACAGAGTAGGTGCTAATAACCACTGATAGAAAGAGGGCATTTCTATAAGTCCAACTGGAAAAACCCTCAAACTAAACAATAACAAATACCTTGCAAAAGCTCTCCCATTTGGGAGTGAGGGGGTGATGGTTTGGTAGGAGAAAGGTTTAAGGAAGAGATCAGCAAGTATGGTAAACCTCTCCTATCAGTGGAAAATGTGATGGCATTTTGGTATGCATAGGATCATAAGAATTTTAAAGCTGGAAGGAGCCTTAAGAGCTGGATCATCTGGCAGGGGCAGTGGAGGGGAGAATACACGAACAAGTTTGGTGCTCTAAAAACAAATGCCATCCAACAGATTATCTAGCTGAACACTCATTTTACAGATGAGGAAACTGAGGTTCATCAAAATTAAGGTGTTTAAGAGGCCTCCACAGCGAGTAGCAGAGTGGGGACAAGGCTCCCCATCTGCTTTATTCTACTATTAGTCAGCATTGGTTCTTTCCCATATAAGATTGGTGGTGCTCATCTACCTCTGTCCCTCTCAGGGGCCAGGTGGCACCAGAAAACATTACTCTTCTCCCAGACAGATAATGCAAACTGGTGCCAATGCCTTCAGCAAGATGCCCAACAGTGTCAGAGAAGGAGGCAGCTCCTGACCTTGGCTTTCCTGGGCCCAGATTCTAGATGCAGGGGCAGCAGATAGGGATGCATCATAGATGCTTGGAATGAGAACAGCCACACCCCAGTAATGGGGTGAAATAAGGTCAACTGCATCACTATCGATTCCCCAATGCCCTCTTTTTGGGTGGCTTTTTTATTTTTTACCAGACTAAGAGCTTGCCTGACAGCCAAAATCCTCCCCATAGAACAACAGGAGCTATTCAGGCCAGACGCCACAAGAGCCTGGCTCCCCAGCCTCCATCCTAGTGAATTTTGGCTCTAAGCTGCTGTTTTAGATTCTGCACGTACAGTACTTCCTTGGGGCTAAATACCTACTGCCAACCACTCTTTCCTAGGAGCTGGAGGGGGGTAAAGAAGGTTTATAAGGGAATCAATTTCTTCCCTGGGTAATTTACTTTTTTCAGAGGTCTCACAGCCTGCCTGGTTCAGTTCAGTTAAATGAATCCTCCTCTTAACAGTAGAGGGGAAAGAAGAAGAGGGGGAGAGGGTAGAACCTCATTTAACCAACAACTGAAGGGAGGCTGGATCCCCTTGAGGAAACCTTAGTTCAACCCTCCCCTTGACGCTGAAAATCCTCAAGCTGCTTTTCTGAACACCTGAAACCTTGGTGTCAAGCTGAATGTTAAGATGGCACCTTTCATGCCTGATCTTCAGTGGCTGGTGGGCAGCAATCCTGGCCAGAGCCTCCTTGCCAACTGAGCCCTGGCCCTTCCCATGGGAGCACAGTCCCCTAAGCTTCTTCTTCCTTTGGATGGAGGAGAGGTCAGCCTGTCCCTTAACTCCCCAAAACACTCTTCCAGCCATCTTCCCAGGGCCAATCCTAGACATTATTGTGACTAAATGAGCATTCCTCTCTCCACTCCATGGCCTGTATTGTCTGTTAGTCCCTACAGAGTCTTGCTCTCAGAGGAACAACAACCAAGTTTTCCTAACCTTAGTGAATAAAGCCTTAAAATGTTCTCTGCCTCTCAAGGATCTCTGTGTTCTAGTGGGGAGAGGGAGGAGGGGATGACGACTCAGAACAGCTCTTCAAGATGAGAAGAAATGAATCTAATGGTATCAGTGATTATCATTCTCTGATGAGGGACTACGAGAGGGGGTAGGAAACATTTCTGGTGACAAGAAATCAACCTATCCAGGCAGCCACCTACTCTGTGCCTTGGAAAGCACATAAGGAATTTCAGCTTTGGCTGAGGGCAAAGCTAGCATCCACTCCTCTGAAATGGACAGCTGTCCTCTCAGGAGTCTGGCTTTAATGGACTTTTATCATAATGGCTTTATGGATACGAGGTCACTAGGCTGAGTGAACAGAATGGGGGTGAAGAGTGGGGAGGGGAGGCAAGGTGCGGGAGAGGAGTTTTCCTAACCCAAGGTCTCCTAGCTCTCCTAGAGACAGGCATAAATATAACAATATTTAAGGAACTTTTTTATTTGTGCTGACAAAGAACTGAAGGTAAAGTGAATGACCATTGATCAGGGAATGGCTGAACAGATTGTGGTAAATGAATATTACAGAATACTACGGCAGCTAGGGGGCGCCATAGTGCACAGAGCACCAGGCAGGGAGTTAAGAAGAATCATCTTCATGAGTTCAAATCCAGCCTCAGACATTTACTAGCTTTGTGACCCTGGGCAAGTCACTCAACCTTGTTTGCCTCAGTTTCCCCATCTGTAAAACAAGCTGGTGAAAGAAATGGCAAACCACTTCAGTATCTTTGCCAAGAAAACCCCAAATGGGACCAGGAAGAATCAGATGGAAATGATGTGCATGAAGAGTTCAGGAAAAACTCACAAAGACTATTATGAACTTAGAATGCCATGTGGTGCAATGAAAAGAGAAGCGGATTTGGAGCCAAAACAACCTGAGTTCAAATCCCAGCTCCGCCTGGGTGATCTTAAGTTAAAACCTCTTTGAGCCTCAGCTCCGTCACCAGCAAAGCTGGGGAATTGGACAACGTAATACTCAAAATCTATGATCCTACAGACTGATATGGAGTGAAATAAGAACCTAGAAAACAATCTGCACAAAGCCTATAGCGAGGGAAAGTATCCTTGAAAGAAACTATAACTAATCATTGCAATGACCAATCGTGATTTCTGAAGACTTCTGAAGTACACCTCCCTCCTTTGGCAGAGAAGTGGTGCACCACCGTTATAGAATGGAGCACGCACTCACATGCGGTCAATGTGCTGATTTGTTTTGATTAACTACACCTTTTTTTTTTTTGTTGCTTTTTGGAGGGGGAAAGGTAGGGCAATTAGGGTTAAGCGACTTGTCTAAGGTCACACTGCTAGTTTTTTTTTTTGGGGGGGGCGGGTGGCACTAAGTGTCTGAAACTGGATTTGAACTCAGGTCCTTCTGACTCCAGGGCCGATGCTCTATTCACTGCACCACCTAGCTGCGCCTCCACTTTTTTTGGGGGGGGGTAACAAGTTCAAATGGGAGGAGGTGGAAGGATATGCCCCTGGGGAAGGAACAGTGAGTGGTAGAAAGAAAATCAATAAAAATCCACAAACAAACCTCAAAGTGCTATGTAAGCAACCCCTTCCCCCCAAATCCTATCCACTGGATTTAGGGGCTTTGTGTCCACAGAGCCAGAGCCCGTTAAAGCTGGGCTCCTGAGAGGGCTTCTACCCATCTCGAGGTATGGACACTAGCTCTACCTTCAGCCAAGGCTTACACTCCTTATATGTTTATGGAAAGAGTCAAAGATGCTTTAGACCTTTAGACATAGGCAGAGTAGGTGGTTGCCTGGATTGGCTGATTCTCTTGTTCCCAAAATGTTTTCTATCTCTTATCCTGGTCCCTGATAGATGGAACTATGAAGAAGCCTGCAGATACAGTCTGCGTTAAAGTGTGTCTAAGACCTCATGCTGCTGCTGCCCTCATGCCTCTCAGCTGCTGTTTCCATCTGCACCTTGCTAGCCCATAGGCTATCTAGCCAGGGGGATATGTGCCAGGCCAGCTGGCAGGTGGTGAGACAGCAGACAGGGCCCATAGCTTGCATTTGGTCTCCACGGCTCCTGAGCCCAGGAGGCATGGACTTTGGGAATTGTTTCCCACGTCATTTAGCCAAACCAGAACGCCCCGGCTCTGGCAACAAGCAGGAAACCTGAGACAGATAGAGACAGGGTCTGATGTGTCAAGAGGATGAAGCTGGGAGGCAGGTTTGTGGTCTACTTCTGCCCTCCTCTCCAAAACTGCTGTGTGACTTGAGGTCGATCCCTTCACTGCTCTTAGCCTAGGATTCCTCATATGACAAATGAATAGATGGATCAGACGTGACACCCCTGAGTTTTAATTTCTGTCCTGCACCATGGGGAGACAGGGCAAGAGAAATGATTATGAACAGTCAGAAACACTGCAAACTTAAAAACAGATGCTTATGCTGCTGCTGCTGTTGGTTTTATTACTGGCCAGATATATTCATTGAGCAAGAAGAGGCATTTAGCCTCCAGGTAAAAATGCCTGCCTCATATTTCAAGATGCAACAAAAGGAACCTACAAGACTCATCTGAAATTTTCATGGAAACAACTTCTCCCTTAGCAGAAAGAAATTTCCCTCCCTTCATATGATCATGTTAGTAGCCAGGTACATAGAAAATGCATGAAGACATAGAAATGAATAGATATGAGCTGAAGGTCAATAGACCCACGGGACAAATTGCTCCCCATTTCTGGGACTACAATAAAACCAGATAAACCCAAGAGCCAACTACTTGTTCCTACTTGCACTCAAAATTCATGCTGTACATCTCAATGGATGCACTGTTATTGAGATGGACCTGGAAGGGCATTAAGTTTAAGATGGAAAATGAGAGAGAAAGGAACCAAAGACTGACCAGGAAGAAAGAAGCCAAGAGGAAAGACCAGTACTGCTACCTGACTAGGCTTCCATCTGTCCTTAGAGTTTTCAGGTCAGCATGACTCAGACCAGCTCTGATTCCCCAGATTCAGGAAGGAGAGACAGACAGTGACCACTGGGTGAAGATCAGTGTCTAATCTGTCAAAGTGGGGCATGGAAGATAAAGAATGTCTCCAGGTACTCAGGCCAGCGCTACTCTATGATGCCTCCTCAGGCCCCATCATCAGAATGGGCAAGCAAGGAATGGTCCCTCCTTTCCCCCAAATTATCCTGGAGCTTCTATATTCTCATAGTCCTATTGGTGGTCGTACTGTGATTACTATTAAATCACTTCAACTTTCTCATCTCCAGCTATGGTGCTTCACCATATATCCAAATGATGGGAAAGCATTTCATCTCTTGATTCTGCTCTGGGCTGCACTTGGGTATATACCTGCCATCAGTACTGTAGCCACGCAGACTTCAATCCTGGAGTACCCCTGGGGCCTGCTAGCCAAAGAACGGGAGTCCACTGGCCAGCATGTCCTTCCTGGTGTCCAAGAGCATGCAGGGCACAATTCTGATATGTGATTACATTTCAGTTGACTTTATACTTCCTTATGTTATTCCTGCTGTTCATTCAATAAGCTTTTTTCAAGGGCATGCTATCATTCCATGGATGTTACCTTTGCCTTTCCAACCACACTTTTTCATATAATAATAGATTCTAAAAGACCATATAATCAATGCTCTTTTGTACCAGTGTGTACTGCTAAAGGTTTAACAAAAGGCTCTCTGAGGAAAACAAAGAACCACATTCAGGGGATATACCTTTAAGTTTAATGTTCATGATTAGCATTTTTCTGTTCTTTATGTCTAAACAAACAATAAAACAAACAAACAAAAAACCCATCAAGCTCTGATGTGTTATTTGCCAGTATCCAAAGAGTAAATAGTCAACACTGGAAATTTAACAACCAGCTCCCCTAAGTCAGTTCCAGCACACCCTTGCTTGCGTCCCTTAGGTGCTTAGCAAAGGACTTCATAAATACCCATAGATTTGAACTGGTGGCTTTAAATACAAGACTGAGTTTCATTACTCCCACCTGGGCTCTACTCTCCCTGAGAGATATTTAATATTTATCTTTAGCACCTAGTGAATCCTCTAACCTGTTTTTATTAATAAGTGGGCCCCACTCTAGAAAAGCCAGACATAAAATAATCTGAATTTATAAAACAGATCAAGTTTAACAGGTAAACGAGATAACTTTTTTTGGAGAGGGAAAATCATTTATATCATAAAAAGACATACATATATTTTTTGCAAGATCAAATGATTATCCACAGGATTTTGGGGGGAGGAAGCTTTTTGGAGGGGGAAGGGTTGGGCAACTGGGGTTAAGTGACTTGCCCAAAGTCACACGGCTAGTTTGTTTGTTTGTTTGTTTGTTTACAGGATTCTTTTAAATACCATGCCTCCTTAGTGCATTTAATAAAAAATCAATTTCCATATAGCCTTTCCCACGAACACATATGTGACATAAAGGCCTACCTGTATGTCCTATATATGTTTTTAAAATCTGTATCAATACTTCTTGCCTTAAAGCATAAGCTCCCAGAGTACAGGAATCATGTATATATCAGTGAGTTCTCCGTCAGTGGTGTTGAAGCAGAGGTAAAATTAACCCACCTATCAGCAATGGTGCAGATGGGATTCCTGCACTCGCAGGGAAGCTGGACTAATTTATTTTTAAGGTCCCTCACTATGAGATTCTATAATTCATTCTCTCAGGATGGCACTGGGACCAAACAAGTAATTAATTTTTTTTTTTATGACACTGAAAATCCCCAAGTAACACATTCCATCTTTGCCTGGCATTCGAGTCCCTTCAGAATGTGGCTCCAATTTACCTCTCTGGTCTTCTTACTCACATTATAGCATGAAACAAAACCTCTCCACCAACGAGGCCAGGCCCCTCAATATCCCTGCTCCTCAGCCAAACAGCATCCTACGTGTGCCCACCTTGGTGCTTCTGCTCATGCCTCACCCAGAATTCCTTTTCTTTTCTCTTTTGGTTGTACAAGCCCCACCTCCTCCATGAAGCCTTCTCTGATTCTCCAGCCACATGACATCAAGCTGCTCTGATTTCCTACATGACTAATTATTTCTACCGTTAATTTGATAGAAGGAGGAGGAGAAGAAAGAGGAAGAGTAGAAGGAGAAGGGAGGAAAAGAGAGTAAGAGAGAGACAGAGGCAGAGATGGGCAGAGACAGAAGAAAAAAGTGGCTATGGGAGGGTGGGGCTTTGATTCCTAAAATGGAAGTCTGCAAAGGCACAGAAACTGGGAACAGGAGAAGTCAGAATGGGAAGAGGAGGGAGAAGAGTCTAATTGGACCGGCATGTAGAGTATGGGAAAGTCATACAAGACAAGGCTGGATAGGTGAATTGGAGCTCAACTTTCACGCTGGAGTCAGGAGCCTCTATTATAGGCATGCAGTAGAGTGGAGAGAGTGCCAGACTTGACTTCTAGAAAATCTGGCTTTCAGCTGTGGGCCTGGAGTCAGGAAGTTCTCCCCTCAGACCCTTACTACCTGTATGACCCTGGGCAAGTCGCTTCTCCTCTCTCTTCAGCCATAAAACGGTGATGATGATGACAATCACATCTACTACACAGCGTTGTTGTTAGGGTCAAATGATAGATTTCCAAAGCGCTCAGCAGATCCTGGTGCATAGCAGGCCCTTAATAAATGCTCATTTCCTTCCTCCCTTTGACATACCACAAGGCATGATAATGAGCAAACTACTTACTCCTTCCTGGCCTTTTTCTTGTCTGTAAAACAGGAAAGAAGCGGAGCACAGAACTAGAAGAACATCTAGTAGTCAAGTCCTCCAAGCCCTTCATTTTAAAGAAAGACTCAGAAGGGAAGTGACCTGGCCAGAGATCACACAGACAGTGAGAAGCCAAGCCAAGATGTGCATGGCACTCGGGTCCTGGGATTTCAAATCTAATGTTCCTTTCACCGCACCAGCAGCTCCCAATGGGACCTGGGGACTTCCCCTACCCCTGGAGTTCTTGAGGTCAAAATTATTTTGATAATATTAGTATGTTTTAATTTCCAAGATAGCAAATATTTAGAGCAAAACCCCACATAAACAAAAGCTCTTTGGGGAAGGGGGGTAGCTCAAGCATTTTTCAAAATGCAAAGGGGTCCTGAGATGCAAAGGTCTGTGGACCACTGGACTGGACCATCCATAATCTTTTAATTTTAGGGAGCGCTTGTAAGTTTCAAATGAGATAATGGCTATGAAGACATTTTGTCAAACTGTCCAATCTAAGTTACACATACATGCATCTACACCAGTGGTTCTCAACCTTCCTAATACCATGACCCTTTAATACAGTTCCTCATGTTGTGGTGATCCCCAACCATAAAATTATTTTCGTTGCTACTTCATAACTGTAAGTTTGCTACTGTTATGAATCTATCTGATATGCAGGATGTATTTTCATTGTTACAAATTGAACATAATCCACAGATTGAGAGCTGCTGAGCTACAGTCTACAAAAGTCTTACTGCAGTTTTCTGTTCCACCTTAAAACTATATAGGTTTACTTTAAAATGGCACTATGACAAAACTCCATGCTGTAAATTTAGATCCTAGAATATTTTTGAGAACTTGATCAATAAAGTATATTGATACAAGAGTATCAATGGCCTACCATCACTTGTACATGGCATAAGTCCATTATAATCTAAGAACAAAGTTTTAAGTAACTAGTCATGCCAAATACTCATGATCCCCAATCTGGGGGGGCCAAAAAACCTCTCCAAATGTTGACATTCAAGTAAGAAATCGGGTCCTATATAAAAAGAATAGGAACAGATGGTCCCCATTGTCCTGCCTGTTCCTGGAGAGACTATCCCAGAGATGCTTTCAGTAAACCCCCAGAGGATGAGCATTCATCCCAGTACTTTCATTCAACTATAAAAAGTAGTAGTTATTTTTAGCCACCTGGGGAACAGTTCACAGAACATGGAATATCCGAGAATAGCAGCAGGATAGTGACTTGTCCAACAACGATTTCTATGTGAGTTGCACTAAATGAGAGTACAGGATGATTTTTAACTCAATAAATTAAAATTAAATGGATAATTTAATAAGCATAGTTAAATTAATTAAAGTAATAAAATAATTTAATGATATACTTAATAAAAATTTGTTAAATTAACATAATAATAACAACAAGAGTCATTACCATAACCTGAGATTAGACAGTGAGTGAGCTGAGCAGGTGCGGATCTCAAAATAAAATCCTGCCATGGGCCCAAGCCCAGATGCCTCCCTTCAATTGTTCTCAGCACATTTCCAAATTCTCTATGAAATGCCTTCATGTAGACCAGAAACAAATATTCCAGTGGCCAGGAGACAAAACCAGGTCCTTTCTGTTGTGGCCTTTTCACGTAGATTTTTAAAAGGATATCACTCTGAGACACGAGTAAAAATCACCCTGGGGCTTGCTTCCCTTCAATACTGTGCAGGATGAGCAAGAAAACGTCTAGTGACTTTCGTTTGGCTAAACCTAGATATGCACTTGGGGCTCAGGGCTGTGGAGGATACGTGAGAAAAAGAATATTCCCTGCCCTCAAGAAGCTTAAGGTTCCCCAAATAGCAGCAAAGGAGTGATCAGAGAACAGTACAACAAAGTATGTGCTTAAGAGTCAAGATGAGTGACCCAGAAGGTGACAGCTGCAGAGAAAAGGGATGAGTGAACACTGCAGAAGTCAGAGATGACTTTCTCAAGTAGAAAGGAAGCTCCTTGTGGGCAGGAGCTGGTTTTTGTTTTCCTTTTGCATCCAGACTGCCTTGTGCCCAGCAAGTACTTCATGAATGTTTGGTGAACGAATGGTTAAGCTGGGACAGAGGCGGCACACAGAAAAATCAGAGGGATCCAACTATCCGGAGAAGAGGAGGAGGATGCTATTCCAGCAGAGACCTCAGCTCCTTTCCACAGAGGACATCACACAGTCTGCCACTGCATACACTCCAGTGTCTACCAGCCTCTTCCTTCCCCACTTCAAAAGGATGGTTCAGAGAGACTCAGAGCTGAAGAGTCCTTTTCTCTATAGATCCCCTGAGGCAATCTGGGAAAGAACCAATCTCAGCCAAATTTAGCCAAATGGAGAGGAAGAGTTTGCACTTATATAATACTTTAAGATTTATAAAGTGCTATAAGGTAAACAGTATAAATTATATTCGCCTCTTTTTTTTTTTCAATAAAGTAACTTGCCCTTAGGGACTCAGCTAATGTTCAACCATGTGATCTGAACCCAAGACTTCTAACTCCCAGCCTAGTATTCTTTTCACTTTATCCTGTTCATTTTCCTAACTCTCCGGTTAATGAATGTTCTGAAACTGTAGTGTCTTCTGCACTATAAGGAGCAAAGTCAAACCAGTTCAAGTTGCAGATCAAGGGAGCTGTGGGGAGGGTAGGGAGAGCTGGAACACAAAAATCTTCTGCAGTCCCTTCCTAGTTCAGAGTGGGTTGTTCTTTCCAGGCCGCAGAGAGATAGCAAAAAGAAGATGATAATTTGTTTAGGTCTCTGCAGTGTTTAATCACTCTGTGTGGCCTCACAGGAAAACGACTTTCCACTTTCTGTTTCTGATGGAGTATATAAAAAATGAACACGACACAAAGCAGGCAAGCATGGTGTCAGGAGAAACACTGGATTTGGAAGCCAGGGAACCTGGTTGTAAAACTCCAGTCTTTCTCACTTAACACTTAACCTCCTTGGTCTCTGCTCATTTGTAAAAAGGTGGGCGGGGGGGAATTGGCCTAAATGGCCTCTGAGTCCCCCTCTAAGCTTGAACTCCATGATCTGACAAAAAAGGGGATGGCAAGGGCAGCACTGACTGGTGACTTATGGCTTGAGAACCAGGCTAGGAAAACATGGCGGCCTGTGAGGGTCCGATGCAACCATGAAACCAACATGAGTCATTCCAGGTGATTTCATTTGTGCTTGTTTATCCCAGATTCTTCCTTCCTTCTTGGATACTTGAATGACTTTGCAAAATCCTCCTAAAACCTGGCTCTCATCATAATACTCAAGAACTATAATGGCCAAGTTTTGCCTACTGAATCAAATGAAAACACTTCCCTCCAGCTGTCCACATTCTCCATAATTTGGTCCCATCTTACCTCTCCAACTAGTTTCCTTATGATTCCCCAATATGCGCTCTCTGCTATAACTATACTGCCCCCTCCCACAACCTCTGTCTCTGTCTCTGTCTCTCTCTCTCTCTCTCTCTCTCTCTCTCTCTCTCACACACACACACACACACACACACACACACACACACACACACACACACACACTCTACTTCTCCTGACCTATTGCTAGAGGTATCTCACCACTACTTGTAATTCTACTCTTTCCCACATTTCTACCATAAAATATTCCTCATCTATAATGAACCACACATCAAACTGCCAATCATAGAATTTAGGGGTTAGAAAGGATTTCAGGAGGCCGCTTAGTCCAAACCATCTATTACCTGAACAATATTTCCTTCTAGAGCATGTCCAACAAATGGTCTTCAAGCAGATAAGACCAAAGACAAGACTCCACATTACTGAAAAACTTGAACTGGCTCTCTTCTGCCTACAGAATGAAGCCCAAACACAGCCTGACACTCAAGGCCCTTCAAAATATGACTCCCACTTACTCCTCTAGCCTTTTGGGATTCCTGACCTTTCTCTTGCCAAGAGACAGTTAATTTGCCAAGGTGTCTTACTGCATCTTGTCCACAGTGCTGGCACATAGTCATAAGAGGTAGCTTCTGACAGTCTAGCTGGAGGGATACCATACAGAAAATGAAATAAGGATAAAAGAGATAGTTGGGCACCTGAAGAAGAATGAGATTTTCCCATACTGATCCTAAGCACTAAAACAGCAGGGAAGAGGGTCAGCAAATGGGAAAGTGGTAAGGGCAACCTTCACAGAATGGGTGGGGCTTGGATTTACCAACAGTGGCCTTCACTCACAAGGGAGAAGCCCAGATTCTCAGAAGGGCCATCTCCAGTATAATTTTCCCTCCCCATATCCAGAAAAATCCAGTTATGAAGAAGCAAATTAAAAGGATGAGGAAGTCATCAGGGACGGTCTTAGCTTGGAAACTTTGGCTTCATCGGGCATTACATTTAACGGAGCTCTCATCATCCATCACACCAAAGCCAACTCACTGAGATAGCGGGCATCTGATTCAACTAACATGGTTGGCTGGGAAAAGGGCCTGGCTGTGTGCTTCCTACCCGTGCCTACAAATTATAACATCACATACAATTCGATTACCCTGAATGCCACATTTATCTTGAGACAGGAAACATCTATCGGCCATAGAAAGCAACTGGCTTCTTTCTCTCCTTTCCATGCTTGTCGGGTAGTTTCTCTAAATGAAGTCACATAAAGAGAAGAGTCCACTTTGCCCTAAAGTTGAGTTAGCCACTCATAGCCCAGGAAGCCCAAGACCCTTCCTCTGATCACTACTTCACTGCTGATGCAGAAGGATCCTGACAGAGAGTCATACCTCTGTATCTCTCCTCCAGAACATCTCATTCTCAGCCCCAGTTTCAAGGAGCTGAGAAAAATCTTGATACAACAGACCTGTTTATGCATATTGGGGCTGGAAGATGAACCCAGAGAACAACCAGTCTGACCCACAGCTGGATGAGAAGCTTGTTTATGATGCACACAAGTGATTGTCCAACTTTTGCTTAAAGACCTGAGGTGAAGGAGAACCTACTGACCTCTGGGCAGCCCATCCGACTTTGCAATAGCTTTAATTGTTGGGGAGTCTTAATAACAAGGTAAAATTGCTTCTGATTCTACCCTCCGGGCCATCAGGTGTAAGTCTAATCTCTCTCTCCATGTGACAGACTTTCGGACACTAGAAAATACTTATCATATTTTGCCTAAATCTTCTCAGCAGAATGCAGCCTCCTTGGGAACAGGAATTATTTTCACTTTTGTCTCTGTAAGGCCAATCATAACACACACATATGTATACACACATACATGTATACATGTATGTATATATAAACACATACATGTATATAAAATTGATCACTTATGAAATCATGGGTCTTTATATATATGCATATATGTATAAATGAACAAATGGACAAATAAAGGACAGGCACGAGGTGTATGAATTGCAATTATAGGCCTTCATATGTATAAGGGTCTATGATTTCCTAAGTATGGGGAACTCCCTGCAGGAAAATCCCTCTACCAATGCAGATCAATAACTCTTCTTCAACTGAAGCTAGTAGAGAGCTGCTTGGGGACAGTGGGAGATTAAATGGTTTGTTCAGGATCACTGAGTCAGTATGCGTCAGAAGCAGGATGTGAACCTAGAAAGTCCTGTCTCTGGGTTAGCTCTCTGTGTCAGACTGTCTGGAACACAGGAGATACTTAATAAATGCTTGTTGTTCTTCAAATTAAATATTCCTAGTTCTTTCAAATGAGCTTGACCTATCCTGGTCACTGTCCTCCAATCTCCCTTGGCTTATCAGTGTTCTTTCTAAACCTTGGTGCCCAGAAATCCTTCCAGGGGCCATCTGACTAAGGTGGAGTGGAGAGAAGCCATCCCTTATGACTTCCTTGGTCCTGGACACTGTGCGTCTCTTAAAGAAATCTACAACAGATTTCCTTTCTTGATTGACAATATTGGTTGCTGTTGACTTAAATGGAGCTTATGGTCTACTAACACCCCCAGCTCTTTTTCAAACTGCTAGTCTAACTACTTGTCCCTTTGTCCATACTTGTAAAGTTGATGTTCTTTGAATCCAAGCATAAGATTTTACATTCCTATTAAAATCTACCCTATTAGATTCAGCCCAACCCGCCACAAGTTCTCACTGCTGTTTTTAAACATGCTAAATTACTTAGAATGATCAGAACATTGTAAAGTCAAGTCAAACCAGCTGCATGAATCTTCCCAGTAAGTTATCTGAGAACACCTGGTGATGGAAAAACTGGGAGGCATCACCAATAAATAAATAAATAAATAGATAAATAAATAGATAAAGAAAGAAAGAAAGAAATTAAAATCAAGGAATCTCTCTGGGCTCAAAGAACTGGAGGCTGAGAAACTGTCCTGTTGGCCTATTTGTGCGCGTTCTCAAAGTTTTGCTGGAAAATAGGATAGACACAATGACTTATGGACTGAGTCAGCCATGGTTCCTGTTTTCAATGCCATGCAACAAACATACAAGTTTCGAGAATGGAATTTCAAAGTTCAGGATTTTGGAAGGGTTACAATTCTGAGAGGTTGTCAGGTGCGTGTGCCTGGGGTGGGGACAGAAACACAAAAGTCACAGATGTTGAGGAATGGTGGAGTCAGGTGCTCTCATTTGCTTGAAGAAGAACAAGCATTATTATTCTCCCTTTACAAACACAGAAAACAAAGCCCACAGGAATTAAGTGACTTATCCAAGGTCGTACAGGTGGCTGATGCTGGCTGGAACTAGAACCCTCCACCGCTGCTGGTCCAGCTCTCTATATCTCCACCCCACCCCCCAAGCCCTTGCCCCAAGGCAGACAACTAGCCATTCTTAGAAAAGAACCTACCACTGATTTCAGTAGAATGAAAATTTCTTAAGGGCAAGGGTCACTTTTTCTTATCTTTCTATCCCCAGTAAACAGAGTAGGTGCTCAGTAAAGACTTGTTAAATTTAATTGCATGTTTTCAAGCCAACCTCAGGGGACAACAGACCTCAATGTAAGGATCACTTGTTCTTGACATTCATACCCAGTTAGCCCCAGTGTTGAGGACACAGGATGAAAAACAGCCCAAACTTCCAAGTTAAAATTCACAGTCAGAGAAAAGACTGTCCATGGTTGTCAACTGTCTACCACTGTACAAAGTCTTTTTTCCCCCATCTTAGAGATATTAACCCTAGGTTTCAAGGGGATTGATCTAGTCACAAATTCATTTTCTCAGAGGCCTCTCAGAGGCCAGGATTCCTTTACCATTTTCCACTTCTCTGACAGACAGCCTGGGCGCTCCCAGGAGTTGGCTGCCCCAGAACCCAGACCCGAGCACTGACTGGGTCTACAGGGCAGACTCCAGCTGGGTTCAGCACTGCGGACGCAAGAAGCAGTAATGGGAACTAAGCATTTCAAGCTGCTGGGAAGACAAAAGCTTCCACAGAAAAGAAATTACTAATAGACCGTGGGTGGGGGGAAAGCTGTGAAGTTGGGTTAGTAGAATGGGCTGGGGAATGTGGTTGAGGAGGAAGAGGCCCAGCAGGTCAAGATGTTCTTAGAGGCTAGAGTCCCAGCTTTAGAGTTTGGCTGCCAAAGAAACAGTAGGTCTTAGAAGGAGGAGGTACTATGATTTAAGGGGTATGGGGAAGGTCCTTGACATAATAATGTTGCCTCCTCCTTACTAATTCATGTCTGAAATTCCAGTATTAGCAATCCAGTACCTTGGCTCTATCCCCAGTCAAAATGCAGCCCCCCTGGGAATGAATCAATTCATTCACACCTTTTCCCCCAATAGGTTTTACAGGAGAGGGGTGAGAGTGCTTAGCACATATTAGGCACCCAATAAGAATACTTGTTACAGGCTAGTCAAAACAGACCCTGACTCCCCGCTTCCCCTACTAACACACCATGCTCACCCCACTTCTGTCCCCTAAATCCTTCAGGCAAGGGTCCTTTGGGTGTACTAGGAGAGGCAATATGGGGTGGTAGAAAGAGAACAGATTGGAGTTCACATCTGGACTCCTGGTACTTCCTTAGCTAAGTGTCAATGCTCAAGTCACCAAACCTCTGGAAACCTCAGTTTCTCCTTTTGTATACTCCTTACATCTACCTCACAAGGTCACTAAAAGGAAAGAACTTTGCAAATCTTGAAACATTATATAAACTTGAGATTTTCATTCTCATATTCTTAAGCTCTAGGACTTTTCTCATTGGTTCAACCAAACTTTCTCCTCTCCCCCCAAAGTTGGTCTCCTTTATTGGGACTTAAACCAATTTGGGGTTAAGGTTTTCTTTGTTTCCCAACTAACACTCCTCTGCATGATGGCATCTCCTGTACAGAGGGCTATAAGTGGGTGGTAATCACTCTTCCTTAGGAGCAATGCTGAAACTACAAACGTCTTTTTTTCTGGAAGGTCTGTTTTAACAACAACAAGCAAGGGAGTGTCAGAGATGAAATGAAATGGAACTAGCTGTGTGGGCTTCTCCATGATGATTCAGAGAAGGATGGTAGAGGTCATCTAATCCTGCTCCCATATTGTACAGATGAGGACACAAAGCCTATGAGACAGGAAGGGACTTTCCCGAGGTTACAGTCAGTGGCAAAACCAGGACTTCAAGTGGGTTCTTCTGGCTCCAGATCTAGTGATGTTCTCACCAATGAACAGAGTCACCCTCTACTATTGCTAGTTGAGAAGCCCAAGATTCTGCCAGCCAGGTATGTTATGGTAGAGTGGAAAGAGCTGTAGGTTTAAAGTCTGAATTGTGGGGTCAGATGGGTCTACTATGTAATACCTAAGTAACCCTGGGCAAGCTTTTCCTCAGTTTTCTTATCTATAAAATGAAGGGTTGGGCCTAGATGCCTCTAAGATCCCTCTCAGATCCAAGAATATGTGCTGATCAAAGGGAAATGAGATGAGTGAGTAGGTAGGAGAGATGCGGAGAATCAGGGAATGATGGAAGCAACCACGTGGGTATTAACTGGATTTCTGGGGAGATCCCAGGTCTCAGGTCAAAGCTCAGTCATGTAACCCCAGAAAAATCAATGTTAGTCTTAGTCAGAAGTTTTCACCATTTTCTGATGCTTCAAGATGGTGGACAGCTGACCCTAAGTTCTGGAAAGCTATGCCAATATAGTATAAACCCTGAACCTTGAAAGGCTCCAAGCATAGTCTCAGAGTCAAGTAGGTTACTGTGCCAGGTAGTTCCAACTGGTCCCTGGACTAGCCTAAATTGTAGTAGACTGGGACCCATGAAACAACCTACCTCCCAAGGCTGTTGTAAATGTGAGTCACCCCACCCCCACTGAATCCCCTTGCTCAATTCCACTTCCAGAATGAGATAAATGGCCCCCCTACCACTCCCCACATCTGTTCTCCCACTACCATACCTGCTCTTTTAAAAAGAAGGGGAACATATGGTACAGGGGTGGTTCAAATAGCAGCTTGGGACAGAGACCCAAGCCTGGTGACTGTGAGTGTGCGGAGCTGTTAGTCCAGACACACCTGCCCATCTGGCAGGGAGAAACCCTAACCCTGCCCAAACCTGAGAACTCACAATGCCTTTCCCAGGGGGATTGTAGCCCAGATTGGGGAAGGTGAATAAGGACTGCAAGGACATTGTCTTCATCACTTTGCCTTCTGTGTTTAGCCAATGGCCTCCACTACATCTCAAATGCTGCTCAGTTGCACCCCTTCTCCCCAAAAAGGAATGGCTACAGTCTCATCTGTAGAAGTCTCATCTCATAAATTCACTGTTGTACAATCAGTTGGTGATATACTTTAAAAACTAGCCCTGAGATAATGACGAGACAATGTCTTGTCAAAAACTTCTTTTTAAAAGTCCGTTTAAAGTTCTCTAGGATCTTAAGGCCATTCTCACCTCTGTCACCCAGGAGAATTCTTTTTCTCTAGTGAAACATCCTACCTGTTCACTGACTGCTTTATTCCTAACCACCTTTCAAGGCCTAGTTCAAGGCCTTACTTCTCCAGGAAGCCTTCACAGATGTGGCTCCCACAACCTATGAGAAAAATCTCTTATCCTAGGAACCATCTCATGAATTCTCAGTGTAACTCATTTGGCACTTGGCGTATATTGCTATATTCAAACCACCAGAGTTGGATATGGGGTCCTGAAGGTTAATGAAAAAAAAATCATAGAATTTTTAGACTTGGATGATGCTAATAGTTAAGACTCCAGTCCTCTCATTTTATAGATGAGGAAACATCCACCTAGAGAAATGAAGGGACGTTATGAAAGTCACACAGCAAATTATTGGCAAAGACATTGAAGGCTGGCAGCAAAACAGAAGAATGGGTCTAATGCTTTGAGTCTCTATTCATCAGCTGGGAAGCCATCAGCCGGGGCCACCCACCCAGCCTTCCTTTTCTCCATCAAGTGTGGTTTACCGGCTGATCTGACATCTCCTCCCAAAGGGGGTTCTGCCCCTAGGCTGTATTTCCAGTCCCCAGGCCAGGGACAGAATTCACCAGCCTTCCTGTTCCAGTCCACTAAGGACATGCAGATCTGATTAAGTAGTTTTTTCTCAAACCCAAAGCACCCAGTCCACAGCTTTGTTGTTGCTAATTGTTCCGCCAATAAGCAATAGCTCCGAGTACATTTCCCAAAAGGACAATAAGGCCCCAGCAGAAGTATTCTGTCTTCCCTGGCTTCATTCCCCTCTGGTCATAACTCCAGACAGTTTCCAGCAGAGCCCTCTTGTCAAGAGGGTTCAGCACAACTTAGATCTCTGGGGTGTACACAGAGACATTGTCCTTGTCCTGCAGCTCTAGTTCTAAGCTTTATTGGTCTGTCAACTGCACTGCCCTCAAGATGGATTTTAGGTAGCCTAGCCTAATGTGACTGTGACATCAATGGCCCATTACCGCGAGATCCAAGAGATATTAAGAAAGAGGCAAAACACATATTCTGGGCAGAGATTATAAAATGTTACAAGGAAAGACCACTTCTAATTGAATTCCCAGGGTGTCTTAAAATTTGCTGTGAAGAGAGAGAGAGCTGGCCACCAGGTCAGAAAGCCCTGCTTCGGGCACTTTCTGGCTGTGGGTCTGAGGAAGTTACCCTCACAGTGTCCCGGCCAATTCCTTAAAACAGTAGGTTGGGGCACAGTCGCTGATATGCAGTGAGAGTGGATTTTTCTCACTAGGGAGTATGATTCGACAATGAGCAAGAGAGACAGTGAAACTATGTGTGTCGTGTGGCATGGTAGAGAGTGCACTAGCCTAAGTCAGGAATTCCTGGGTTCAAGAGCCACCTCTACTGTGTACTGGCTGTGTGAACCGAGGCAACTTTTCAGCACATTCTAGACAACTGTGAGGATAACTGCAGAGCAGGTGCTAATTCCCATTATACACTTACACACTCATATAGACACACACACACGCACACACACACGTGCGCACATGCACACGCGCACACACACACACACACACACACACACACACACACACACACCCTCTACTACCCCAGGGATTTTGTTTCTTAACTATATATGAACAAATTATATTTACTCAATATTAAAAAATGATGTTGGTGAAAATGTGAATTTAGCTAAAATTAAATTTCCTAAACCAACAGAGAAAATTGCTAGGTGGGTGAGGTGCACTGGGAGAGGGTAAGAATCTCTCTAGGGTGATTAACCAAGAGCACAGCATGTTGAGGACTGCTATAGTAAGAATAATAATTGTAAGCGCTTATTTACGTAGCACTTTTTTTTTTTAAGGTTTACTTAACACTTTACAAAACTCGTCTCGTTTGATCCTCACAACAACCCTGTGAGGTAGGTGCTTTTATTACCTCCATTTTACAGATGAGCAAACTGAGGCAGAAAGAGGTTCAATGAGTTTCCTAGGTTCCTAGGAGCCAGGAATCTGGCACCATATCTAATTCAACAAACTACAGAGCTAATATAGTACTCGGTAAGAAAAGTACCCATGAGATGTGTGACTTATCTAGGGTCCCCCAGTCAGAAGATGTTAGAGGCAGGCTAGCTGGCTCCTTCCATGCCACACTTTGCATGAATGTTCTCTCCCTCTGTCTCTCCCCACACCCCCTCTCTTTCTCTCTTTCTCACCAAACGCCCATCTCTCCTCTCTTTTTCTCTGTCTCTGTCTCTCTCATATAGTGTAAGATGTGTCCCCAAGGCACCAAAGTGGGAGAGTCCCAATGTATCTGAGGCATCATGGCACACTGCAAAGTATTACTGCCCCTGGAGGCAAAGGGCAATCCCATCTTTGCCTCTGTCTCAGTCACCTGAGTCTTTGGCTGAGTTTTTCAGCTGAGAGGCAGAGTATGGAAGGGTGAGGAGTCTTTTTTTCTTCCTTCAAAAACTGAAGCTTAAATGACTCAGATCGCTTCTTCCAAATCCCACCTCTACAACCTGTCTTCTCTAGGGCAACTCACTGGAGCCTCCACATCCTCACTTGTAAAATGAGAAGCCCAGATGGCCTCTGGGGACCCTTCTAGCTCTCACCTATGGCCCTATGGAAATAATGACAAATAAGGTATGTGCTGCCCACCTCCTCCTGATGGGAGCATCTGTTTCATTTTCATTTTGAGTTATCTAGGGCCTAGCAAGACATCTGCCACACAGTAGGTACTTAATAAATGCTTACTGATATACCAGGACCCAGTTGGACTGCCCCCTCCTCCTCCCTCCCGAGCCAAATCTTTTTTACATGTATCCTGGTCCAAGCTCACACAATTGCTTTGGTCCATACAGCTCTTTCTCTTCCCCAAAATACCTATTATTATACTTACTACATAATTCAGGGCTTGTGGAGATGTGACCACGTTCTCTAAGTGCTTTCTAGGTATGTCTGCTGTCTCCCCAAAAAGGCTGTGCACTGTGTCGGAGCAAGGCCAGTACATTCTGTGTCATACAAGCCAACCTCCCCTGTCCCAATGTCCAGACCCAAACACAATCTTGGGCACATAGGGCATCCACCATAAGTATTTTTCGGCTGGTCAATGACCTTCCAAGTTTTCTTATGTCACACAAAGATTCCATGACTATTCTTGCTTAAAGAGAAAAGAAAATTGACTCAAAAGTTGTGACTTTCCTGATGCTACTCAGCGCGTCAAGAGCAGAGTCTGCTGACTCCTTGTCTGGGGCCTCATCTACCTGCCAGACACTGTGTTCTCTGAAGTGGTTGGGCCTGGGGGACCTTTTTTCATAACCAACAAAAACTGCTTGATAAACGTGTAAAAACTCATGGTGTGCTACTGCTTATTATCCAGAATATTTGTGGGAGTGAGGAGGAGAGGAGGTGGGTTGGGGAGATAGGTGCTTGCTAATCCAATATACTGGCTGAAGCATGATCACCATAAGATAGCTCCCATTTTTAAATAGCACTTAATGTTTTACAAAGTCAGCCCTAGGAGGTCAGTAGTGCAAATATGAGGAAACTGAAAGTCAGGTTGTGACTTGCCCAAGGCCACACAGCTAGTTAATGACAAAGTCCAGATCTTCTGACTTGAAGACCAGCGGTCTTTCTACCATATTGTCTCCCATAGAGTACTGAATATCAATCCAGGAAATTCTAACAATATAAACCACACTTAACAACTACTTACTGAACATAATTTTAAGTCATTTGATGACTCAGAAAGCTCATGAGGGAAGAATCTCCAGATCACGGCTAAGAACATAAATTATCACTGTGAAAATCCTTTGGTGGAAAAACCCCTTCTGGACTTCTGGGCTTTGTGGATGTTAGGAATTCTATACTTTGGAAAGCCAAACACCAGAAACAGAGAACCTGGAGGAGTGTGGTTGAGATGATTTCAAACCTCACATTGGGAGAGTGAGCATCCTGTGTCTCTAGAGCAGTGGTTCTCAACCTTCCCAATGCCGCGACCCTTTAATACAGTTTTTCATGTTGTGGTGACCCCCCCCAACTGTAAAATCATTTTTGTTGCTACTTCATAACTAATTTTGCTACTGTTATGAATCGTAATATAAATATCTGATATGCAGGATGTATTTTCATTGTTACAAATTGAACATAACCCACAGGTTGAGAACCGCTGCTCTATCAGGTACTGGCTGAAAAGGCTGCCACATGCACCACCTTCAAGGATGTTTCAGGGCCAGGTGAGAGTCGGCTAGCCTTTAACTAGGCACATCTGACTGGGTGAATCACAGGGAGGAGAAGCCAGGGGCCCAGCTGCCAGGGGCCTATTTAACACTATCCTCAGGGCACCCAGGCTTGCTACCAACCAAGTTCCCAGAGCACCCAGGAGCTTCTTGTAAAGGCACACATCCACCCCAGGGATATACTGTAGCCATGATGATAAATGTTTCCTCTTCATAACATTCTGTCAGATAATCAAAGCTACAAACACACACACATCCTTCCCATACTGACCTCCCAAGATCCTCTCAACCCACATAGGAATTTTTAGCTCTGAATTTCCTTGTCTGGTCAGGAATTGTTCATTGGGTCATTGAAATGGCACAAGGAGTAAAAATCACCCAAGCAAAAAAGATATTCTGTAGCCTCAGGTAGATGGAAGAGAATGTGACTCTTCTTACCCCTCCATGTCCCCAACACACACACACACATACACACATACACACACACACACACACACACACACTATTCACACATCTTCATTTTAAAGTGGCAACCCTTTTGTTTTTCCCCCAGGAGCCCTTCCCTCTACTCTTTCTACAACAGATGCCTAAGTATGCCCAGCTGACTGTCTTAGAAGTCCAAGATGAATTAATTGACAAGGAGAAGTGTGTGTGTGTGTGTGTGTGTGTGTGTGTGTGTGTGTGTGTGTGTGTGTGTGTGTGTGTGTGTGTGTGGCTAGCAATGGGGGAGTCTACCTTCCTCATAATCCACACACAAGCTCTAGTTCTTACCTTTACTGTCTCTCATGAAGCTCCCTCTGACCACAGCCATCAGTGAGTGCCCCCATCCCCATTCTAAGGCTTTGGCAAAGGCTGCAACCACTGACAGAATCTAGGCTGAGGCTGTTTATCATAGATGACTGAAATGTTTCCACTTACATACACAACCCTTGTGTCTGTCTATATCCTCATATTCATCCAATGCACAAGCACACACACACACACACACACACACACACACACACACACACAAATATGGTCACACTGCCTATTTAACTCAATCCCACCCAGCCTCTGAGGAGAATTTTCTGTCCCCACTGAGTATGTCTAAATTCAATGATCTGTACCCACTGTTTCCACAGAAAACACCGTCCTCAAACTCTGGAGGCCCCTCCTCCTCCTCCTCCTCCTCTCTGGGTCTGATCTGTTCTGCCTCCAAACCTAATTTCCCAGTGGCCTGAGTTTCACTGGGAATGTTCTGCCGCCTTCTAGGCGTATCTGCACACCACCCACTGTGGTTTGGGGAACAATGAAGTGAGTGATCAGTCTCACTGAAGTGAAGGAAACAAATTCAACCCAAGTGGGGAATGGAGCCGAGCCAAGCCGCATTTAGAAGAGGCAAAGGCGACAGGCAGCCACCGAAGATCCCAGAGCAAGGGAATAAGAGGAGAGAGCTCTCCATCAGAAGGAAACCCCATCAGTGAGAAGCCACCTTCTCTATGCCATTTCCCCACTGACAAAGTCTGGTGGCTCTAGCTTGGTATTCCAAGCCCTCCTAGATCTGGCTCTCCCCTACCTTTCCAACATTATCTCTTGGTTCTCTTCCACTTTAGGCACTCTGGGCTCCTCTCAGCTCCCTTGAGAACACCAGAGACATCTCTGCTTTTCCATTTGTTCAAACGATTTCCTCCTGGTTGGAATGTCTTCCTTCATCTTCACCTCCGCAACCCTCACCCATTCTTCAAAGCTTAGTGTGAAAGCGACCTCCTTTCTGGTGCTTTCCTTATCTACACCATCATTCTCTACATTATTCTCCATGTATTCATTTTAGCATTCTCTCACCTCTGAATTCCCATAGTTCTGACTGTATCACCTCTGACACACCTCAAACTTTCTTGAATTATTTTATCATTTATTCTTCTAACGAATTTCTCCAATGCACACAGTAACAAAACTGGGCAAGAGTTCTAAGGAAGCTCTTGGCGAATTGAACTGAGGCAGGAGAAAGAGAGGGAAGAAAGGGAGACACAGAGGGAAAGAGAGGAAGAAAGGAAGCAGAAGGTGAGGAAAGGAGAGAGGTGCTGCTCCCAGCCAGAATCAAGGACAGCCCAGATTTAGAGCTGAAAGGGATATTATGGGCATGAGATCCAGTCTTCTGATCTGAAAGATGAAGCCACTGAGGCCAAGAGAGGTTAGGTGATTTGCCCAAGGTCACACAGATAGGAAGTGTCAGAGTCAACTTTCAAACCCACAACCTCTGATTCTAACTCTCCATTGTTCTGCAAGATCTCCCCATCAGGCAAAGAACAAGCAAACATCCCCAGGAGAGCAGAGTGACCTGCACATCATAATGTGTATGTGTGTATGTGTGTGTGTGTGTGTATGTGTGTGTGTGTGTGTGCATGCACAGGTATATGTATATACACATAAGTGTATGTTCATACCTGGGAGACAGGACCAAAAAAAAAAACAACAACAACCTCTCCCTGTGGTCTGAGACAGGCAAAGGGAAAATTCAATCCTGCTGGTATGTGTGTAATAGGAAGGGAGAAACTTCTTATCAAGCTCATCTAAAGTATTTCTCAGAGAAGGTAAGAAAACCATTTAAAGCTCTTATAGGATTAGAAGTCCCTCTGACAGGTCCGATTATTTTCGAGGCCTAATTCCATTAGAGTATCAGGAAGGCCAATGGGGCATTCCTCTACTAACTACAGGGCGAGAGGTCAGCATGGATCTTGATTGAAAACATTAGGAGTTAAGAAGATGCAAATCTCTAAAGCTATTTCTAGCCAACAGGTTCCAAGCTATATCAAGCAGTCCATACCCCCCACTTACATACATACTTACACATACCCCTATGGCCCCCTCTCCATCCAAATGAGGAGGAAGGGAAGCAGCTCCTGGCCTCCCCCCTCCCCACATCCACCTCTCCATTTAAAAATCCCTTGAGCTGCTGGGGAATAGGAAGGGTTCTGGGCTTCCAAACAGCAGCAAAGACTCACAGCTGGCCTTCAGGGCTTCCCAAGATGCAGGTGAGGTAATGCTTAGCTCAGTGCTGCAGCAGGACCTCCCAAGAGGACTGCTTAGCACCGGGTCAATGAATCTTGTCCAGTGGCTGCTTTGTGACTGCCTTCAACTCCAGCAGTCATTTGCCTGCTTTACTAGTGACCAACATCAACCACGGATGTACTGGGTCTCCTGAGCCCCACCCCTCAAATGCCATCTCCTCAAAGCCTGAGGGGTTTTGGAGTTTTCCCCAGATTTATTCAGGGATTATTGCCTGCTTTTTTTTTTTTTTTAAACATACAGAGAAACACAGAAGTGTCTGTTGGGTTACCAAATAGCTTTGAGTCAAGGGAAAACCCAGGGGTTCTTGACTTCTGGTCCCTCATGCAAGCTGTCTCCCTAGTCACCCAGGATTGTTTGTACCTAGAGAGATACTAAAGAAAATAAGAGAGAGTATAGTGTGTAGTGTACTCACATATGTGTCAGGTTGGAGTAAAATAAGGGGTTTGTCCCAACCTCATCTAAATGCAGAATCCTGTGATCTGATCTCATCTCCCACGATTCTCCAATATAGGCACCCCCTATGGTAGCCAGACTTGTCTCTTCACTGCCCTGTCACTGACTCCTGCCCATTTCTGGCCCCACCACCTGGCACACCCACTCCATCTTTCTGTCTATTCAGATTGCCCCCATACTCCAATGTCAAATTTAAGCCTATTCCTTCCACACCACGGTAGGCTTCCCTGACCCCTTCAGCCCTCCACGAAGAAGTCTTCTAGGCCCATGGAAACTCGAGAGTCTTCCTTCTCTGAGTTCCCCCCCAACACTGGCTGTCTTTACCATATAATGGAGCATTTTGTTGTGTTCTACTACTGAATGTGTGTTAGAATGATCTCCCCAGGGAGACTCTCAGCCCTTTCCTGCAGACGTGTCTTCTGCTCTTTCTGGATCCCTCATAGGCCTTAGCTAAAGGCTTAGTGATGAAGAGGGTCTGGGATTTGTGACAGATTATAAAGAGCTCAAAGAGATGGCAGAGAAGTGCTCAGGGAAGAAGTAAGCTACCTGCTGGGCCCCTGGATCACCCCAGTTTCTCTGCAGCTTTCCTGTCCTCCCCAGGAATCTTCACCAGACTCTTTACCATAGTATGGATGTGATCTGGGATTCTCTAAGGCTATGCCAAGTGGAACACAAGACCTGGCAGGTCCTATACCAAGCTGGCCGGGTTTCCAGACAGGCTCTATGAGAGACCACATGTTTGACAACCAAGGACCACTTAGCTAAGTTTGGAAAGGCCCTGAGCCAGCATTGGCCACCAGGTGATGAATCTGTTTTGGCCTTGGCTAAAGCAATCTACATCGGCAGAAGAAGTACCCACACTAGCAAGACCATCAGGTCTTTGAAGCATTTGCGTCTTCTTTCTAAGAGGTGATACAACCATACCCTAAGACCTGGGAGTGCTCAGAGAAGTACATCCCTATAAGTCATTCCTTTTGGGTCTTTCAGCAGCCCTGGGAAACTAAGGGGAGAGAGAAACTTCTGGGTCCAATATCTCAGTTCCCTCTACAATTAGGATAAAAAACTCCTCTCCCTCCCCCCCCATCTCCTCTTTCTGGATCTTGGCAACTCTGAAGTTCTAGGACACAATAGTAGTTTGATGTGAAATTTGTCCAGTGGTTAGAGTAGGTAATAGGGAAAAAACCAGAACACACCAATTCCCACCCTGTCTCTCTAAGGTTCCTGCCTGGGGGAGATTTTGTTTCACCCTGGACTATGGCTAAAATGGAATGCTGGTCTGTGATGAGAGATAAAGAAAGATCAGCCCTCATTCCTTGCTACTCTGACAAACTTCAAACCAGAGAATTTTGAAGCTAAAGATCTTTGATCTCTATATTGTGTTTTAACACCTGAAATGCATGTGCCAATGATCACAGGTCTGAACCCAACACTTGAGAAGCCCCATTATCTATTTCAAAGAATTTCCAGATCTGTCAATTAAGGCATTTTGTGGCACAGCGTAAAAGGCATTTCATAGAGTATCACAGGATTGGGATTCAAATCCCAGCTCTAGTATTCGCTCTCTGTGTGACCTTGGACAAGCTACTTCACTGGGGCTACCTCATCTAACAAGTGGCTGGATTTGGTGATCTCTGAGGTTTCTTGCTGCTCAAAAATCTATGACCTTATAGATTCCATTTGCAGAAGAACTCTATATGGAAGGTGGGGAAGCCATTGCCATTCCTATTTGACAGACGTAGAAACTGAGGCCCAGTGGGAGTCCATGAAGAAGATGGACCCAAGACAACTAGAGTGCTATAGTGACAATTAGTACCAACCAAAGAAGCATGTTTCTTAGCTTTCCGCCTCAAGCAGTAGGCTGCAGGTGAATCCAACCTCATCTAACCTGCTAGGTCAGGCAAACCTGCCAAAAATCCTCTCCGCACCTTTCATACACACACAACTCCTCACTCAAAAGTCATCAAAGCTGAACAGAGAGCACTTAAAAGTCCAAAGAAAGTAACTCTGTTGGCGCTCAAAAAAAGAAGAAAGGAAGAGAGGCAGGAGGAGAGAAGGAGTAGAAAGAGGAGGGAAGAAGGAAGAAAGAGAGAAGAAATCCTTAACCCCCAAGTTCCCCTACATATAACCAAAGAAAAATTGGCAGACAGCAGAAATCTCTGGACTGCGGATCTTAAATTCACCAGCTGAAACTGGGAAATAACATATTTTACTAAACTTCAAATAGCAGAAAGTCTTGGACTAGGAATCAGGAGATATGGGTTCTAGTCCTGGCATCCTGTTAGAATGGGTGTTTTCTGAGAAGATAACTTCTTTTTGCCATTTTTTTTTTGTATTCCAAGGTTTTAGGGCCTGGTGCACAGTAAATGCTTATTGAATGTGAGATGTTTAATCAATGATGATGATGATGATGATGATGATGATGACCTTATCCCTAATCTACTAGGTAATCTTGGCCAAGTTGTGGTCTTCTGTTTTGTCACCTACCTATAAATGTGGAACTTGTAGGAAACAACCACTAAGCTCATTTCCAATGCTAATATTCTGTGAATCTAAATTCCATGACTCAGTGTATTGTGTCTTACCACACAGCATGTAGGCTTTGAGATAATGGGAGGCTGGATTCTCTGAAGAAGTTCCTGACTCACTGTACTTAATTTGGGCAGTTAAACCCAGATTCTATGGGGAAGTGGGCTACTCTATTGGCACGCAAAGACCATATTCCTTTTTTTTTAACCCACTTTTTTTTTTTGCTTTTTTTTTTGGAGGGCAGTTGGGGTTAAGTGACTTGCCCAAGGTCACATGGCTAGTTTTTGTGCTAAGTGTCTGAGGCCAGATTTGAACTCAGGTCCTCTTGACTCCAGGACCAGTGCTCTATTCACTGTGCTACCTAGCTGCCCCCAAAGACCATATTCTTAAAGCTATGAAGATAAAGGAAAGACTAGCAGATGGGGCAGCTCCTGGAGTCCAGGGTGAGTGCCAGTGAAGCCTTCCCTGATTCCTCCTCCTAAGAAACAGCCCCATTCTCCTCTCAGATCTACCATCACACTTGGCTCTTAGGCCCCTATGACGGATTATTCTGTATTAAAGTTCTTTATATATGGATCATATCCTACTGCTAGAAGACTGTGAATTTCATGAGGACAATGAACAAATCCTTATGGTTCCCTGAATGTTGTAAATACTTTCTGAAGTTCCCTGTCACCGGTAATGCCCTTCCAAGGCCCACAGGTTGGTGAGTATCATGATAACTCCCAAAGTCAAGTATTTCAAGAAGACCAGGAACTGGTTTGAAACTTCACTGCTGATGCTTTCGACCTGTGTGACTGTGGGGAACTGACTTTACCAATCTGGACCTCAGACGCCCTTTCTAGCTCAGTATTTATGATTCTAATTCATTAATCAACCAGTCTACCAGTTTTTAATGGGGACCGAGTATGTGTTCAGGCTTGTGCCAGGTGATACAGAAAACAAGAAACCATGGTCCCTGCCCTTTAGTATTTACTGCCTGGTTGCTAGGAAAAAAAACCCCAAAACAGGACATGTAACAGATACATATACAGGCCCCAAGCAGTGGCTGACCACCTACAAACACACAGTTAAATTGTGGGATGCAGATTAGAAGCATTCTGGGAGTTTGCCAAGGAAGACGATAGGAGGGGCCTGGAGTAGGAAGGGAAGGCTTCACCAGAGTAGCAAGAATTAAGCTAAGCCCGGAGATCATTCCATGAGGCTCCTTCCTCAACCTTGACCCAGAACGTCCTCCCTCTCTCCTGTCTGAATCCTGCCTCCTTTAGGAAGCCTCCCCAAAGCACCCCAGACCACAGTGATCTCTCCTTCCTTTACACAGCACTTAAGTTAAGCAACTAGCATACAATGTTTGGTATTCTCAATGTATCTTTTCATATATATATATAGCATATAAACACAAAGTAAGTAATCACAACAGCAGATCAAGAAGCAGAAGTGACCGAGTCCAACCTTCTCATTTTATAAACGAGGAAATGAAAACACACAGAGTATATAAGTGACATGCCCAGGATCACACAATCTGCACATATCACACACATCTGTGTATGGTGGGGTTTGACTCCAGGGCCAAAGCCCAACCCACTATACCAATGATGTCAGACTCAAACAGAAATACTGTACATGCTGGTTGAAAATCGTAAAATCACACAATTTTAACATTATGTTCTACCATATCTTGATTTAGTTTGTTAAATACTTCCCAGTTATATTTTCATCTGGTTCCCACAACTGGTCACTTCTGCTGCTCTCTCTCTGTCCACAGACATAGACATACACTCACATACACATTATATGTACATATACCCATAAGTATAGATACATGATATGTATATGTGTTAATACATTAATAATACGCATGATGCACATGTGTAATTCCAATGATATTACAAACACCTCGGTGAGGGGAGGGAGGGTAAAGACAGGCAAGAGCTGAATTTTGTGCCTCTCTTAGCATCTTCAAAAATTTCCCTGACTTGAAACTGATCCTTTGAAACCAAACTACATGGGCTGATGCATCCAAGGCTATGGGCTCCATTTGACCTTTTGGGTGGCAGGCTAGAGTCTAGGGAGGGACAAGTGAAAGGAGGGAGAAAAAGTTCTCAAGAGTTTCCCAGGAGGAAGAACAGACTGGCCTTTCTGGGGGAATAAATACCACCATAAAGAAAAAAACCAAACCAGACAAAAAAACCCAGACAGGATAAGAGTGCTGAGACAGACTTTCCACTGAACAGGAGTGAAGGCAGTAGGGGACGGTCAAGAAACAGGGAAGCGCCAGGGATTTCAGTTCCTGGTGGGGTAAGAATGGTTGGACTGGGTCCCCATGCTTACTTCTTGCCCTAACACCACTGGCAGCAGCAATGAGATCCCTACAATCTTACTCTTTCCAACCTTAAAACTCTTGGGGATCTCAGTTGCTCTCAGAACAAAGTCCAAAATTAGCCTGACAATTCAATGATTTCTCTAAGTCGGTCCCACAGCATTTATCCAACTTTACCTCCTTCCTGCTGCTTCTCAAACATAAAACCTCTGTTCTAATGAGACCACAGTAGCTTACTCACCGTTACCTGAAAATATCAAGAACATTCCTACCCCTATGCTGTTCCCCACCTCACCTGAAGGCCTTCTTTCCTCTGCTTATCCAAACCTACTCATTTTAGGGACAGCTAAGTGGCAAAGTCGATAGAGCACTGGGACTGGAACAAGGAAGACTCAGCTTTATGAGTTCAAATCTGGTCTTGGACACTTACTAGCTGTGTGACCCTGGGTAAGTCACTTAACCCTCAGTGTCCTCATCTGTAAAATAAGCAAGAGAAGGAAATGGCAAACCACTCCAGTATACTTGCCAAGAAAACTCCAAATGGGGTCATGAAGAGTTGGATATGACTGAAATGACTGAACAACATTAACTTTAAAGGCCCTATTCAAGTCCTATCTTCTTCAAGAAACCTGCCCTGACTATCCCAGCCAGTGGTATGCTAGTAAATATTTATTATCTCTCCAAAAAATTTATATATATATATATGTATATATATGCATATATACACACATACACTTTTATGTATAATGTAACTTATGAACATTTTCTCCATCACCTTAAGTCCAGACAATCAACCAAATGACAAATCAAGCCCTAGTTTCTGAGGTGTAAATGCTTAACAACTGGCAGGAGAGCCTGTAGGAGCCAGCTCCAGCACACCCCTGTACCTAAGAGATCAGCTGGTTTATCTAGCCATTTTGTGGATGAAGGAACTTCGGTCCACAGAACAAAAGTCACTTAAAGAGCAAAGGAGCAGAAGAGTCAAGATGAGATATCACATTTTAGGATTGCAAAGAGTGTTAAAGGGCTAGAATACCTAGGCCCAAGTTCTTAGCATGCCACCAACCTCAAAAGAGACTGAACTGGGAGTTGGCCGAGAAATGCTGCATGGAATGGGGAGACAATCACTGCAAAGGGGTTTGGGGCACCAGCTAGAGCTCGCTTCTGGTTTCTTCCTACAGAGGGATCTTCAGCCAAAGACGGAACTGAGCAGAAGCAGAGCAACCCCCCCCCCCTCCAGTTTCCTGGGTTACTGCCGAGGAAGCACCTCACCCCCCCCCCTCCCAGAGCAGCAGGGGCTGAGCGGTGTCTTGGCTCTACCCACATGCTCAGGAAGCGTCTGTCATCTTGGTCACAGCTGACAGTGCTGATGAGTGGGGTTGGAAGTCAGGGTGAGTCACTGGGCTGGTTTTGTCAGTTAAGTTCAAACCCCAAACAAGAAAGGACAATGAGGATCAGAGGGACCAGCTCTGTGTCTGTCAGTGGGGATCCAGAAGGCTTGCTGGCTTCTTCTGGCTGCTGTGTGGGAGGTGAGCAGGAAGCCTTGACCTTGAGTACCGTGAGCCAGCTAGCTTGACCTCCCACTCACCAACACTCATCTCCCTCCTCTGCCAGAAGCTTCTAAGAATCTGAAATTCTCTTGAGATTCTTTCATCTCACCCTGAACTGCTGCCACTAACCTTTGCGAGTCAGGAAGCTCTTAGTTAGCTCTAACCTTTCTAAGCCATGATGTTCTTGTCTCAGTCAGGTCTAACTTCATCTCTCCTTAGCCAGTTCCCTGAAGTTCTGGGTCATTCTTCCAGATGAAGTGTTGGGTCATTCTTCCAGATGTCCTGGCTTTAACTAGTGGGAAGACTTGTCTTCATAACATTCCCCATGGAAATATTTATATAAACTGATGCCCAGAGAAATAAGCAGAACCAAGAAAGTAACATACACAATAACTACACCAATGTAAAATATCACTAATATGTACTTTTAAAAGAAAAACCACTAGAGGTTCTGGAAAAGAAATAACAAAGCACACTTTTGCCGCAGCAAAGAGGTGGGGAACTACTGGGTAGAATACTGCATATACTCTCAGACAAAAGTTCCTATAATGGGTGTTTCTAAACTGTTTTTGTTTATCATGAAGGAAGGGCCAATCTGAGGATGGAGGGTGTGTGTGTGTGTGTGTGTGTGTGTGTGTGTATTGTATTCCTAGTCAAGGATTGCTGGTGCATGTACATTTGAAGTCCCTGCCACTGGAGAGGTTGAGGCGGATGGATTGCTTGAGTCAGGGAGTTCTGAGCTTCATTGGGGCTAAAGCTTATTTGAGTATCTGCATTATGTACAGCACCAATATGGTGAATCTTGGAAGCAGAGGACTGCCTAGGGATGGGCAAACTGACCCAGGTCAGAAATGGAACAAATTAAAAGACTCTTGGTTGATTTGGGATTGGGTTTGTGAGTGGCCACTGTGCTGCCAGCATGGGCAAGATAGGGAGACCTAGCCTTTAAAAAAAAATCATATCTCTAGGAATGCCAAGTAACAGAGCTTCCAGAGAATGCATCTTTGTCCATCCAACAATCTGCTCAAGCTTTTCTGGAGGCCAGAAGCTCGAAACTGCAAGAGGTTTTAGATGCTGTCTAGTTTAGCCGTACCTGAACGAGAATCTTCTTTATGACATAGTACAGGTACGGAATTCATTCTTTATTGGGAGGGCTCTGGAAGGGACAGTCCACTGTTCTTTCATTTTCAAGAGACTGTCCCTTACAGTGAACAAAAACGTATTTCTTTACAGCTACCATTCGGGACCTCTGGGATCATGCAGAACAAGGCTGGTAATTCCTTTTCATGATAACCTTTCAAATTCTGGAACACAGGAATCATGTCTCCCCTAAGCCTCCTCGGTAAACACCATCTTTCTTCCACTGACCATCACTGTGCATACTCTCCAGCCCTCCCCCCTCCTGGGTTTTCCTTCTCTGGGCTCACTCTAGCTTATCTGTATCTTTTCTAAAAAGTGGCACCTCAAACCAAGTCTAACACTCCCAGTGTAATCTGTCCAGAGCAGAGTGTGGCAGGGCTGTCACCCCAGTAACCCTAAACACGCTAAGATTGTACAAGATAACTGGTTACCATATGTTGACTCATTTTTAGTTTAAGAGCTCATCCACTAAAACTGCCTGTTTCTTTTCCAAAGAGTTGGTGCTTGGTCACTCTTTTCTCCTGTCTTCCCTTGAGAAGGTAATCACTGGAACTCAAGTGTATCAGTTGATGGGGATGTCATTCCTTAGGCTGACCATAAATATATGTAAATTCCACGAGGAAAAGAGATGTCTCTTCCCTTCTGATGAATTAAAGCTTAAAGCCACAACGACAATCTGAATGTATAATACTTTTATGGTTACAAAGTGGCTTGGCAGTTCTCTTATAAAACAAAAAACAAAAAGGATAAAGTTATTTTTCCCCTAAAAACTCATCCAAATCCTTCTTTCTTCCTGTGACCACGGTTTAGGGCTGATGATGGGGGAAGGGGAACAAAGTTTATTTTTAAACCCTAAAGTAAGAATGCTTCTCCTACAGGAAAGCATGTGTTATGGAAGAAAGAGCAATGACACTCTTTACTTACTCCCAGCTCTACCATTGGCTTCCTGTGTAAACTCCAGCAAGTCACCTAATCTTTCTCTCCTGGCCTCAGTTTGCTTAACTGTCAAAGGGGGTTAATGGTCTAATGGCCCAGTCTACCTCCCAGGGTATTCTGGGAACAGCTAACAGTCTCAGCTGAGATAATGGACCAGAAAGAGATTTGTGAAGTCTAAAGCAATCATGATGGCATGAAGGTTTTTAGTTAGCATGCTCCTGGGGCAGTGTTGGCATGGGAAAGAGTAACTGCTGGACCTAGAACCCAGAGAGGGCTCACTTCAAATTCTCAATCTGGGAATCTGGGCAAGTCACCCTATCTAAGCCCCAGCTTCCTAATCTGTAAAATGGGGATAAAAATGCTTTCAGTACCCATTTCCTAGGCCAGCATGAGGAAATCTGCCTTATAAACGCGCAACATACATATAAGTTGTTGTCTCTGTAGAAAATCATTCCATTGGTGCTGTGAGAGAACCATTTCTGAGTCCAGGACTATAGGAAGGAAGAAGCTGGGCAGAAAAATGGCCACCCCCTACCACAGCATGGTTAAATATCAACTTGATACAGGGCAGGGGATCCTTACCTGGGCTCTGTTACCTTGGATTAAAAAAAAATTCTTTTCAATAACTATTCTCAATATAATTGCTGTCCTTTATAATCTCTTTAAAAACATTATTCAGAGAAAAGAGATCCATGGGTTTTCACCAGTCTGCTGGTGGAGTCTGCAACACAAAAAAGGTTAAGAACTCCTGACCTAGAGGAAGCTTGGTGATTACTGCTACATTTCCTCTTAGTTAAATGAGCGCCATGGCCACTGCGGTTCTTTGCAGTTTTTTCAGTCTTAAAGTCTATGTAACGATTCCATGCTTTTCTTGGGCTTGGCTCCTTCAGTACTCCCTGGTTACCATTAACCTCTCCAACAACTTATAGCCCTTAGGGAAGGCATCTCCCTACAGAGAGGCACCAACAAATTCCCTTGGGACCAAAGTGACATCGATTAAAGATAAACACCACACTCACGCAGGAAGGCTTTTTTCCTCTAACTCAGCCAAAGCACATCTTCTCATTCCGGGGATCCAACTTGGAGCCAGCTCCCTGGCTCCCATCCTCATGTCCGATCAATTGATGGTTTTGTATTGATTGGTGCCTAGGAGGCACTAAGGTACTCTACAGAGAGACCTGACTCTGCCTAGGGGCCCCCAATGACATCTCCTCTGTCCCTTCCCTTTACCTCTCTTAATGCTACAGGACAGGGCCCAACGAACTGTCTTCTCTTCCATGTTGGCTCTTGAGATGAGAAGAAGAGCACCATTTCCTACATCTGCCCTATCTCTGGTGGGAAAAGCATTGGTCTGGCAGTGCAAGGCTCTGAATTCTGCTTCCAACTCCATCACTAATTAGCCATCTGACCCTGGACAAGTTTGCTAACCCCTCTCAGCCCCAGTTTTTGCATTTGACAAAGGGGAGTACTAATACCTACCTACTCTATAGCTCTTTGATAGGACTTTGATGAGGATCAGATGTGATGGCAGACGTGAAAAATCTGAAAAAATACTCATGCTATATGTAAAGGCAAGCTGTTGGTATTTTGAAAGTCAAAACTTTTTTTCTTTCCTCCAAGATTCTAGTTACTACTAGGGAGTACAAATTCTTATCATCTGGTTGGTTCTCACTAAGGAAGTTGAAAGTAAAAATAACCATGACTACAACTTTCATCTAACCCAATCGATGCTGGTCACCCAGACCGACAGTATGAAAAGGGAACTAACAAAGCAGCTTGTAACAGACCTCACCACTCCCTGGGTCCTAGGTCACCTCCTTCAGACAGATATGGAGGAGAAGACAAGGTTTCCACAGGGGATGGGGAAAAGGCTTCCACTCTTTGCCATGAGCACAAGATTTGAGACACTCTTGACTTAGAACCACAGAATTCTCTAACTAGAAGGAACCTTTGAGTATCTAACACCACCTCTCACACAGTGATTAGAACATAGATCCTGACTCGAAACACTCCAACAAAAAGTAGGCCCTTTCGATGTATGGATTATGACCAGGCATAAACAGAACACAACATGTGCCATTTTAACCCGAATGCAAAAGACCTCCCCTTTCCAAATTCTGGGGGAAGGTGTCAATCACTCATCATCATTTTTGGCCCCCACGCCACATTACTCTCTAAGACTACACAATCCCTTAAGATGCTTTAACTTTCTATTGGCAGGTACCAAGGAAAGTTGTCTCCAGGGCCAAGGATATCTTGGCACTGAGTCTTCTCCAACATGATCTCCCCTCTCCCCAGGAAAGAGCTGTCTAGACAGGACTGCCAAGTGTGCCCACCTGTTCTCCCACCAACAGCAAGACAAGGAAGTCATATTCATCTGCTACTTCTTTGGGGGCCTTTGGGCCAGACTGGAAAGGACAGAAATACTCATGACACTGCTGTTAGAATCCTCTCCAAATATTCGTAAGAGGGGCCTCTGGAGAAGGACAGATTTTGTTCCTAAGGCCAAGGGCAATCCAGGAAGATGACCACAGCCCCAGTTCCTGTCTTGTTCCCAGGCTGGCCATCTGCCAGGAGGCTGAAAGCTTTCAAAGCTGCCTGGGCTTATTCATTCCCCTCACCTTCTTCCCTCTTCAGTCCTGATTGGATGCCTGTTGTGGTGTGTAACCCAAACACCTAAGTTTGCACGCTCTGATTTCATACATCTGCCCCTTTCTCCCCCCCCCCCCATTTACTCCAACCCTTTGAAATACTCCCTCAAGGCTTTTAAACAGATACTTCCAACCCTGGCACATAAGGACAGTGCTGAGAGAATCAAGGAAGCCTCCTGCCAACTTCTGAGACTGGTACTAATGCCAAAATGACCCCCTCTGCTACGAGCTTCCTTGGGAGCACTTGTCAGAAGTCTGTCTGAGCTTATGTGACAAGGATTTGCAGAAGACAGTCTGACTGAAATGGTGACATCACCAGGCACTTATTCCTCTGGGAGCATTCAGACAACATTTTGACAGTACAGACAGCTTAAAGTTTCAAGATGTGCTATGAATGCCTTGGGTACAGGTTTTAAAAAATGATCAAAGGTTAAGGAAAAAGCCTTTTAAAATGCCTGCTTAACTAAAATCAACACTCCACCTTTTTTCTGGGACGAGGGAGATCCCCAGGAAAAGAATAAAAGTAGCCAGCTTTGTACAGCTTGTTGAGGGAGGTACAATACATGGTAACTGTATGCAAATATGCCCCACTTGTCTATGGAAGTCCGCCTTTTCAGTCTCTTGGGTTGTGTTCTCCATCTGACAGCATGCAACACAGGGCTTGCTCTACCCACAATGCACCATCTCTGCCTCTGTCTCACACACACACTAGCTCACACTCACATACACACAGAGCCTCAGTCAGGCTGGAGGACACATCCCCCGCACCCCCGAGTCTTCCCCACCTTCAGCCCTTGTCCTTCTTCCCCCTCCCCCCCCAACTTACCCACAAGTCACACTTCATTCATACTAGTGCTCCTCTCTTCCCCTCTCGCTTCTGTTGCTGGGGAAAGGGCCACATATGGCTGGGAACAAACAGTTCTAGGCAGAATTCAGCTAGTGCAGAACAAAGACTGAGAGCCTGCAAGGGAGGGAAGCCTTCTTGTCTCTACACAAGGCAGCCAGAAGCAGTTCTCAAGCCCCTGCTCCCCTCTCTTGCTTTCTCCTCCTCAGAGGGCACCCTGCGCTCGCTCACTCGCTCTCTCTCTCTCTCCTTTCTCTCTGCCTGTCCAGCTACTGCACAACACACATCAATTATTCATCGCTTGTCTCCGAGTTTCCAGGCAAAACCAATCACAGATGGAGGTTCTGCTAATGGGGCCGCTGCCGCGGTTGCCAGCAGCCTGTTTGTGCTCGGGCGACAATCCTCCAGAGACAATAAAGGGAATCGGGTTAAGCTGGAAAACTTCACACATCCCTGAGCAGCCCTGAACAGGGGAAAGAGA
>CM053598.1:48121775-48224538 GCA_028646575.1 Pseudocheirus occidentalis | reverse complement strand
CATTTCTTTTTTTCTTTTCTTTCTTTTTTTTTAGGGGGGGGGAAGAAAAAGATCACCCTCCCCTCCAAATAAAGGAAAATCTCACCTCGGCTGTGTGCCAGAGATATGGGACGCTTCTCTGTCTCTCTAGTGATCCATTTCTTTTTCTCTCTCCCACCACGGGAGCGTCGCACACACCCACCCTCATACACTCTCACGCCACATACACGTTTTCAGACAGACACAACCACTTTACAGAGAGAGAGAGAGAGAGAGAGAGAGAGAGAGAGAGAGAGAGAGAGAGAGAGAGAGAGAATTTGAGGTGGCTCACATTTCAAACTTTCAGGGAGGGCTGGGGCACGTTTCAGGACAAAGCACAGCTCCTGCCTCCAGCCTCCTCTAGAGGTGGCTAACATTCTGGCAACCTTAGTTCTCCCCACCCCACCCCCACCCCCATCCATTAATTGGAGGGAACACTTGTTTGAGTGTCTAACAAATCATCTCAAAAGCCCGGGTGGTGGTGGTGGTGGGGCCTGGAAAGTCTTTAGATTAGGGAACCCTAGGAGCCTTGAGTGACTAAGAGAATCAAACCACACCAGCTAATGAGTCCAGGAAGGAAAGGCTGACTGGGTTGAAGCTAGAAGGCCAGCTAGGGGCCAGGTAGGGAACATTAAAAATCTACTGGAGGCCACAATCTGAATCTCGACAGGGGTGCACAGAACCTGAGCTAGGTGGTAGCAATCGGGAGAGGAGGGGAAGGGAGATCAGCCCTCAGTCATCCTACCCACCTGCCTGGTGTAAGGCTGCCTGCCAGCTACCCAATCAGTGGACAATTCCTAGGGCTAAGGCCAGGAGTAGGGGGGTGGGTGCCCTTCACAGTGGGGGCCAAGGGGCCAAGGGCAGAAAAAGGCCATTGGCTGCAATGGGATTTCCATAGAGAAGGTGACATGGTCCTTCCATTTCTTCTTCATGCCACCCCCTCCCCACCCCACCATGCTCCAGTCTCTGAAGCCTTGTACAGGATAAAGGTGAGTGTGCACACAAGCACTGCATGTGCACGTGGGACACAGACACAGAGTCAGCAGACCATGTGACCTGCCAGGGAAAACTGGAGGGAGGTTGAAAGCTGCTGCAGGCAGACCAGCCCAGCCCACCCCCTCCAGATGCAGCATCCTGTGGTGGCCAAGGCCACTTTCTTCCCTGCACTAGCCTGCATAGGGGTAGCCCTTCCTGGCACAGCAGGGGTCGGTGCCCCATCAGGAGGCAGCCGGCAGTGTCTCCCTTCCAGACCCCAGGCATACCGGGGGGGCCAACTCACAGGGGACCCTTGGAGCCCACCAGATGTGTGTGTGTGTGTGTGTCTCTCTCTCTCTCTCACACACACACACACACACACACACACACACACACACACACACACACACACGCACTTCCCCAGAGGCTGACAATGCTTTACCTCCTCCCTCCCCCATGCCCATCACTGTCCAGAGCTGCCTCTCCTACTTCTGGGGCTCACCCTGCCTCTGTGACCTTGGACAAGTCACTTAACCTCTCCTTGCCTCAGTTTCCTCATCTGTAAAATGTGGACAATAATGGCCCCTACCTCCCAGGCTTTTCAGGATGAAATAAAATAACTGTAGAGTGCACACATGGCACAGAGGCAGTAAGTACATAAATATTAGCTACCCCTATTACTGCTGTTATGCTTCAACTTCCTTACTTGTGAAAATAAAGGGCTTGGATGGGTCTACCTCAGAGGTCTCTGATGTCTATGATTCCCATGACCCCTACTACCATCGACCTGTGGAAATGATGTGAATCCCGGCAGAAACAAAATATACGCACTCGGTACCAAGAAGAAATAAAGGACGGATAGAGCATCCTAGAACCTTAGCTCAGAGAACTTATGTGGCAGAATGGAAAAAGCTCTGGTTCAAAGCCTGTAGAGCAAGCCTTAGCTAACCTTTCCCTAAGCTTTTAGTCTCTTTATCTGCACAAAGAGGCTGGGCTGGATGGAACTGTGAGATTCATTCTACCTCTGGATCTATTGATCTTGCCGCCTGAGCCTTTCATTGTAGAGACCCGGAAATGTAAGTCTTGAGTGGGGAGTGATTTCTCCAACGGTCCCGTTTCTAGAGATGAAGAAGAGAACTCAAAAGGTTTTCCTGTAGGACCCCCGACCCTGCATTTTGTCCAATGTCTCTCTCAGGGAAAGTGTCAAGACTAAGAACATAGTGTCCTACCTCATTACAGGGCTCATTCCTCTATATGCCGGCTTATATCAGGCTCATCTCCTGTTTGGGATTATCAGCTCCCTCTAGCCATCTCCCTCCCCTGTCTCTCCCCAGGGCCCACTGCAGAGTTGATTAAATGTCATTTCTTCCCCACCAGGCTTGCTTCTCAAATCTCTACCTCCCCTCCACACCTCCAAAATCCCTGCCAGGGCCTGTTAATTTTTCAGTCTCCATATCTTCCTTAAAGCTACCCGTATGCCTGTTTGCCTTCATAGCGCAAGCATGTTAGACAAATCGCTTATCTAGAAATTATGTACTTATTCCTTGTTTGACATAAATCTTCAACAGGACTCTAATCCCACCCCATTGCTACTTGAAATATCACTTTCTATGATGACATTTTGAAACAGAGTTGTCATGGGCTTTTCTACTTTCACTCTGGTTAAATGGATTAATTCATACTTCATAACTTGCTGAATTTTAGACAAGAGCAGTTTCATGTAGGAGAATTTCATCCCTATTTCTCTCCCAATCCTTGCCCCTCCTCACCCCCTCCGGCCAAAGACCAGGCCAAAAACTTCTTATCTGGGTCTGGTTTGCAGTAGAAGAATCTCTCTCTCTACTTGCTCTCATCCAACTCAAATTCCACCCATTACTTCAAGGCCCAGCTGAAGTGTAATCTCCGCCAAAATAATCTTCCCTGACTACCACAGCTATACACACCAACACTCTCAGCATTTAGATGTCCTTTTGTATTTTATGATTTCACTCATTCAAAAAAATATTCACCAAGTGCCTACTGTATTTGAGATATTATAAGAACTACAGGAATTGTTAATATTTTATTCCAACCTTCTTTTTGATCATGTGGGGAACACAATGGGTCCAATTAGGCAAGTAAAACACTCACATATTCAGAAATTAAACCACAAAAGTCAAGTGCCTAATGAATTCTCGAAAATTAAGCATCATCTCAGTGTATTTTATTGCATTATACATTCCTTTAAAGTAGTTGAACAACATGGCCAATGTGTTGATTCATTTGGATTGATCATACTTTATCTGCTACAAGAGAAAATTCTTTGAAGATAGAGGGTGCATTGGCAAAATATGGTGGTATTTTAAAAAATAAGAGCAATAATATTACATTTTTTAAAAGTAGCTCTGGCGATGAGCTTATGGATATGGTCCATATCATAAAACTATTAACCACAATGGCCCAATACAGGGTGGGGAGATTGTAGAGCATCACCCAGGGAATAGAATGAAGACTTTGGTTCAAATTCTATCTGACATTTGCTACCTCTGTCATTTTGGGTAGGTCACTTGACATCCCTGAGACTTAGTAAACTAATCTGTAAATCAATTTATTTATGCAAATCACAAACTTATATAAAACATAACTTATCTATAAATCTATGATCCCATAAGCATTTCCTGTTGAGGCTAGAAAAAAAACCCCAAAACTGACTGTCCACTATAGTACCTTGTATGAACAGGCATTTCTTGGTAATAATTCTTGTCTAAAAGAGCTGTGATCTGAAAATGGTACTCTAGTACAATCAATCCCTAGTTATTTGGGACACACAGAATATGTCACCCATATTCTAGAGGATATCCCTGTGAGAGGATGATATATCCCATTCTACAGATGAGTAAATGAGGACTAGGAAACCAGAGATGGCATAGAAAATCTAATCAATCTAGGATGAGAACTTGATTCCTGATAGCTCCCATTCACTAAGCTGGGCTGGTCCTTTGATTTCTCTCACACTGCTCAGGGTTTGTTACACATTTTGGGCAGGTTACAATTACTGGTATTATTCATCCAGAATGAGATAAATGAAGAGACATGTATTTTTCTCATTTTGCAAGAATGTTTAAAACAACTTGCTATGAGCCTCTGCTTCTTGTGTGTGTGTGTAGAAATGTAAAACATATTCCTTTCTGCACACACCCCCCCCCCCCCCCCCGGTCCCTCGCCCCTGGCTGGAATCCTATCAAATTGATGAACATACATGAGGATGTTAAAAATATCAGCCCGATGGTTCACAAATGAACCAGGATTCTGTTTCTGAGTAGGGCACCAGGAATCACGTTATAAGAAGAAATTAAGGCTCTCCTTGATGTCTATCTCAAAAGATTAGGGACATTCTTCACATTCGTGCAACAAGTATTTACAGTGTTTGTGTTGGGGGCTTCAGCAAAACCTTTGATGAGTGTTAGTGAATCTGTAATAGTTCACATGGAATGACATACAGACACGGGACCTCAGAAGGCTTAAGATCACAGTAACTTAGAAGCTTGGATTTCAAAGCTGGAAGGACCTTTGGCATTGTAGGCACTGACATTTATAGATGTGGAAGTGAGGGTCAGGAAAGTGAAAAGACTTATTGGCACAAAGTCACCACCTAGTTAAATAGCAGGGCCAGGATTTGAACCCGGATTCTCTGACGTCAAATTCAGGACTCTTTCCACTATTTACCATCCAGTCCATATCTACACATGATTAGGCTCAAAGTTGACCAATGTTAAGGAAAAAACCCCAACCCAGAAGGGTAAATAGGACTTTTCAAATGCTTTAAGACCAGGAAAGTTGAGGCTGGGCCTTTGAGACGATAAATTACAAGTCATTCTTAATCTCCCTAGAGGCAGGGACTCTTTTAGGCTATACTTAATATTAGTCTATTTTCTATTAAAGCAAACCCCCCCACACATAATTTTTCTAAAATATTAAGCAATGCCACGATGGTCCAAAGTAACTGGGCTGACCACATTTATAGACACCAAAGCAGAAGTCCCCAAAAGGCAGAGGCAGGAGTAGAGAGTGGGTGGAATCAAAAGGAAAACCAAAACTGGGCACCCCCCAACTCCACCCTCTTAGTGACTGAAGAAGGAGAGTGAACAAAATCTTTCTGGAGGCTAATTCAATTTAAGGAATATTACATTAAGGCCATCAAGTAAGGTGTGAGTTAGTGTGTGTGTGTGTGTGTGTGTGTGTGTGCTTGTGAGTGTGTGTATGTGTGTGTGTAAGAGAGGACAGTCAGACCCTAGGGGAAATGGTCAGGAGGGGGAAGAAAAGACAGGCAAATGGGCAGGCAGAGAGCCACCTGAGAGATGCCTGCCCACCCAGCGCTGGAAGCACCCAGAATGCAAGGACCAGAGGCTGGTGGATTTGTTCTCTCTGTCTGTCTCTGTCTCATGCTGTCTGTGAGGAGACGCGCCAATAAATCAGAGCAGCATCCCAGTTAGACGTTAGGCAGCCTACTCCGAGAGAGGCTCCTTTCTCTGCGTTCCAGGAACCTTTCAAGCGGAACCCACCTTGGCAGGATCAAACCAACTCCATCCGGGAGGGGTGGGTAGGCTTTGCAGACTGAAGGTGCAAGGAAGGAAAATCTCCTCCCGGGGTGGTTCCGGCCGGCCAGCAGAATCTCCCAGCAGATGACTACGCTAGAGAGCTGGGCTGATTCAAGCCCTGTCCTTATCCCTCCCCGCCTAGCTTCCGGCCAGACGGCTCCACTAGTGAAGAAGGGGAGTAGGGAGGGGGAGTGTGACTTTGTGTACGCGTGTGTGGGGGTGGGGTGGGGAACGAGGCAACCGCTTCTCTCTCCACCGGCTCCTCTTTCTCTCATGATGGGTGGGGTTGCTGTACCAGGTCGGTCATTTTTGCAAAAGCCCTACTCAAGCCACTTTGGCTTCTGGGTGGCCAGAAGGGGCCCCCTGCCCTTGCCCCCACTGTCTCCCACCAAAGTGTTGCTTGCTGTCCATACCTTGGGCCATCAGGCCCCTTCTGAAAGAGGGTGATGCAAACAGAAGGTTGCTTGAAGTTGTGCTAAACAGAAGAATAAGAACAGAGAATTCACGAGATGGTTCTTCCCTCCTATCCATTGAGAACCTCCCCTTAAAAGGCAGAAGAAGGCAGCAGGACTAGCTTCTACTTGGCAGGAGTTTGTTTATTTGGCTGATCCAAGCTAGGTCGGAGCTGAGAGTCCTAAGGCCTCTGGAAGACCCTGAAGAGCTCTCCTGCTTTGCTCAGGGTCGTGAGCTGAGAGACATGGTGGGGGAGAGCCAGGAAGTGCCTAGGAGATGATGCAAATGAACCCTGCCAGGCGTGGGGGTGGGGTGGTGGGGTAGTGGGGATGCAGGTCATGTGTGGATGGGAGAAAGAAGTTCTGGACCCAGGGGGGATAGATCTGGGTTCAAAGCCTGCCTCTTGACAGTTGCTAGCTGTATGACCACATTAAGTTAAGGTGTAAAGAATGCTGGATTTGGGCCTGGAAAGCTTGGTTCAAATCCAGCACTGCTCATTTCTATCTCTGTGACCTTGGGTAAGTTGCTTAACCTCTTTAGACCTCATCTGCAAAATGAGGGGGCTGGATTACATGTTCTCTTAGGTTCCTTCCAATTCTAAATCTGTAAGCCTAAGAATGTTCTCAGAATCTTGACTTCCTGTTCTGCATAACAGGGCTTAATATCCACAGTCCCTACCTCACAGGGATGGCGAGGCAGTTATCTAGGCAAAAGGTTAGCAACGATCATTGTTTCTTCATTCATAGGGATGGGTTACCCCAAGTCACTTAATTCATTTTTCATTCAACAAATATTTTCAAGTCCTTACATTTCTACTTATTGCCCTTCCCCCAAGGCTCTAGCTTTCTAGGTTATTGGGGATCAAGTCAAGATTGGGATTGGCCATCTAATGCTCAGTCAGCCTGACAACAGGCAGCAAAGCAGCAATTAGTATTGGTTACCTTCAGGAATCATTTCTACACCTGCTCAGCTGTGAAGGAGGCAGTGCTCCAGGATGTCTGTGCGTGTTTGTGCGCACACACACACACACACACACAACCGCAATCTCTGCTAAAACAATTGCACCAACTCTCCTCCGGCAGTCAGGGATATTTTCAAGGCCAGACACCACTCTGCATTCAAGGAGACCAACCCACTAGAGAGGAGGAGGTAGTGAATTGGTATTAACTTATTATTAAATTAAAGTGGTTCCTCTCTTGTCTTCATTCTAACCAGCATCAGAATACCCAAGGTCTGCATGACTGCTCTTTTAAGAACTCAGAGACAATCTAGCATTGTGTACCAGACTGGGATACATGAGACCTGGGCTCTATTCTGTTCCGCCACCACTTCATCTTGGACAGGTCACTTTGCTAATCTGCAAAATTAGAGGATTGAACCAGATGGCCTCTGAGGTCCCTGATGTTATGACCTTTCTGGGCCTCAGTTTTTCCATATGCTAAGATAAAGAGTAGCTAGCTGATTTCTGAAGTCTCTTCCACCCTATGACTTTCTATGGCAATGAAGTCCTATGGAACATTAGACCCTTCAGCCTAGACACAGGGAGCTGGCAGACTTTTTGACAGACAGAAACAGACAACTCCTGGGAAAACTGTACTTTAAAATCAAGGGAGCGAATGTCAAGTCCACACATGCCCATTTAGAATTATCCTACTAAGACCTCCTCCCCAGAGAAGTAATAAAGCACCCAGTACCCTCTGCTGCAGAGTCACAAAATGCAATCTGTCTTTTCTATCCTATCCCATCCCCTCCCCCCAAATCTTGAGAAATCAATGGGAAGAAATTCATTATGCAATCTACTGCCCTTTCCAATTCTCTTCCCCACTCCTTAAACAAAATCTAAACCAAAGATTGCTTCCTTTCTGAATTTTCCAAGCCCAAGACGTTCCTGCCCAATACATAATTCATAATGAATATGGAAACAAGGACCTCCAGCCAGGCATGGCACTGGGATCTGGAAGTCATCAATAATGTCGGTTATTGGCTTAGATAGCTTCTACTCCAGATCTTGCCATTATCCTTAGCTCTGGCTCTAATCCTGTGGGCTGGACTTTGACAGAGAGAATGGGAACTTGAGCTGGTGGCTGAGAACAGAGGGTGAAGATGGAAGCTAGCCAGGGTTGGTCTAGTGTCTGCTTTATCAAAGGAGACCAAAGAACCATTCTGCTGTTTGTACCTACCTACCTACCTACCTACCATCCTACCATCCATCCATCCATCCATCCATCCATCCATCCATCCATCCATCCATCCATCTTTCTCTCTGTGAAATTCCCCCCTACCCATGCAGGTGATTCTCTGAAATTTACAACCTTAGAAAGTTTTTGGGGGATTTGAGAGGCACGGTAACACAGCTAGTATGTATCACAGGAAGAAACTGACCCCAGGTCTTCTGGACTGGCGCTCTTTCTTTCTTTGATACCTTACAATACACTAATTTATTCAATTCAACAAGCATTTATTAAACATTTACTGTGTATTTAATCACTGTGCTTGGTGATGAGGTTAAAAAGTCAAAACATGAAATACTCCCTGACCTCAATGGGGATACATTTTTAGACACAAGTAAGTATATGCAAAATAGAGAGAATAAATATAAATTCTCTGTGGGGTGGAGAGTACTAAAAGCTGGGGCAGAGGGTCAGGAAAGGCTGCTACATGAGGTGGCACCTGAGTTGTGTTTTTGGAGCAGAGGCGTCAAACACACAGCCAGCAATACTCCAAAGGATTAAAAAGTAGTTGAGAAATAGTTAACAAAATTAAAAATGCAAACTAAAAATAGAACTTAATAAATAACCCAAACAAAAATAAAAATATAACATAATAGAAATAAATAACAAAAAACAAAACAAAATTCAAATACAAAAATAAAGTTAAACCAACAACAAATAATAAAAGACAAAAATAGAACGTAACGTCAATATATCATTTTCTATGTCAATATGCAAGCCACAAGAATTTTTACATATGGTTTAGTGGCGCCATTTAAATTTGAGTTTGACATTACTGCTTTGGGTGACATCATAGGAATCCTAGGATAAGAGCATCCCAGGCATGGGGAACCAGACTACTCAAAGGCAAAGAGGCTGGAGATGGTAAAAGGAATAGCAATGAAAACTTCTGCTAATGGTATATATCAAAAGCAAACGAATATTTTGCTCTACTGGAAAGTGTTTCTATGAGTTTTATGTATCCCCATCTCCAATTTTACAGGAACTGTTCCTTCTTTCCTTCTATTTCCTTAAAGCACATGGGACATGGCTGGGAACAGATTAGGAGCAATTAGAATTTGTTGACTGATACTGAATCAATCATGGCTTAAGAGCTAGAAGGAACTCTGGAGTTTATCTACCCCAAACTCCCTTCAATTTACACATGAAGAAATTCATGTCCGAGATGGTTAAGTAATTTGTGCCAGGTCAGAGATCCATGTTCTCTGGTTCCAAATTCAACTGTCAGTTGTCCTGTGCCCTGGCACCATCAGAAAGTGCAGTAAAGGGAGCTCTGATCATCATCTTAACACTTTCCAGGTCAAACATTTTCTATGGTTACTAAACGCTCAACCTGATATTCAAGGCTCTGTACCTAACCTATCTTTCTAACCTCACTATTCACCTTCCTTTACTCTACAGAGGGCAACTGGCAGTTACCTAAACACCCCCAATCACTTCCGAATACAGTAACTTTGCTTATTCTAATCCCTGTAATTTCTGGCCCAAAGTGTCCCTCTTTATACACCACTCCTCTATATGTATCATTAGAATGTGTAATCCCCAAGGGCACAGAATGTCTTTATTTTTGTTTCTATGTTTCCAGATCTTAGCACAATATACACACTTTTCAATTCATTCATATTTATCATTTTATGGTGCACCAATATTCTATCACATTCATGTGTCACAATTTGTTCAGGCTTTCCTCTATCAACAGACATCTACTTTTAAATCTTTACTACCACAAAAAAGGCTTCTGTGACTATTTTGGATTATATGGGACCTTCTTGGAATACAGGACTTGTAAAAAGCAACTCCACAGGCCATTCTGCGGCTCTAAAAGAGGCCAATATGTCTCAGTCCTCCCCTCTCCCAATCCTTAGCTCCCTCTCCCCCTTCCCCAGGTCTCATCCTCTTTACTTCTTTAACCTTTACTAATTAGGACTTAGCTTGAACTCACTCAATTTCTATTTTATTGAGAAATATTTTCCTTTTTTTTTCTTTTCAAAGATATTTCAGCCTTGCTCACTCTCTTTCCAAATCTCTCTTGATCAAACAGTCCACTTTGGGACTGAATAAGAAGAAATGTCTCCCCCTCCCCAGGTGGAAAGGGGATACCCGATAAATCTTTTCATTCCATTAAAGCACTGCTCTAAACCAAGTCAACAATAAAAAGAATGAGATTTCTCAAGGTGTACTTAAAACTACCACTCAGTTTCCCCCATGGAGTTCAAGAAACAGACCCATTTCTTGCCGTCTGTGCATCAGGAGGGAGAAGTTTTCATTTTATCTATTACAAGGACTGTTTACACACACATTGGCCCTTCAGACACATGTGGGACCCTCGCCTCCCCATCTCACAGCAGACGTTTAATTGGGAGGAAGTGATTTTAAACATCTGGGGCAAACATCTGAGAGTTGGGCTGTAGACCACACAGAGCCTAGAGGAAATTGAAATATATGCAATTATATCACTTCCTAGTCTGCGTGTGTTTAGGAGAAAGAACAAGATAAACAAATACACAAGTTTCAAGGGGGGTGATGCTTGCCTGCACTTTCTTTCCCCTAGAGAGAGGGAGCTGGGAGCCAGAGAGAAACAAAGGTAGTACAGTGTCTTTCAGAAGAACAACACTATTTCCTTATATCTGCTGGCAACCTGGATGACGCCAGACCAATAGAAGGAAGTCAGTGATGGATAGAGTGGAGAGAATCCCTTGGGGGAGAGAAGGAACAAAGAAAATGAAAAAAAAAAAAAAAGAAAAAGGTTAGCAACCATTTAGCTGAAAATTCTTCTTCCTTCCAGGAAACCAAACACCACCTGGATGCTGGTAGGGGAAGGAAAGCAGAGATGTGAATGAGTGGGACAGAAATCCAGGCCTAGTGTAAGGGAGCATAATGTTTAGAATTGGAAGGTACAGAGTCCAAATCTTTCACTTTTCAAAATGAGGAAACTGAGACCCAGAGAAATAAGCTGATATAGGATTTGAAATCAGACTTTCTGCCTTCATGTGCAGGTTCTTCTATGGTGCATAAAGGACAGAATTGTTGAGCCGGCAGAGCTTGCTCTGAATTGTTGCCTATATCTTCCCGACCAGAATTATTGAATTCCGAGACAGTGAAGATGAGCAACTAACTCATGTTAGCCTGTTATGGATAGAGGGGTTTAGGATTAGAATCCCAGACTGAGACAGTTTTTACAGATGAGGAAACTGAGGCTCCCCTTCATCAGTGGCAGGGCCAGGATTTCTCAGATCTTCTGACTCTGAATTCAAGGCTCTGTCCACTCAGCCCATTGCCTCTAAATCAGCTGTGGCCTTGGTGTGAATAATTTCAATTAAATGGCAGGGTCAGAAGCCGGAATTGGCTCAGACAATATCCATTCTCAAGCCTCTGAGATGATAGAGGATCAACAAACAAAACAACCCCCTCGATGTCCTTCCCCCTTCTAAACTCCAAGCTCTTCCCATACATCTCCCATCATTCTCTGCAGGAGGAAGAGAAACGCTGCTAGTTTATGAGAAATTGGGATAGTCAAGGTGTAGCCTCATCTAAAGATGGTCAGGGTTGGGTTGGAAGCCCTTTCTTTCTTTCTTTTTCTTTCTGGCAACTGGGGTTAAGTGACTTGCCCAAGGTCACATGGCTACTAAGTGTTACATGTCTGAGGCTGGATTTGCACTCAGGTCCTCCTGACTCTAGGGATGGTGCTCTATTCACTGTGTCACCTAGCCACCCATTGGATGCCATTTCTTATACCATTCTTTCCCTTTCAGACAACCGTCCCTCTTCCTAGAGGCGGTGAGGAGGCACACCACACTCAGGAACGCCCGAGTTCAAATTCAGATTCAGATACTTACTAGCTCTATGACTGTGGGCAAGTCACTTAACCTCTGCCTCAGTTTCCACAACTGTAAAACAGAGACCACAGCATCTACGTTCCAGGATTGTTGTGCAGATCAAGTGATACCATTTCTGTAGCATGCTTAACATACTTGCTGACACAGAGTAGGCATTAAATAAGTGCCTGTTCCCTTTCCCCCTCTCTCTCCCCTTCTTTTCCTGGACCCAACCAAACCTTATTCAGTCATTAAAACCCAAGGCGAATCTTGACCTTCCCAGAGTAATTTGAGTTTTGAGGTGCACTAAAACGATAACCCCCCAAAAGGGCTAATAGTAGAATTTTAGGTACTGAGATAAATTCTCTCAGATCCTCAGAAGAATCAGACTATATCTCCAGCTGTTTTTTGGCCCTCCAACAGAATTCAACTAATGAAATCAAACTAATATTTACTAGATACCTACTATGTGCAAACCACGTTCTGGGCATTAGGGAAACAAAGACAGAAGAGGCTCTTGGGGGAATTTATTGTTTAGAAGGAGGTACAGGACACGTACACAGACAATTAACAGAATATCAAGTGAGAAAAAATGTTAGAGATAATTTCAAGCAAAATCCTATGAGAAATTTGGGGAGGCTGCAATCCTCTGTCCCAGGTGAGATCAAGTGTGTATGTGGGGGGGTGTTGGTCAGCACACTTCACATACAAGTTGCCATCTGAAGGAAGAATAAGAGGCAAAGAGAGGGGAAAGGGAAGGCCTGGAATGGGGACGGTCAGCAGCACTGACTGTCTGAAATGTAAGCAATGAACAAGGTACGGGGAGGGGGGGGGGGAATGTATAGCATGAGATACTGACCAGGCATACAGGAGTCAGACTGTGTAAGGTCTTGAATGCCAGAGTCAAGAGTCAATGCTTTATTGTAAACAACAGGAGAGCCACTGGAGGGTTTTTTTTTTTTCTTAGTAGGGTGTTCTCATCAATCCTGAGCAGAGGAGCAGTTTTCCTCTGCAAGACTAGCCCTTGGAAAAGAATGTTTAAGTCAGCAAAATGCGTCTCCCGTGTTCCCAATTCTCCTTTCTCCTCCTCCTCCCTCCCCCTGGCATTAGCGCCTTCCTGTGACCTGACTGCTCATTCTAGTCTGCCGGCTTCCCTCCCACCCCGCACAAACGCCGTCAGAACCCACTCTCATCTCTGTAGTAGTGCAGGGCCGAAAGGATCCAGAGACATTCGATTTATTTTCACTTTCAGTTCAAAAATAACTTTTAAATCACACACATGAATCATATAGTAAATGTTTATTATATCCAAGGCACCGCACTAGGAGAATGAATTAAGAGACAAAGATAGAACAAAGGCTGAAGGAGCTTGGATGCCACTGTGGGAGGGAACATGAGAGAGAAACAGAGAGTCCTTAGGGTGCCACCTGAACCAGACTTGGAATGAAGCTAGGGGTTCCTTGAGGAGAAGAGATAAGGAAGGAGTGCATCGGGAGCATGGGGGTCCCAAGGCACCAATGTGGGAGATGAAATGTCATCCTTGGGGACCAGCAAGTAGACTAACTTGGCCAGAGCTGAACACACAAAAGGAAGTTCTATGAAATAAGGCAAGAAAGACAGACAGGAGCATGACTGTGGAAAGCTTTCAATGCCAAGTTATACACATTGCATTTTATCCTAGAGGCAAGGTAATAGGGAACCACTGAAAATTCAAGTGGGAGAGTGACATGGACATATCTATGCTTTAGGAGTGTGTGTGTGTGTGTGTGTGTGTGTGTGTGTGTGTGTGTGTGTGTGTGTGTGTGTGTGTAGGCTTCAAACCTGAGTGGCTAGAAGTATGATGGTAACCTTCAAAAAAAAAGTGAAATTAGAAGAAGAGGAGAATTTAGGGGAAAGATGGGTTCCATTTGAAGCTTGTTGGATTTGAGATGCTGACAGGACATCCAGGTGGAGAAGCACACAAGGCATTTGGCAATGTGGGACTGAAGTTCAGGAGAAAGCAAGAGAGATTCAGAAGTGGATAGCTAGATTCCAGATACATCTCCATAAAGATAATGAGACCCATGGGAACTGATGAGATCTCCATGGGGGAGAGGCGGAGGAGAAGAGTAGAGGGCCCTTGGAGTATTCATCTGTAAAAATAGAGGGTTCACTCTAAGGTCCTTGTCAGCTCGAAGCCCAAAATGAAATAATGGATGTGAAGAGGATAAAAAGAGTCACCTAAACTCAAGGTGTTACCATCATTGTCACTGATGCCCATGATCACAGTATGAAACACAAAGGAGATTTGGGGGCTCAAAGTGAATCTATATGTGGCTTCCTAATGCTTAAGGCAGGAATCTGGTAACTCTTCTGCCTGATCCTGAAGATGCTCCATTATTTTCACCAGTCTACCTTGTTCCGTTTCCCCAACCATAATGATGCTTCCTTGGGAGTGGGGGACCTGGTCTAAGTCTGTTTCTGAACTTTGGCAGTTCTGGGCATCTACCCGGCGCTCTGAACTCCTAGGTGCTGAAGGCTTGTTGGTTAACATTTGGACTTGCAGATTTATAGACTGTTAAGAGCTGGGATGCACTTTTGTTATTAATATGAAACTGAGGCCCAGAGGGGGAAAAAAAGGATTGCCCAAGATCACCCAGCTTGTTAGGAGCAGGACCAGGACTTGAACCCTGTTCCTGTGATATCCAGACCTGCCCCCAAAGGGATATGATGTATTAGTTCTCAGACATGAAGTCTAGATTAAGTAACAGTGGGAAAAATCTATCCCAGATTGAAAGGAAAGTCTTCTGTAAGACAGAGTTTCTTTTCATCTATATGTAATATCCCTCCTTTCGTGTGAAAATCTCTTTGCAGTCCGGGTTTTCTTTCTTTCCAAACAATCAGATGGCGATGCCTTGGAAACCCTTCTGGAAGGTCGTCTTTGCCTCACATAAGGGATGTGAAAACCTTTAAAGGTGATGTCATCAATTCTATCCCCTGAGAGGCAGATAGAGAGAATTCATAACAATCACAGCTATCTCAAGGGCAGCCAGGTGGCACGGTGGATGGAGTGCCAGATTTGGAGTCAGGAAGACTCATCTTCCTGAGTTCAAAATCCAGCCTCAGACACTTACTAGCTGTGTGACCTTGGGCAAGTCCCTCAACCCCGTCTGCCTCAGTTTCTTCATCTGTAAAATGAGATGAAGGAAATGCAAACCACTCCAGTGTTGTTGCCAAGAAAACTCCAAATGGGGCTATGAAGAATCAGATGGACTGAACAAGAGCTCTGTTGAAACAGAATAGATCGCCTGTTAAGTAGTGGGTTCTCCCTCGATGGGTGTCTTCAAGCAAAGGCAATTAGACACAGAAGGGCTTCTTGTACAAGTCACTTGGTGAGGAACCTGGCCTTCTGGGCTGAGCTCTGCCACTCACCGGTGACCCTCAACCTGTCAAAACTTCTTTTTGGTCATGCGATCAGAGGACAGGCATAGGGAAGGGAGCTCCCTGTAGCAATGTAGGGAGGTGCCAATTCACATTCTGGACAACTGTACTCTCCAGAGTTGCTTAGAACACCGAATGGTTAAAAGTACACAGCCAAGGTCACACAGTCAGTATGGGTCAAAGGCAGAACTTGAACCCGGGTCTTCTTGGCGTTATGGGCAACTCTCTATCCATGCTGTTTCTACAGCAGGAGTACGTAATCTTTTTTTGTTACAGACCTCTGGGGCAGTTTGGTAAAGCCTATAGACAGACCCTTTCTCAGAACAATGTTTTTAAACGCCTAAAATAAAATGCATAGCATTATAAAAAATACCAATAGTGAAATAATTATCAAAAATTTCTTTTAAAAAGTTCACAGAGCCTTTTTGGGGTCATAGAATAACTTTAGAATTCAAGAATTTAGAAACCACATCTTACATATTTTTAATTTATTTTTTTCAATGAACAAAAATCAATTTCCTCTCCCTTCCACTTTCCTCAAAGTAAAACAAAATCCTTGTAGAAAGTCTGCAAACTCATCAGTTTCCAGATAAGGAGACTACAGTCACAGAAGTTAGGATACTTGTCCAGGGTGACCCAGACATTCAGTGACAGTCAGGATTCAAACTCTGCTTTTCTGATTCCAATCCAGATCACTTTCTGCTCTATCTGGCTGCTTCTTGGCTTCCTTATCTTTAAAATAAGGGGATTGGTCCCTTTGTCCAAAACCGGCTAAGCTGGCTCTCCTTCCAAAGCCCAGAACCACATGTGGCCCAGATAGCTGCTTTTTCCCCTACAGAGGAGGGTGTGAGAGTTCAGTTGAGGCCATGGGTGGCCTCTAGAGCTTGGCAGAAACAACTCTTTAAAATGTTCATAGTGGAGAAAGAGGTTAGGATCTTATCCCAGCAGGGTCCTCTGGAGTAGGGGAGGAAGAGGAGAGAGCCCTCTCTGTTCACCCAGCCCCTCAGCTCACACATTCATGATAAAGGCCACTGGGAAAGTTTAGAGAGGGGGTGGGGTGGAATGAAGGAAGGGTCAGGGTGTCGTCAGACCACTGCTTCCCAGAGCACAGGCCCACTTTCTCTCCCAGGGAAGCTGACACACTCTGTCCACTAGGCCTACCCTGGAGAGTTTCCAAGGCCCCAAAAGGGCAGACAATAAAGGTCAAGGGCTGTGGCAGGCTCCTCCCTCCTGGCCCTTGCTTTCTCCTAAGAGACAAAAGGCAGGCAAACTCCATCCTGCAGCCTTGGAGGGAATGCTGGCCAAGAAGGAGCTAAGATCCAGGGAGAGAGACAAAGGCGAACAGAGAAAGGGGGAGATGTAGCCACAGAGAGGGGCTGAGGGAAGAAGAGAGAGAACTACAGCCACAGGCTGCCCCAGGGATTCAAAGGAGGAGGAGATCGGGCAGGCTGAGTGCCATCACCTCTGAGACTCTTCTCTCCCAAGCCACGGGAAATGCAGCTACAACTGGAGAATACCAGGGTGTGCTAGGAAGTCAGCTTCTGATGACGAGGAAAAACCAACCACCCCCTCCAGGATCCCCCTTGGGGCCTTTCATTTCCCTCCCACAGAAATAAGAGCCCAGTTCCTGGCCTTGTCCTCTTCTTTTTTAAACTCTCCCCACCGAAGCACCCCAAATGGTGTCCCTCTCCAATTAGGCCGGCCATCTTTAACCTAGCTCTTTGCTCTCCTCCCCCAGTTTTCTCTTACTTTGGGGTTCAGATCTCTCTGAGGCTTCCTTTATGGTCCCACCCCTTCCATTCTGAGGCCACCTGGCAGGAAGACTGGCTATATCTACCCCTAATTTCAGGCTCTTCCTTTCCCCCAACCATCCTACTTGGTACATTGGGTTCCTAAACACCAGTGCTGAGTGGAATCCAAATGGCCGTGATTTCAATTAATTCTAAATTTATGATAGTTTGGATGTGGTCTGGGCTTAATTGAACCTTGGCTGATTCTCAACCCCACCAGAAAAATGGGGGGGACTAATTAAGTTTGATAAGAAGTAGAGACTACAAGTGAGGGGTGGGGGAGGTGTGGATAGCTAGCATACTAAACAGAACAAATCATTTTCAAGTAGTATTTGCATTCAATTAGTATGCTAATTATAAATGAACTCTTATCTTTTCATTAGTGCAGAGTTCAGGGTTGGTTTCTTTTTTTTCCTTCTTAGAAATGGAGAAAGGATAGCTCAGTGACATAGTACTTAAGAGTCCCAGCCAGGAGTCAGGAAGACTCATATTCCTGAGTTCAAATCTAGCCTCACTTACTAGCTGTGTGACCTTGGGCAAGTCACTTCACCCTGTTTGCCTCAGTTTTCTTCATCTATAAAATGAGCTGAAGAAGGAAATGGCAAACTACTCTAGTATCTTGGCCAAGAAAACCCTAGAGCAGGTCACAACGAGTCAAACTTGACCAAAATGACTAAACCATAGAAAATGCAGGCTCAGAACTGAATTGGAGGATCTGGAGAGGCACAAGGGACATTCTTCTCTGGAATCCTTTAGAGAAAACTGCACTTTCAGTCAGCAGGAGTACAGATCTTTAATTCCTAGAGCTTCCATGTTGTAAAAGAAGAATTAGAGGAGACTCCTGAAGAGTGAAGATGAAAAGATGGCCCTTTGGGGTTCTGTTTTTGTAGGTCAAAGAGCCTCTGTGGTGCCTTGGGCATCAAAAAGCTTCTTGCAAAGGCTGATGGGATGGGATGATGGTTCTAGGTAGGTTGTAGCCTAGTCAAGGGCCAGGGATGAGTTGGTGGGGGAGCAGCAGTGTATAATTCAATGACATATGGCAGAGGCAAAAAGGTTGGTGGAGCAGTTACATAGCAGGAGGGGAAAATGACAGATCCACACCCTGCTGGTTTGCATTGGCCCTTCTGAGACAAGAGAATGAGAGGAAGGCCTCCAATACACTGGATGCGATCCTTAAACAAAGATTTTCAAGAAGCTGAAAATCACTCAGGTTGGGGAATGGACGATTAGATCACAAATGCATTTAAGTATAAGTGAATGTGATATGTTTCCCTTAAAATGACCTATAATTCAGAAGTAGAAAAAAGTGCTGGAAGTGAGGCCTAATCATCTGAATCCTAATTCTGGCAGTCATTCATTACCTGGATAACTCTGCACAAATTCCTTAACCTTCCTCAGTTTCTTTGTCTATAAAAGAAAAGGACAGCTCAGTGACACTAGTATTTGATACTCAGTGACTAGATGGACCCCGTGGTCCTTTCCAGCCCGAAGTCTATGACCCAAGATTTAAATGCCTTCATTGTGTGGCCCTTCCTACCTGTCCAGTCTTCTCAAGCTTTACTTCCCTTCACCCGGGCTAGGCAGGCATCTGGCCTTATTTGCATTTCTTGAAAACGTTGGTCTTCCTGCTGTCTTTCAAGCTTTTGTACTGACTTTCCTAGGCATTCTTGGAATATGGTCACCTCTAGCATGTAGATTCTGCAGGGGGGGGGGCCTTACCCCCTCATTACTTTCCCCTATATATCCTTTATATCTTGTATACACTAGTTGTTCACATGTTAGAATGTGGCCTCTGAGAACAGGGATGTTTTTTTGCCTTTCTTTGTATCTCCAGGGTTTAGTACAGTTCCTGGCACACATATTAAATTCCTGTTGATTCTTAAGTGACCCACCAACTATAACCTGATTTCCTCCTTTCATTCAACCTTTAGTTCAGTTCTGACTTTCTAGAGTCCTTCCCAAATACTCCAGTACCAAGTCAGCCAGTACCCAGCCAAGCCCAGGATCCATTTCACTTTCACACCTTCCAATCCACCCAAATCCCTCCTTCTAGGGGCCCCCAGCAGTAAGACTGGAAGAATGCTAAGTACCTGATTAGGACCAAGGGTCTCTTTGCTTTAATCCTCTTACCTGGCTTGCTCTCTCCTCCAGAATTAATTGCTGCCTGGATAACTTTATTTAAGTCTTGCCTAGCCCCAGGCATCCTCAGGGAAGAAAGTGCCCTTGGAATTTTGGAGAATCTTTGCTTTGTCAGCTAACTTCCTGGATAAGATTCCAGGTAGGACTGTGTCTGAGGCTGAGTTCGTGCTAGCCAGAGGCAATCACCTTCCCTGGGCACCAGCAACATGAGGCCCAAGGACTTTATCATCCATGGAGGTTGCACTCACCCACTCCATTTTCCTGTTTCCTTCCCTCTGGGGAAACCACCATTCATTCCTTAATGATCTCACACCAGTCACATTTCTTAGGCTACCCATAGGGGTAGAAAAGGAATCTTAGAAACCATCTAGTCCAAACATCTAGATTGTGAGCTATTTCAGAGGAGGGTCCATGTTTTTGCCTTTCTTGGTAGCCTGCTTTAGCACAGCCCTTACAAATTGTAAGCATTTAATAAATACTTGTTAGCTGATTGACCCCTTTTATTTCTCTCTCTCTGTTTCTCTCTCTGTCTCTCTGTCTCTCTGTCTCTCTCTCTCTCTCTCTCTCTCACACACACACACACACACACACACACACACACACACACACACACACACACACACACACACACTCTTAATGAACATATCTGAATACCTGACCAGGTCACTCCTTTGCTCAAGAACCTTCAATGGCTCTCCACTGCCTTAAAGGCAAAGTACAAACCCCACTGTCTGGCATAATCTGGATTCTGAGCCTATCTTCTCTATACACTCTAGCCAGGCTGCACTAATTGCTGTTCCCAGCGCACAACACTGGACCTCCTACCTCCATGCTTCTACTCAAGCTGTTTTCTATCCCTCCAAATTCCTCTTAGAATTCCTAGTTCCCTTCAAGGCATAGCTTGAGTACTGCCTCCAATTTTCCTAGTAGTTAGTGTAGACTCCCCCACCACCCCTTCATCTGCACCCCAGCCCCAGTTCAACTGCAATTGTTTATTTTGTGAATATCCTGGACTTATTTGTCTGTGAATGTACAGTAGTCTCCCAGAAGAATGTAAACTCCATGAAGGCAGGGAGTATTTAACTTTTTAATTCTGTATCCTTAGCATAAGCATGACATAATGTCTACCACAAAGTAAAAGCTTTGGAAATACCAGTGTTTGGTTGGTTGGTTTGATGGAGGAGAGAAGGGCCTCATCTAGACTTAAGAGTTAGGACAACAGCCTAGGTCTTCCATCTAGGCAGAAAAGGTTAGTGTTCCCTCTATGACACCCCATGCTGCTTGTCTGAGACACCTGAAGCCCGAAGGATGACTGAGACCAGGCAGGAGAGTGCTGCATCCTACGTGGGCATGATTCTTGTGTCAGGTGAGGCCCCAACTACTTTCCCAAAGCTGATCTGGAAATTTTTTTGGAGATGAACAAAGAAAGCATTTATTAAGTACTTTGAGCAAAGTAATGTGCTAAGTTTTGGGGAGAAGACCAGACAGAGAAAAATAGCCTCTGCTCTCCGGGCAGGTGCTCAACTTCTAATGGGAGAAGACAATGCACATGGGACCTTTCAGTGGGGAGATGGCAAAGTCCTACGGTGGTTAGGGTATTCTTGTTCCATCTCCACCCCAGGATAACTGTGGATCCATCCTAAACTACAGTTTATCACCTCTTTTTATTTAATGTTCCCTTACTCGGCGAGCACAGAGAAGTTGGCTACGTTTTTTCACCAAACACCAATCTTTCCCATAGACTTGAAGACTTCCGGGCTCCCTAAACTCTTTCCAGTGATGTCATTTACCCTTCTCAACATCTACTCTGCGATGAGCTTGTCTGGATTTTTGACAAGCAAATTAACTGCACAGAGGACATACAGTAGTCTTTAGGCATTAGGGAGCAGGATTGAAAGGCAAGTACTTTTAAGTGGGTGTAGCAGAATTTTGGAGGTCGGCCAATTCTAAGATTCCACCTCTACTGCTCTGTGCACTGAATGTTTCAGATAATCCCTAGCCCATCTGGAATTCAGAGACAGCTCCAGGCCCGGTCGGTCTACCTTCCAGACAGAGAACAAGTGAACCAGAACGTTACTCTCTGTATTACTTTTGATACATCAGGCATCCGTGACCAACTCGCCACTGGCTGTATTGAGGAATGTCATGAGGGAGTATGGGAACTCTGTTTTGGTCAAAAGAGGACTCTCAATACTATCCTACAGTTCATTTGGATGCTTTACATCTGGGATGAGATAGAGAAGTACTATGTTCTGGAAAGGGAAGATGGTGAACTTTAGGGGAGAAATGGAATTTTAAATTCTGGAAGCTCAATCTGATCCCTGGGATCCCTGTAGAACTCTCCAAAGTTAATGAACAAACAGAAAGATAAATCAGAAAGACGTAACGCTCCTTTGGAATCTTCCTCCAATTATGATCATTCTCTTGGTAAACAGTTAACTTGATGGTAGATAAACCTCTACCTGATGACACACTGATTGGGTATATGCTTCCGATACCCTGGCATAGCTGGAGAGGTGTGACTTCAGAAGCCCATGGACAGGTTGGGGTTACTGCTCTTACCAGAAATGACAAGGGAGAAATAATGCTTAGACTTGGAGTCAAGACAACTTGAATTCAAATACCACCTCCATTATTTATTAGATGTTTTATCTTAAGTCAAGCAATTTCTCTGAGTCTCAACTTCCTTATCTATAAAATTGGGTTAATGATGCCTGTTGTGTCTAGTTGTGAGTCTCAAAGGTTTGGCAATTAATCAGTCATCAAGCATTTATTCAGACATATGTAAGTGCCAGGGACTGTCCTAGGGATACAAAGGCAGAAATGAAATAGTCCCTGTCCTCTAGGAGACGACATTCTATAGTGGGAGACAACATATACCCCTAAGAGATACAGAGAAAATATATCTAAAAACAAATACAGGATGATTTCAAGGTGAGGGCACTGGATTGGCAGCTGGGAGTAGTGGGATGGGAGTGGGGACTGAGAGATCAGGAAAGGTCTCATGTAAAAAGGGGCTTTGTAGACCTTGAAGAACCATATAAACATCAGTTATTATGATCCAGTCCCTAATATGACCCTTACAACATCTTTGTGAAGTAGGCTGGAATTATTATCCCCAGAGGACATGTGAGGAAATTGAAGCCAAGACAGATAAGGTGGATTACTCAAGAGACCAGAATTGAGGATTTGGGAGTCCTTTCCAGTCAACTGAGTCCCGGTCATTCAAAGATAGGGAGCTTAATATATCCAGAGCTCCCACCACCTGCCTCCTGCCTTCAGGTTTCTGCCTCTCTGGACAACTCAAGATTTTTTAGACCTGTCATTTCTCCTGTCTTTCTTAGGCTGATAGAGTGACAATGATGTGTTTGTTTGGAGTGGGTTCAAATCCTATCTCAGATGGTTACTAGTACGGGTGCCCTTCTCTCATTCATAAAAAGGGATAATAATGGTACTTACATAACAGATTTGTTGTTTAGATCAAATGTGGTAATATATGGAAAGGGCTTTTCAAACCTTAAAGAGTGATAGAAATGTTAGCTATTCCCATTCCTATTATTATTATTTCTAGTCCCTTATCAAACTTTTCTACTTAAGGTTGATCCATTCTCTCTCCCGGTACAGCGTATACTAAACAGCTCTGTGGTACACACTCAGAAAGACCCTAGAGAGGGACCAGCGCTGGCTGGCTGTGACCAATATGCCCCAGCCTTATTTTTCCCATCTGAAAAATAGGGCTGACAGTCCCTGCTCTGACTCTAACTCGTGGTGTCTTTGGAGTGACAAATGAGATAATGGATAAGAAGAGCACTTTGCAAACTATAAAACACTGGATAAATGTTAGCTATGATAGATGTTGGAAAGACAAACCTGTCTTTCTTTGAGACACTCTGTCCCTGCCTGTGCTCCTGTGCCCTAGACGCTTCCCTAACTATAGCGTCATTGCCTGATGGATGAGTGGAGGTTAAATATATGCCGGCAGCATATCCTCCCCCTCCTGCTTTGGGGTGTCTCTCTTCCCTTTCTCCCTTGCATATCTGACAGGCTGAGAAAACAAATCATCGCCAAGTCGGCCTGCTCAGCAAACTCCCTGAAAACCTGGAGCTTAGTGGGAGAGCTACCTCAGAGCTAATCTCACCAGATCAGAGGCAGATGAGATAGATGACAGATTTCTTAACAAGAAAAGGCAGGCCCCCTGGGGATACCGGGGAATCAGAGAGGGTTGTGTCAGAGGAAACTGCTGAGAAAGCACAGGATATTGTGGGCCCCCATCTCCTGCATCTGTTTCACTCTCCATTGGTTCTCTCTCTCTCTCTCTCTCTCTCTCTCTCTCTCTCTCTCTCTCTTTTCCTCTTCCCCCACCCTCATTTACCTACATTCTTCACTCTTGGCCTGGAACCTTTACTCCTAAATCCCCAGGGCATTCAAACCTAGTCAAGGCAGCAATATTCCCAAGCCCAGTAGCCATCAGAGTCCACCCCTCTCCCTATCTGAAGGCCTCCTCTTCCCCATCCTTCCTCTCAGTGGTGGAGCTGGGTTAGTTCCAAGCCAAAAGACCGCTCAGCCCTCAAAAGGCCTTTGCCTGAGGAGTGAAGAGGAAAAGGATGCTGGTTCAGCTAACAAACACAAGAAAGACCCGAGTGCAAAGAGAGTTGTCTGGGAAATTAGGAAGCCTAGGTTCTAGATCCCCAAAGCTATCAGTCACCAGCTGTTCGACATTGGGCAAATCACTTTCCTTGTCTGGATTCCTAGGGTCATGGACACAGAACTGAGAGAACCTGGGAGCTTATCTAATCCAACCCCCTTCATTTTACAAATGAGGAAACAGGCCCAGCCAGATACAGTGAGTTGCTGGAGGTTATAAAGGAAGCAAACATCCACAGCGGAATCTCAGTGTCTCCCCTCTGTTGAAAGGCTCTCTCTCTAAAGTCTCTTATTCTAAAATTCAGTAATTCTAAGCCTCAGTTAACCGGGATGGTCAGGGAAGAGGCTATTCTGGTTTATGGAGAGTTAAACTAAAAGGCTCTTTTGGCTTCAGGCTTTGTTGAAATGTATCCCAACATATTATGTCCCCACTGTTCATTCCAGGGAACAGAACTCAATCTCTGAGGACAAAGGCTCTCCCAGTGCCTAAGGGTCACTATTTTGAAAACCAGTTCTTGTAGTACCAGGGTCCTTAACTAGAGAGCTGGGAGGGAATTTGGAAGGGGGAAAGTGAGTTAGAGGATTCCCAGCTTGTTCAGCATACCCCACATGGCCCAGCAAAGAAACAGCAAACAGCCAGGTGTCTGGAGCTCTTCCATGAACACATCATTAGTAAGTCTAGTGATGCAGGTAGGGCTGGCTTTATGCTACCTGTATGTTGTGGTTTCGGGGATCTTTTTTCTTCTGCCACTTAAGAGAATCCTTTGCTCTCCTGGTCCTGATATTTTCTTTAAGGAGAGCACAGCCTTAGGGGGCGACTAGATGGCGCAATGAATAGAGCACCAGCCCTGGAATCAGGAGGACCTGAGTTCAAATTTGGTCTCAGACACTCAACACTTACTAGCTGTGTGACCTTGGGCATATCACTTAAACCCAATTTCCCCCCCCCCCAAAAGGAGAGCACAGCTTTTCTTTTCCTAGTGGCTTAAAGTACAAATATCTTTGGGAGAGAGGAGTCTCTAATACATGCTTACTGATTAATTAATTCAGTGACCTATTCAGTCTAATGTATAAGTGACTGATAGCAGGATCTTTGGTTGAAAACTGATAGATTTCTGATAGAGGTGAGAGGAGAGGGCATAGGGTATTGCTACCTAAAGGTGGATGAGAGGAGAATGGCTGGAAAGACCCAAAAAGAGAAGATTGAGGTGTTTAAGACACAATTTCTACTTCTGTAGAAAGATGTATAGGGTGAAGCATAGAGACACCACTGTCAGGTCTAAAAGCCTCAAAAAGGTACAACTTAATTCTTTAGTGACTGCCTGGAATTTCAATGGCATGGATGGGATGTGTTGAGTTTGGAAGGGAGGTGGGAGAACTGATTAAAGTCAGCAAATCCTCTACAATTTATGTGTGTCAACCACAGGGCAGCCTAGTAGTAAGCTGTTTCCATGATGAATCCCCAGAAGCCAGGCTGAGGGACTCTCATCAATGACACAGCTTCTTCAGTGAGTGTGACCCCAGAACACCATCATTTGTGTGATGAATGCCTCTATCCCTCCTTGTCTTTGGGGAGGGCCATGGGGCAAGGACAGAGGGAGCAGAAATGATGATGATGAAGTCAGGTCAGAGGATGAAGGAAAAGAAAGGTGCCTGAGGACCCTAACGGCAACTTTAAATAGCCAATGGCATAGTCTGGGGTTCAAATTTGGCAGACAGAGAGCAGAAACATAGAGAAGGCACAAAAGGTAAAAGACAACAGGATTGTGTATGGCAAGGACCCACATTATGCAGAGACATGTGGTAAGCATGCCTCAAACAGGAAGCGATTAACCAGGGAACAGAAGAGTTTCTACTTGAGCACACTGAATTGGGGGGTGGCAGGCTGGTATTAGTCTAGATTGCTGGCTCTATCCCTCAAGCATGTCCCATACACTTCAACTCATTATTCTGTCCTAAAATTTCCCATAAGTATTAGGGAGAAAGATACCCAGTTCCTTTGAAGTGGAAAGACTCTATGTTCCTTGGTCATCTAAGACCACAGAATCCAGAAACCATAGAACTGATTCCATAATGAAGCTAGGATTTTAGGGGCTTAGCTGCTGGGACAAGGCTGGGTCTCAGGGAAAGCCCAAACTCAGCCTCAGTCAGTGTTTTCACCCCCATTCCCACAATAACAAACCACTGGGGTGGCCACAGACTTCCAGAGACCCTATAGCTGTAATGCAGCCTACTCAGCTGCAGTCACCAGTGGGACAGAACTAGCAGAATTTGGGGTTTTCAATTCACTATGGAAAAGGGGAAGGTAGACAGAGAGCGCAAGCATTAGTCTAGACTAAATGTATCTGTAAGAAATTGTTGTTCTTTACCCAAACTAATAGTTTCCTTATTCAGCTGTAGGCTGCTATACTGCTTAGGGGCAGCCACACCTTCCCAAATTCCCCACAATAACCCCAAAGAAAGGTGTTTGTTGAGCAAGACACCAAATGATAGATTCTTCTTGGCCCTATTCTTTTGTTCCCAAGGCTAATTTTGTGTATGGGATGCGATGGTTTTTAAAACCACCCTTCCCTACACTAAGGCCCCCTAATGAGGGCAGTTTAATAACAAGCCATTAGGTTGACAAAAGGGTCAACTTTTCACACAGGCAGAAATGACTAATTTGCTCACCGCCGGTAGACAGTTGCCCAGCACACATGTAATTTACAAGTCCCCAGAGAAAAATGGTGAGTGGGTGATCCGCCTTGCTTTGGAAGTAAGAGCAAAGGCAGCAGAAACCTTGCACCTCAGTTTTAAGGTCTTAAATACGGTAAGAGGAAGCATTTTGTTGGTGAAAATGTGGAGAAAGAACCTCTCAGCCCAGAGAAGAGATGATGTCCCCCCACCTTCTGTCCCCATTCAGGTCCAGTTATTGTTACAGGTACAAAAGGACAGTTATTGTTACAGAAGAGGGTAGGACTAAGGGGGTTTAGGTTGGATCAGGAAGGCTACAAGTCAGACACCAGGAAGGTCTTCCTAACTGCAAGGGTGGAAAAAGCATAGGAAAGGTCTGCAGACGGCATATAGATGGGGCGGCTTTCTGGGAAGTTATTCAGAAAAGGATGCTGGGGTGAGAAAGTTATTCTGGGGGGGAGGGCGAGATCCGATGGCCTTTAAAAGGGTCCCCTAGCCAAAGGGTGGCCATGAAAAAAAAAAGTCTTGGTCAGGAGTGGGGGTGGGGGAAAGGAAGGCTGAGCAAAAACCAGAGGCTGCACAAGAACAAAGCATCTATGGGTCTCTGAAAATGAATGGCTGACACTTAGCAGCCTGGCTTGGCCAGTCTGCTGCAGAGAGAGAGAGAGAGAGAGAGAGAGAGAGAGAGAGAGAGAGAGAGAGAGAGAAAGTGTGTTCGTGTGTGTGTGTGTGCGCGCGCGTGCGTGTGTGTGTGTGTGTGTGTGTGTGTGTGTGTGTGTGTGTGTGTGTGTGTGTGTGTGTGCACAAGCGCCCCTCTCTGTGGCTCTCCCAAGGTGCATGGGTTCCGGAGCCTCTCTTTCCTCTGCACAGCCCTGCCCCCAGGGGCCCTCCTCCTCTCCTCCTCCTGCACCAGAAAGTCCAGGAGGGAGTTTGCAGCCGCCATCATCTCTGTGGACAAAGCACTCGCTCTGTATGACCTCATCCATCGTCCCCCTGTCCGGCCCCAGCTTGGCCTCCTGATGAGGAAGGGAGGGAGTGATAAAGAGAGAGATTTAAAGATCAAGACACAGATGGGGAATGCAAGAAAAGAGAGACAGAAAAACACAGAAGGAGAAATACAGACAGAAACTGGAAGAGAGAAATAGAATGAGGGATGAGAGAGAGACAGGGGAGGGATTAGGTAGAAAGAAAAAGAAAATGAAAGACAGACAGACACAGAGCCAGCCACCAGACACAGAGACAGATGCAGAAACAGAGAGGCAAGGACAGGAGAAAGAAAGTCAGACAGTCGTACACTCAGAGACAAAGACGGAGAGATAAAAACAGAGAGACAGAACGTCAGACAGATGCAGACAGACAGAGACAGAGAGACAAGGACAGACGTATACTCAGAGACAAAGACAGATAAAAACAGAGACAGGACGTCAGACGCAGACACAGAGATAGAGATAGATGCAGAGACAGAGACAAGGACAGACGTACACTCAGAGACAAAGATGGAGAGATAAAAACGGAGAGACAGAACGTCAGACAGACACAGAACAAGCACCAGACAGAGAGAGGCAGAGACAGAAAGTCAGACACAGAGACAGAGAGACAATGACAGAGAAAGAAAGTCTGACTGACTGACAACAGAGACAGACACACAGCCAGCACCAGACAGGGAGAGAGACAGGAACAGAGAGACAGAGGCAGAAAGTCAGACAGACACTGGCCTAACACCAAGCATAGAGACAGAGAAACAGTCCTAAAGAGAGGGGGCTCATAAGTAAGGAAAGAAACAGAGAAAGCAGGGGAACCAGGGGAGAGGACGTTTTGGTGAGTGGGTAGGAAAGCAAAAACAGGAACAATGAGAAACACTCGGAGAAGCTGAGATGGAGCCTGGGCCCAGGCCACATGCCTGTCAGAGAGCCGGCCAGCTGGGAGCCCCACAGCTAAGGCACTCAGGGGAGTTCAGGGCACCTGTGAAAGCAGGAACGCTGGAGTCCGTAGACAACAGAGCTTTCACTGGTCTAGTGCTCTCCTGTACTTCAAGGTTCTTCATCTTGGGTCCTGGGGCCTAGGGGGAGATTTCTGGGGCAGGAAAAAATGCTATCTTTATTTTCACTGATTTCTAATGAATGTGCAACATTTCCTTACGTTACCAGACTGCCAAATGGATCTGCGACTCAAAAAGTTAAAACTCTTGTTGTGGGAACTCTGGGCTGAAGTAGCTGAGACAGTCAGCAATTGGTCCACAGTCCTTGTCAAGGCCTGAAGAACACCAGCAGATTAGAGGAAGGAGTGGAAGGGGAGGCAGCAGAAATGAAAGGAAGACTAAATGATTTCTGGGGTCCCCCCTGCCTTCCATAGGGAATACCCAGAGTGTGAAGATACAGTAGATGCCCATCCAGCAAGAGGGCAAAACAGGCTGAGGAGATGGGAGAGACAGAACCTGAGAGACAGATGCAGATTCAGAGACACGGAATGAGCCTGAGTTACCCAAAGTGAGTTGGGGAAAGAAACTGGCACGTGATATTGAGAGATAGAGACAAGGACACATCAGAAATAATGGAGATAGGCAGAGAAAAAAAATAAGAGAAAGACAAATATGTAACAGAGGGCACAGAAAAAATGATTACGAGACAGAGATACAGAATGACCGATTTGCACACATCAGGAAGTGCAGAGATACGAAGAGAGATCCCCTGTTTCAAGAAGGCTTTCCCAGGCCTCCTTAATCTCAGTGCCTTCCTCCTAGCCTCCTTCCAATTCATGCTGTCTATATTTATTAAGCACCTGCCATGAGAAAGATGCTGTGTGATGTCCTAGGGCATGGAAAACTATGACAAAAAGGACACAGGTCCTGCCCGCAGAGAGCTTACATTTTCCAGAATTAAATGGAACGCCCCAGTTAAACAGTAAGTATGCAACATTGTTGAGTAAAACTGTAGATGGAATCTGTAGGTACCATCATGAGACTTTGGAAATCAGTTTCCTGATACAATGGTTAACAGATGAGAGCAATGCTGTAGGGAGGAAGGATGGAGCCCACCTAAAGCCCCTCTGGGAAGAAGGGAGATAGGATGATAATGAGGAAGGGCAGAGATAAATCAGGGACTCATAAGGTGGGGGTCTATGGAGCCCTGTGGGGTCCTGGATCATTTTCTAGAATTCTGCAGCACTGGATGGGAAAAAATGAATTCCAAGTTTGTATTTTTCAACTTTGGTTTGCTTTGTAATGTTATGGATTTTATTTTATGCATTTAAAAACATTATTGTGAGAAGGAGTCCACAGACTTAATCAGACTGCCAAAACAAGGCATGACATAAAAATGATGAAAGAACCCTGTGGTAAATCAAGGCCGATACTGTAAAGAGGAAAGAACATTGGTTTGGGAATTGGGAGAAGAAAGTTTGAGAGCCGGATCTGCCACTAACTTGCTGTCTGGCCTTTCGTCGCTGAACTGGCTAAGTTCTGAGATTTCTCCTAATGCTAAGATTCTTAGCAATGGAACTGAAAATCAAAAAAGGGGATAAAAGATGGTAGGAAAGGGGAGGGTGAAGTGTGTGTGTATGTGTAAGTGTGTGTTAGTATATGAGTGTGTTGAACATGAGTGTGTGTGTGTGTGTGTGTGTGTGTGTGTGTGTGTGTGTGTGCTGAGCTTGGCTCCCCTGAAGTTTCCCAAATCAATGAAAGGTTCAAAAAAAGGAGAAGGATCAGGCAGAGGGTATTCTTAGCAGAGGCACAGAGGCCTGGAAGGGAGGGGGATGCTTCAGTGAGGCTGAGCATGGCCAGAAATGATAAGAGGGAGAGAAGAAGAGAAGAAAAGGAAGGCTCTTTGAATGACTCAACATCCACAGGGAAGCAGGACTTTTTCAGAACAGGATGGAGAAAAAGGGACCAGGTGGGCACTGGGTGAGGGACACCAGCTGGGGCTGAGGGGAATGAAGAGTAGTCACCACTGTTATTATTAATAAATGTTATTGTTGGCAGTTATTGCCTTTAATATTATTCTTCATAATTAAATACTACAGACACTCGCAATCATGATGGTATTGATAAATGAGATCAGCCCTTGTCTCAGGGCCTGCGACAGCCCTCCACATACCAATGCAGAGAGGAGAAGGGAATCAAACTGGATGGAGGCCGGGCCTCACCAGGTGATGGAGAGGAACGTCTGGCCACCCAGGAAAAGGCTGAGTTTCTGTGTGGGCAGGCCAAGAGCCAGCGGCCTAACTTGTAGGTGCTGCTGCTTCATTCCCAAGCCCCATTATGGGGCAAGAACCTCAGGGAGGCCGTAAGAGATATGAATATTCAGAGATTTGATTACACAGCACTGGGTCCTTTAAGTCTGGGCCCAACATGAAAGAAACCAGGTAGATTCAATTCAGGGCTTCTCTTTTAGAATTTTGTCTGTTTCTTGGGGGAGCTTCTGAAGCCATCGGCCCAGCCCTCCCCAGTGCCTGAAGGAGTCGGGGTAGAGTATGGTAAGTGGCAGCAGCAGTAACAGCAGTAAGAATCAATGATCGCAATCGTTAACAGATTGTCCGAGGTTTTCTAACAGCTTTAAATACACCATCTCACTTGCTCCTCACAACCACCCTGGAAGGTATTATTGTTCGCTCCGTTTTACAGATGAGGAAACTGAGGTTGAGGGAAGTTAAGGGATGCGCTCAGGTTTAAAGAGCTCTGAATACCTTCTGGTGGGATTTGAAGCCGGGTCTTTTCTTCCTGACTTCTAGTCCAGCTCTCTAGTTTTTGTCATTATTAAGTTTTTTTAAATGAACAATAAATGATTTCTCCTCCCATTCACTCCCTTCAGTAGAAAAGAAAACAAAAACAAAAATGCTGATAAAACAGCATCCAGTATTATGATGTGAGTCCACCCCAAAACCCTGCCGATGCAAAGATGGAACAATGACAAGAAAGAAGCCAGCTGGAAGAGATCCTCTGCTGGAGAGGAGCTTCACAATGACCCTCAGAAGGGAGTGCGGGGAGGAAGCATGACTCGGTTGTGCCTACCAGCTGATTTTGGAGTGAATTTGTCTCGGTTTGCTGCACATACGGCCAGCAGTCGATAGCCAAGATCCAGGTCAAATCCTTGTTGGGCTGCTACTCGACTAACAACCTGAAAAGAGACAGATGGAGAAAGAGAAAGTGTGTCATTTTCCAAATAATTGTGAAGTCGAAGTATCTACCTGACCTGCTTCCATAGGAAGCATCATTTGGAGGGACTTGTAGGACCTCTAATACATTCCTCACATACCACCCTTCATATAACACCATCATCATCATCACCACCACAATCTTTACCATCACCATCCTCATCATCACAATCATCACCATCCTCATCACCATAACCACCATCATCACCACCATCATTCTCACCACCACCATCAATATCCTCATCACTCTTTACTTGCACATGGTTCTTAGCACTTTCGCATTCATTTTTGAAGTAGGTGATAGTGTTATCCCAATTATACTGATAAAGAAATTGAAGACCATAGGACCACAGATCTGGAGCTGTTAAGAGACCTCAAAGGCCATCTAACTCAACACCCTCATTTTACAACTGAGGAAACTGAGGCCCAATGACATTAAGAGAGTCACACAGGTCATGACAGGGACAGAATTTGAACCTAAACCCCCTAACTCCAGAGACAGTGAATGTTCTTTCCACGCAATCATGATATTGAGAGAGACTGATTTCCTTTTCTGTTCTCACAACCTACTAAGTGTCTGAGGTGGGATCCACGTCCATGGCTCTACGTACAAGGGAGAGGTGAGAGATGGAGAAGTCGGCAGGGAAGGCATTATTATCTCTATTTCACAAATAAAGGAAACTGAGGTGAAAGGAAACTTGTTCTACTATGACAAGGATAGAATCCCAAGTTCCTGCCTCTTTCCATTTATACTAAAATGCTGCCTCCTCTTGGGAATGAGTGGTTCTCTACTAAGCTTCTGTCTGTCTGAAGTCTTGCCAGGATATTTCTCAAATGCTCCTTGACATGGGAGACAGAAGCAAATGAAAACCCTGGATTGGTCCACAACTTTGTGCCCAATTGAGTTGGGTAAAGGAGTTTTCTTTTGGTGTAAAGAAAAAAAACCTATCTGAAATTGAGTTTCCCTTTCATTCCTATCCCCTGTGTCTAAGGATCAGCTCCTAGGGAGTGTTTTCTATGGGCAGGGGCACAGCAGACAAATGTCTCCCACCTCCTACCCTAGGCTGAGCAGAAAGGTCAGCTGCCTGTGACCCAGCAAAGTCAGGTGGGAGACTCCAGGGCACCTAGCTGGAAGTAGAGATATAAGACCTGAACGCACCTTTCAATGACTTGTGGAAGAAGACATTCCTCAACTCTGAATTTATATTGGATAGTACCTTTCCACTCTTTCCATTTCTGCCTCCTATGCCTATACCTGCCACCCTCCCTTGCCCACAGAATTATCTCTACTTGGGATCTGGTCACTAGTTTCCAGTCATTTTTCAGTCTTGTCTGAATCTTCATGATGCCATCTAGAGTTTTCTTGGCAAAGATACCAGAATGGTTTTGCCATTTCCTTCTCTAGCTCATTTTACAGATGAGGAAACTGAAGCAAACAGGGTTAAGTGACTTGTCCAAGGTCACACAACTGGTAAGAATCTGAGGCTGGATTTGAACTCAGGAAGATGAGTTTTCCCAACTCTGGGCTCAGTGCCCTATTTGCTGCATCACCTAACAGCCCCTTTCACCAATTTAGGGGAATCTATAGTGTTCCTTTCAAAAGAATCTTACTAAGCTTTAAAAAAATTTTATGACTGCCTTTGGTTTTAATATCACATTCATTTCTGAATATATTCCTCCCCCATCCAACCTTCTCTTTTAAAGGAAAACAATAACAGTTCGACAAAACTTATCATTTATGAGAATATACACAAATATGGCTCCCTCCTCCTGCTTGTACAGCAAAGGAAGAGAAGTAGATTTGTTCATCTCTCTTTGGGGCTACGCTTGGTCATTATAAAAGCATCAACGATTTAAAAAAATACACTCTTTTCTTTCAATTAGGAGTCTTCTAAAAAATCTAGGGTGTATGACTGCTCTTAGTCAAAGTGGTACACACCATGGTCCTAATCTGTTTTCTTTGGGTATGTCAAGAAACAGTAAACATCTCCTTGGGGTTGGGGAAGAGAAAGAAGTTAATGCCTGTGGCTGCCGTATTTTGGGGCCATTATTTTATAGCAAGCAGAGGACAGTACTGACTTTCACTAGCAGTGAAAAGAGCAATTAGGTAGCATCAATGAACAACTGGACCATCACTGGTAGGCATATAATGGACTGCAAACTGTTGGTGTCTATTCTTTACAGTACAGGGATTTTTTAAAAAGTGTTACTAATTACAAAGTTGTTCCATTGTATCATGGAATGATACAGTACATTTAACACTTATAGGTTAACCATTCAGCAGTATTGGGTGAATTGTTATTATCCTGAACTACTTTCTAGCATCTAGATTTTCTAATTAACAGGACAAAAATGGGATTTCTATTATTGGGAAGGAATTGCTGTGGACAATGATGCAGTTTATAAGCAGGCTGTGTTATTACAGTCGACTTGGAAATGGAGATTCATAAAAATGTAGCAGGTCAGGTTTTAGTGTTGTGTTTGTAATTATTACTATTACAAATAGTAATAGGATAGGGACTGGTCTTGTGATTATTCATGTGGGGAATTTCTAGGTGAGGAAAATCCTTCTACCAGTACAGGTCATACTTTCTTTGTAACTTACATAGGTTGTAGAGAGTTACTTAGAGAATGATTATTAAAGGAGAATAATAACAGAATCTTGGCTGTAGAAACAACCCTCTGATCTTATATATTCATTTGGCTGGAAGAGACAGACCTAAGATTTAATCTATAGGAGTAACTCCCAGGTGAGGGACCTCCCTCTACCAATCCAGATCCCTTACCCAGACCATAGCTAAATTCTTACAGAATTGCCTGGGACATTAATAGGTGACCTAACTTGCTCAGGATCACAAAGCTAGTTAATGACAAAGTTAGGACTAGAATTCAGATCTCTAGCCAATCTAGCATTTAGCAGGTGCTTAATAAATATTTACTGATTGACCAGCTCAATTATAGCATGCTCATTCCCAGCATAGACTCAATGGGGCACTCTCTCCTTTACACTAGAGTCTAGCCAAAGCTAATGAATGTAAATGAGAATTAGTTCCCAAAGAAAGGGCCTTCCTTTGACTGAAATGCTTGCTTAGCTTTTCCCTGCACAAACAGAAAACACATTTCCAAGCCAATATGACATAGGACACTTCCACTACTATAGTTCACTTATTATATTAGTCTCGTTTTTCCTCTCTTACTACTAAGAAGTCTCAGTGGCAAAGCGGATAGAGTGCCAGGCCTGGAATCAGGAAGACCTGAGTTTAAATTCAGTCTCAGACATCTACTAGTTATGTGTCCCTAGGCATGCCACTTAATCTTATATACCTCAGTTTCCTCATCTGCAAAATGAGTTGGAGAATGAAATGGTGACAAATCACTCCAGTGTCCTTAATCCCAAACGGGGTCAAAAAGGGTTAGACAAGCCTGAACAACAAATGTGTCAGGCAACCAACGTTATTTCCCTTCTCATAAAAAAGCCAGAGGCCCAGAGCTGTAAGTGCCTAAATCACACCCACCAGGGGTCAGAGCCCCGAGGAGAAAATACCTCTCTCTTTGTCCAGTTTTGCTGACTCTACTTTTGTCTCCCCAGAAAAGCTAATATCATCGATCTGGTTTACTTAAGAAAAAAAAATCTTTTATTTTCTCAGCCACAGACTGCTGCTGCCCGCCCTACTTTTCCTTCTTGACTTTCAGGCAGTGTTTTCAAGAGCTGGTAAGTGGGATGTTTGTGAAGGAAGGAAGGGAGAAGGGATTAGACAAACTGAATCAGCGGGCCATGGCTCACCCATCTCTGGACACTGACGCTCTGCTGGCCTCTTGTCCACCTTAAAATCTGGCTACATCCCAGCTCCTCTCAAGAGGAATTCCTCTGGCTGCCATTCATAAGTTTTCCTAAATCTTTTCTGAATTCATTTCTATTCCTTTTTGCCACTCCTAAGGGTTAGGTTTATTAATCAACATATGAAGTAGGATTTGTTTATGTTTACCTTAAATTCACCATGAAGTCATAAAATCACCCCATAAAATTATTGCAAAATACCATCTCTTTAACATGAGTAATCTTTTGGTAATGCGGAATAGTTGGGAGCCACAGAATACCGCCATCTCAAAAAAACTGCAGGTGACCCAAAGGGCAGTGGAAAGACATGATGGCATTGGGTTGGAAGTTGGTTGTTCCATGTTACCAAAACAGACACATATACTTAGTGGGCAGCACTGAGGCTATGCATGATTGGAAAAGGAACTGGGCTGGTTCACGTATCAAGAGTGAAGGATATCAGATGGGCAGCTTAAGCATTACACTGGTGTCCGTGAAATATTAGAAGAATCAGAGGAAAGCCCCCAGTGTATGCACAAGATGGTCAGTTTACAAAAGGATATTGACAAGATCATGGAATCAAAGATGGAAGGGCGCTGGCTACAGAGCCACTAGACCTGAGTTCAGATCTTAACTCTGATGCTTATTACCTATGGAACCTTGGGCAAATTGTAACATTCTCAAGTTTTACCTTCATTTGTAACATAAAGGGATTCATCTAGGTGACCTCTGAGGGGCTATCTGATTCTAGTCCTATGATCCTGTGTAGATGGCCTCAGAGGTCACCAAAACCAACCCCTTCATTTTAGAAACACTCCCAGAAAGGTGAAGGTCACACAAGGCTGTAGGGATTAGGTTGTAGGGATGCTGCTTGGGAGTGATCCTTGGGTACCCAGTTGTCTGAGTACTTATCTTGTGGATGAAGTCCTTTGGTCTGGGTAAAGCACCAGACACCCAGGAAACAGAGAAAGGCTTATACGATCATGAAATCAGCACTGGGAGGGACCTCAGAGGTCAGCTCTTCCATCCCTTCATCTTACAGATGACCAACAACAAAAGAAGCTAATGTCCTACCTAGGATCAAACAGCTGGAAAGTGTCAGAGGTGGGATTTGGACTCTAGTCTTCCTGAGGCTAGGCTTTTTAGTTTTTCCTCTGCTTACTCTGGAAAAGCTGCATTGGTATTCTGTAACGCTGGCTGCCTAACCCTAACCTTCTTTCTGACAACCTGAGGCTAAAGCTGTGCTACCTCCCAGAGAGTTATTAACCAGGGAAAGGTGGGAGAGACTGAATGGAGGCAAGGTGGCACATGTTATTTACCTCACCTTTCAGAGTGGTTGTGAGCATCTCATAAGCCTTCCTAAGGCTGCCCCTTTATTTACTAGACCACATTCCTCTCTGTTGCTTGCTTTTCATTTGGCAGATGAGAATATTGAGGTTCAGAGAGGGAAGGTAATTTTCCCATAGTTAGTCTGTTAAGTTTTTTGTTGGAGCACAGCCTAAAACACAGGTCTCTTGTCTCACTGCAGTACTATTTCCACACCTCTATCTGACTTTTGGGGGCAGCTCAGTTGATAACAGTACAAAACCTGGAATCAGGAAGACCTGAGTTCAAATGTGACCTTAGACACTCACTAGTGTGACCCTGGGCAAGCCACTTAACCCTGTTTGCCTCAGTTTCCTCATCTGTAAAATGAACTGGAGAAGGACATGGCAAACCACTCCAGTAGCTTTGTCTAGAAAACCCCAAATGGGTCACCAGGAGTCAGACATGCCAGAAAAACGACTCAGCAGCAACCTGTCCTTGGAAAGGGATGGGAAGCATGCACCCTTGGGTTCTTCAGAAATTTGATCTGAGGGGCGGCTAGGTGGCGCAGTGAATAGAGCACCGGCCTTGGAGTCAGGAGTACCTGAGTTCAAATCCGGCCTCAGACACTTAACACAAAAAAACTAGCCGTGTGACCTTGGGCAAGTCACTTAACCCCAACTGCCCTCCAAAAAGCAAAAAAAAAAAAAAAAAAAAAAAAAAAAAAAAAGAAATTTGATCTGGCTGCCACCTCTGTTAATCTGCACAGTAGGTTAGGTTTCTTTTAAACATTGTATTTTATTTTTAGATCTGAATGTTCTCCTCACCTTCCCATCCCTGTAGGTTAAGTTTCAAAATTAACTGTGGTTGACAGACACAAACATGCTCCTCTGGTCCTAGGGACTAAATCGCAGGCTTCTTCCCAGACCATCTTATCCATTATGGAAAAAGAACATAGTTGGGGTAAGGTAGGGAGGTTAGGGCTTGCAGATCCCTGACCCTCTAAAGAAGGGCATGTAAGTGAGGCTAAAGCTTCTGTTGCCCTCTTCTGGCCAACCTGGCTCACGCTTCAGCTTAGCCTCCCCTATCCAGCAAATACCACTCTTCTCCCTCTGCCCTTCAGTGCCACAGCCCAGTGCTGAGAGTTTCAATGGACACTTAAAAGAAACAGTTGGAGCCCTGTAGAGAGTCAACAGACTTTTTAGTTTTTCCTCTACTTATTCTGGAAAAGCTGTGTTGGTATTCTGTAACGCTGGCTGCCTAATGCTAACCTTCTTTCTGACAACCTGAGGCTAAAGCTGTGCTACCTCCCAGAGAGTTATTATTAACCAGGGAAAGGTGGGAGAGACTGAATGGAGGCAAGGTGGCACATCTCACTTACCTAACCTTACAGAATGGTTGTGAGCATCTCATAAGACTCAGAGCTGGAAGGGACTCAAGAAGCCATTTTACAGACGAGAAAATGTAGGCCCAGAGAGCCTAAAGTCACAGGGTCCTAGACTTAACGTAGGAAAGGCCCTTACAGATTTGCAGGTTAGGAAGCAGCAAAGCCAGGATTTAAACCCTAGCCCCTGACTCTATGTCCAAATCTCTTTTCCATTATACCAAGGTGCTCCATTGGTTTTCTTGGATGACATGCCCAGAGAATCTGCGAAGGGCAACTTGAGAGCCATGTTTGGAATCACTGACTGTTCCCATCAGAGGCACCTAGTCCAATCCCTTACTTTCCTTAAAATAAGTTTTGTTAAAGTTTTTTGTTTATATCACATTCATTTCTGGATATTCTCCTCCTTCTGCTCTCTATGAATTTAATCCTTCCCTCACAGAAAAAAACAAAACCAAAAACAGTTAAGCCAAACCACCTGAGGTAGTGACGTCTTAAAAGGTACCCAATGGTCCCCTCTAGTACTCTTGCTCAAAAGGAAGAAGAAGAAGAGATGTTTCATTTCCTGTTCTCTGGAACCATTATTGCAAATTCTTTTATTTTACAGATGAGGAAAATCAAGATCATAGAGCCAAGTGGGGAGGAGCATTCCCAAGTTTACATTGGGTGTGGGTTCTAGTTCTGAATGTGGCTTACAGCGCTGTTCCAGAGACCACATCTTCAGGTGATGGAAGAACCCTCAATTAACTAAAAGGATATAGGTTATAGACCCAGTACTAACTTGCTCTATGACCTTGGGCAAATCCTCTCCAGCTCCTCAGGCATTTATTTTCTTACCTATTAAATGAGATTAATAATCGCTCTCTTGGAGCATATTGGGGGAGGAGTTATACAGTGGGATGGCTGTTTTGAGGTGTTGGGTAGGGGAAAGATGGGGAGAAAAATTGTAACTCAAAATCTCATGGAAATGAATGATGTAAACAAGAAAATAAATAAATTAATTTATTTTAAAAAATAACAAGCGCTGTCTTGTCTACTTCACTGAATGGTTGTGTTGAGTATAAAAAGACAGGATCACAGACCCTGAGGGGGAAGGGATCTGGGGAGTCCTCTAGACCAACCCCTTCATTTTACAGAGGAGGTAACTGAGACCCACATAAGTTACATGACTTCCTCGTTAATTTAACTGTTCTAGTGTGAGTCAGATTCAGGATGTGAAACTACTTGACTCCAAGGCTAGTATTCTATCCACTTTGCCACCCTACCATGACAACCAGATGATGGTGTAATAGAAGAGAATGAACATTTATTAAGCGCTTACTGTATGCCAAAAGCTTTACAAGCTCTGGCTCCGATATTCCCTAGTTACATGTGACCATGATCAAGCCACATTATCTCATTGAGATTTATTTTCTCCATCTGTGTAGAGGAATTATTGTTCAGGTGCTTTCGGTTGTATCTGACTTTTGTGAGCCCATTTGGGGTTTTCCTGGCAAAGATACTAGAGTGGTTTGCCATTTCCTTCTCCAACTCATTTTATAATTAAGGAAACTAAGGCAAACAGGGTTATGTGATTTGCTCAGGGTCACGTGGCTAGGAAGGGTCAGAGGTCATATTTGAACTCATGAAATGAGTCTTTCTGACTCCAATCCCAGCGCTCTATCTACTGTGCCATCTAGCTGCTCCATAGTGAAAGTACTGCTATGTATATTCCCACCTTCTGAAGAATGTCACGGGACCATCCCACTGTAAATCTTACAACACTAGGAGAGTTCTTTGCCATGACTATGATGAGGCTTTTACACCCTACTGTGGAAAACCAAGTTCAAATCTTCGGGGAAGCCTCCTGACTGTCTGGGCTCCTGGGGACATTGACCACAGCCCGAGGGTAGATGCCTCCCTGGAACAAAGGGACTCTTTATGTAACCAGGACCTCATGCTGAGCTGGGAAGAGCAAGGAAGAGTGGTTAGCTTGGTGGAAGCATTCCAGCCACCACGCTCTTTCCCAATAGCTCTGCTGATGTCTTTGCAACCACTAGTGGAAAAAGATGAGTGGGGATAGGCAGGTGGTAAATGTGATGGTGAGAAGTGGTGAGGTCTCCCCTAGGTTCTTCATAGGAAATGTCTCCTACTGTCTTCCTCCCTTCCTTCTGCCCTCACTGGAAGCATATATACATAAATCATGTATACCCAGCTTGGTGCTCAAACACTAGAGAGAACTGTATGGTAGGAGAGGACTTTTGGAACCAAATACAAAAAGGAGGCATTTAGGTATAACAGAAAATGTGCAGAATTTACAGAAGATCTGAGTTCAAAACCTGTCTATGAAAAATATAACTTATGTTACAATCTTCAAGTCACTTAACCTAACTTAGGAACTTAGTTTTTTTCTTTTAATCCACAAACTGAAGGGTTGGATGGGAGGCAGAGTATACAGCAGAAAGATTTCAGGACTTTAGAGTCAGACAATCTGGTTTTGAATCCCAGCCCTCTGATTTGTGTGACCTTTGGTAAATCACTCAATCTCTCCCTGCTCAGTGATCTTATTTGTACAATGAGCAGATTGGACCAGAAGGCCTCTAAGGTTCCCTTCCAAGCCTAAATCTATGATCCTATGGCTAGATAATTTCTAAGGTCCCTTTGAGTATGAAATTCTCTGAACCTTAAAAAAGGGGGCTGGCTGGTTTATTTACAAGCCAATCACTCAATCTCATTTTTGTTTTCAAATGGAGCACAAATTCAATTTGTCTAAAACCAAACTTAGCACCTTCTCCATCCCCACCCGTAGGTCTAATACATGATGTCTCCATTTCAGTTAATGGGCCCAACATGCTCCCATCTATCATCCGGACTTGAAATTTTGACTATTTCTTCTTCCTCCATCTCCACTGGGACCATCGGTTCCAAATTCCTATTGATTCTTCCTTTGCTCTGCCTAGAGAATCTGCTCCTCCTTCTGCCTTCCCACTGCTGATGGCCTTTCCTCCCCCTTCCCCCCCAACCATCTCTTACATGTTTGTCCAGTCATTTTCACTCACGTCTGACTCTTCCTGACCTCATTTTGGGTTTCTGTGGCAAAGAAACTGGAGTGTTTTTGTCCTCTCTTTCTCCAGCTCATTTTACAGATGAGGAAACCAAGGAAAACAGAGTTAAATGACTTGCCCAGGCTCACAAAGTTAGAATCTGAGGCCAGATTTGAACTCAGGAAGATTTGTCTTCTTGACTCCAAGGCCTGGTGCTCCACCCACTGCACCACCTGGCTGCCCTTTTCTCTTATTTAGGGAGACTATTATTATAATAGCATCTTAAACAAAGGTCTCTAATTTCTTCCTTCTCCATACACTGCTGCCAGACTAAACTTCTTAAGGTATAGTGATTAACGTGGTTCATGTTACTTCCCTACCCAATGATAACCTTTAATGAATCTTCACTGTTTATCAAATACAGTTGAAACTCAGCCAATCATTCCAGACTCTTCACAATCTGGTCTTAACTTCCCTACCTAAGTCTTCCACCATTTTGTTTCCAACCATTAATTTCCTCTGTTCCAATCCAACTAGATTTTTCATCCTTCTATGAATAATGAGGAAGCAGTAGAAAGAGCATTATTGGTTCTGGATTCAGAGGACCTGGCTTTAAAGAATCTCCCCAGGCTTCAGCTCCTTCTTCTGTAAGATGAAGGGACCGGGCTAGGTGGCCTATGAGATCCCTTCCAGCATTAAGTCTACAATTCCACAGACCACCTACAACCTATACTTTTCTAGGGCCATATCCTTGCTCACACTTCTCCCTCTGGTCAGCTCTGCCTAATGAAGCCTTGCCCATCCTTCGAAGTCCTGGCTGCATGACTCCAGGTAAGTCACATATCTTTCTGACCTCCAGTTTCTTATCTGACGGAGGTCATTGTGAGACTCAAAGGAGATGATCTACTTGAAGGAGATGTAATATAAATTTGTTATATATTTGTCAGCTATTTGTTATTATGCTTTGTGTTATTATTAAACCCCAAACTGCCTAATCTACTAGACTCTACTGCCCACAGGCTTGTGTTATCTACTCACTACATGTGTATGTTGTGAAATGTCATCTTCTTTTTGGATCTTGTGTGCTGAGAACACAGTAGGCATTCAAGACAAACTTGTCTGGCTGAGAAAGCAGGGCCATCCCCCTGAGTCTTGGGCAGAGAACTCTCTCTTGCCCTGAGCCTTTGGAAGAAAGCCTTGTAAATGAGAAAAGAGAAAGAGCATCTGACTTTAGCAAGACCAAGGTTACAGGCTGGGCAATCCCCACTCAGGGGTCTCTTGGAGTGCAGCCAGGTGAATGACTTCTGCTGGGCCTGGTGGCTCCCCACAAGTGGAAGGTAGAAAGTCCAGGGCTTAATCCTCAGCAAACAGAGCAGGTCGGCCCATGAAGCAGGGGGTCCCAGGAGCAGAGGGACAGAAAAGAACTGCTTCTGTTCTTCCTGGGGACCCGGGGATTGCAGGAGGGATCTGGCACCATGAGCCAGAGTCCCTCAAAGGGTTACTGCCTGCGTGGCTGCCCCCTGCTTCCTCATCCTCATCATCTAGTGTTTATACTGTGCCTTAAGTTTTGCAAAGAGCTTTACAAGCATTTGTAAATGCTTACAATCTCTCATTTGCTCTTTGTAATGACTTGGGGAAAATTGGGTGCTTTTATTATTCCCATTTTACAGCTGAAGAAATAGAAATAAACTGAGGTCAAGTGACTTGCCCAGGGTCATACAACTATTAAGCGACTGAGGCAGGATAAGAACTCAGCTCTTCTTGACACCAAGTCAACTAGGCCACCTAGTTCCTCCTTCCTACATCACTGGCACAGAGGACACGCTGTATCTTGTCCAATAAAAGCTCAAAGCCTATCCTGGAAAAAATTAGGTCGAGAGGAATTACATTTAGTCTCTTTGTAGGAGGAGGAACTGATGAGGTCCCCTGCAAAGGGAGAGCCAGGGACCCCCATCGGGGAAGAGGAGTCGCTGATGTAGGATAGCAGGATGCCAATGGCTGCTGGCATCAGTCCTGTTGAAGGCACCAGCATCGTTCTTACTCTGAGGTTGTCTGTAGACTACAGAAGCAGGGAAAATCCAGGCTTCTAGGCTGTGACTCTGCAACTCCTGTGGAAGCAGAGCCAGCTGGAGCAAGCAATCCAGGTGACACCTTGTTATGGCAAAGTGGCATCATCCTGCGTAGTCTCGACACCTGGCCATGTGTTTGTGTACCTCTGTCTTGTATGTTTCTCCGGGGAAGTCTTATGGATTAGGCTATGCTATTAACTGCCTGAGGTCTTAGGCACGTAACATACCCAAGTGATCACTAGGCTTTTTGAAATATCAGTGACTGCTGTTAATAAGATCTTCTGAATTCTCTATCTCTGTCAGAGACCCTGATAAGAAAACTTCTCCTCCTTCCTCCTCTCTCTGCCTCAGTCTTCGTTCTTCTTCCCATCTACCTAGAGATAGCTCGTTGGTACAGCAGATAGAGAACTGGGCCTACGGTCAGAAAGATTTGGATTTAAATAACTCTCAGATGTTAGCTGTGTGACCTTGGGTAAATTACTCTCTGATCTCTCGTAAATGGAGATCATAACAGCACCCACGAAACAGGGCTTCTGGAAGGATCAATGAGATGTTATTTGTAAAGTGAGTAGCATACTGCCTAGTATATAGTAGGTACTAATACATGCTTGTTCCTGGGGGCAGTTAGGTGGTGCACCAGCCCTGGAGTCAGGAGGACCTGAGTTCAAATTCAGCCCCAGACACTTAACATGCTTACTAGCTGTGTGACCTTGGGCAAGTCACTTAACCCCAATTGCCCTGCCTTCCTCCTTCAGAAAAAAAACTAAACTAAACTAATTAACTGAATAAATAAATGCCTGTTCTTTCTGCCTCTCTCTCTCCTTTAGCAGCAGCTTTGTGAAATGGAGGAACAGAGGATGGGTCAGTGGTATGAAATGAAAAGAAAGGGCAGGGGCTGAAAGAAATCTAACATCAAATGGTTGGATGGAAAGTTCTGGGTCTGAAGTTGATTAATATTTTTTAAGCACTTTTTTTCAAAAGTCTACTAGTTAATCTGCAAAATGTATTTGGAAGTGTGAAAGGAAAAAAAAATAGAAAAAAGAGAGTGACACATTCCCTCTGCCCAAATAAAGCAGCCAGAGCCAAAACTGCACAATAAGGCCTCTGATGTTTGGGAAAGTCCCTGATCAATCATATTAATAGTGTGGGAGTTACTTAGAAGTCTTGGATGATGCAAAAGCTCTAATGACACACAAGCTAAGTGGTTTTTAATTTCTATCCCCCAAAGTCATGGGGATTCAGAGGAATGTATTTTGAAAGGTCATTTTAGGGACTGCAGAGACTGCAAAGGGAGAGGAAGAAGAATGGTTGTCCCAATGGGGCCAAGGAGGGGGACCCTCAGCTCCACACAGTCACAGGACCGGAGCCCCGAGAGACCCTGGAGATCACCTGGTCATGGGGCTTACTCTGTCCTAGGAGAGGGCTCTCCAGCAAAGAAGATTAGGGAAATGGGCATGGGGGACATAATCCAATGGGCCATTAGAGACATGGGACAGGACAACACTTGTGCACAGGGGCCCCAGGCATTGCCTTGATCCTGTTGATTTTCAGTCCTTACAAAGCAGGCAGAAGCCCCTGACTCCTGTTTCTTCTCCTTGAAGATATATAATTGCTACTTTGAGGATTTATGAGGCACAAATAAAACCTTTTATCATTATTTATTCTATTAGGCAGCTAGGGGACACAGTGTATTAAATGCTGGAACTGGAATTAGGAAGGCCTAAATTCAAAATTGACCTTAAGACTCTAGGCCACTTACCCTCTGTCTGCCTCAATTTTCTCCCCTGTAAAATGGGAATAACAACAGCACCTACATCCCAAGTTTGTCTTGAGAACAAAACGAGATAATATTTTAATGCAAGCGATAATTGTTACACAAATGCCAATTATTATAGTTACTATTGTTGTTATTATCTTGGAGTGACCTTGGCTCTTCCTTCTCCCTAACCTCCTATATCTACTCAGCCGCCAAATGCTGATTCTGTCTCCAGAATAAATCTCCAATTCGTGATCGTTCCAATGGCCACAGCTTATTTCAGGTCCTCCTTTCCTCTCCTCTGGTCTGCTGCAGCAGCCTCCTGAATGGTCTCCTTGCCTCCAGTCTCTCTGCCACAAAGCTGTCAAATGCTCTTTTTTTTTTAAGTCCCAATTCAAAACCATCTTTCTGATGGGCAGTTTGGATCAGTCTTCCCTCTGCTTTAAGACCTTCCAAGGCTCCTTGCTGCCAAAAGGCTAAAATGACAAACTCTTGTCATTCCAGCACTGCCACTAAGCATACAATGACAAAAACTAAATAATCTCAGCCTCCAAGGAGCAGGCATTCTATTGGGGAGGCAACATGTGGAGATCAGAAAAGGCCTCATGGCTAAAAAGATTTGGGGGGAGCTTGTTTCCTTAGTTAAGGGGCAGTGTGGCATGGTAGACAGAGGGCTAGACTTGGATTCAAATCCCACCTCAGCCATTTACTAACTGTGGGATGCTGGCCAAACTCCTTACCCTCTCTCACTCTCACTTTCCTGGAGAGGAGATGGTGATAATAGCACCTCCCTCAGAGGTTATGAGGGCAGCTAGGTGGTGCAGTGGACAGAATGATGGACCAGAGTCAGGAAGGCCTAAGTTCAAATCTGACCTCAGATACTTACTAGCTATGTGACCCTGGACAGGTCACTTCACCCTGTTCACCTCAGTTTCCTCATCTATAAAATGAGTTGGAGAAGGAAATGGCAAACCACACTCCAGTATCTTTGCCAAGAAAACCCCAAATGGGGTCACAGAGTTGGACACAACTGAACAACACCACCACAATAAGAAAATGCAAACTAAAAGAAATCACAGTAACCCCTTCATCCACTCTACTTGCTAGACAAATGCTCTATGCTTAAGTGCCACAAAGGTATGATTTATTACCACCTGGTCTCTCTGGCCCCTTCTCCTCTCGGTATGTTCTTGTATCCCTTCTTCCATGCCAGGGATGGTCTCTCTAGATTTTACCTCCTGATATCCTCCTTCCCCTTCAAGGTCCAGGTCAGGGATCATCTTTTCCTTAAAGTCTTTCTTGACATTCCCAGTTAGAGGAAGACCCTTTCCCTTCCTGTGGTTCCCTTCCTTCTAGTCTACCTATCCTATTAGACATATAATCTTATCAAATTCTGTCTTGTATTATGGCTATCTGTGTACAAGTCTCATTCCTGACCCCCAATTCCCCAATTAAGATGGTAAGGGAACTCTCAGTTAGGAAGCTCCCTCTGCCAATGAGATTCAGAAGCCATCTGCAATTCAGCACCCGGGGTAGTTAACTGGAGCATGGAGTCAGTTACTATGTGTCGTAGGCAGAATTTGAATCCAGAGCTCACTGTGTCTGGCAGCATCATTCATGCTCGCCTCACCCTAGTTTCATTTAAAGCTCACCTCAAAACTTTTTAGCCATGAGGCCTTTTCTGATCCACATGCTGCCTCCCCAATAGAATGCCTGCTCCTTGGAGGCTGAGATTATTTAGTTTTTGTCATTGTATGCTTAGTGTCTGTAACACAGTAAACATTTCACAGATGTTCCCTTCAATAGGACCTCTCCTCAGGTTTTGTCTGTAGGTAGAACCATGATCTGCTCCAGGGCCTTCTACCAAGTGTCTGTGCCATTCCTTGTAACACCCTGGATCTGAGTTTCTGTCCTGGACAGTTAAAATTGCTTGTTATCCCCAACACACCTGTCCTTCCCCATGTTTCCTGAGTTGGTGCATAGGACACTCCTTTCCAGCAATGTTCATTTCTTCCCTCCTTCAAAGGCTGACTTAATACTCATTTTTCTCCAGTAACCCTTTCCAGACTAACTCTCCATTTGATCAGATATTCACTTACCTGGGCATCTCCTTGGCTCTCAAGCCTCTGGCTCCATACCGCAGTATGGCACATCTTTTGGTTGTGCCCCTATGGCTTACCACACACAACTCTGTCTCTTCCTGCCATCAGACTGCTAACTTGAAATGTCAGGACTCTTCCCTGTTAGAAATGGTGCTCCTCAAGGCCAGGAACCATGTCTCCCTCACCAGACTGAGAGCTTATTTGGAGAGGGGAATTGAATCTCTTCCTTTTTTCCCTTTCTTTCCCTCATGACCCTATAAGTTACATTTGCTTATAGATATTTCTGAGAACTAAGGGAAGTCAATGCTCCCCTACTCAATGCATTCAGGTAGGGTTAAGTTTAGGTTGAGGGATTAGCCATTTGTTAGAAGGCGGCTTTCTCAGTTGCCTTTTCCTTATCACCAGCTCTTGGAAGGGTCCATGTCACAGTCTTTGCTTCTATTAAATATGAACAAATGGGTCAGCACGGATGGTCCCATGCCATGAAAACCCAGCTTACCGTCAAACATCCCATCAGGCTCTGCTCGAAGGGCCTCTGGAAAGCTCTTGGGTCACCACACCAGTCCAGGAGCTCCGTGGCGGCATTGTGGAAGTTGGCAGGGTTCTGCAAATGCTGGGGATGGGAGAGAGAGACTGAGCATGAGGAACGGAAGAGCAAAGAATAGAAGAGACAAAAAGAACAGCAAAGGTAGCTAAAATCTACTACAAAGTGCTTTATGCTTTCCAAAGCTCTGGAGGTAACAATGCGGGAGAGCTGGAAGCGAATTGAGCTTGGAGTGACAAGCCCTGGACTTGAATCTCCCATTTGCCATGTTCTACCTGTGTGACCTTGGATAAGTCATTTACCTCTGTGGGCCTCAGTTTCTTCATCTGTATAATAAGATGTTTGAGCTAGATGATCTCTAAGGTCCATCTCAGCTCCAGATCTATGACCTGGGATGCAGAATCTCCCTTGATGCTCATAACGCCCTAGGGAAGTAGGGAGGGACAGGTATCGTCCCTATTTTACAGAAAAAGGAGAGGCTCTGACTTACCTGAGTTCAATCAGGATAAATAGCAAGACCAGGACTATGATGAAGATGTGCTTCCTAACCCAGAGCTCTTTGCCCTACAATATTCTCAGTTCTAGAGAAATGGCAAGAAGATATAACCTGACTTGTTGGGTTTCTGTTTGACAGGCTGTCTGCTAGGAGTTCCAGATCTGCTCAGGGAGCAGTGTAGATTTTTTTCTACTCAGAGGACATGCACAAACCTGCCAAGAGCTTCCCTGGGGCCTCGGGAATTGCCCACAAGCAAACACAGCCCACAAGGTCAGCCAAGCAACCACAAGTGGAGGAGAAAGAAGCTTGTGGACAAAATACCCTAGTCCAGTGGCATACTCGAGGCAGCCACGGACAAAAGGAGCTTCTCTGTGTGGTATAAAAGAAGGGATTGGCAATCAGATGTTAATCTACTGAAAATCTGATACTAGATCAGCATCTAATAAATTATATTCTTTTATATTAATTTGGGGCTGGGGAGAAGGAAGACACATAGGGTGTTTCTAAGGGATAGATATGAGAAGTTGGGAAAAGAGGAACCCACTATGTTAAAGGATGCCTGGCACCTAGTTTCCAAATCCAAAATTCAGTCGCCTCCATGCACCCTGCCTCCCAGATGCTTATTACTTGTGTGATCTCAAACAAGTTACTCAACTTCCTTGGGCTTCCTTTTCTTCATCTATAAACTGAGAGGTTTGGACTAGAGAGCCTGAGGTCCCTTCTAGCTCTGCCTATGATCCTATAAAGCTGCTTCTGATGTGCTCCTATTTCACAGTGAGGAGAGGCTCTGTTTTCTCACACACTGTGCACCCAGAGTGAGGTCACTGTGAACAGGGAGATCTGGGGAGTCACATCCATGCCAGGACCCTGGAAAGAGGCATTGGGCTCATTCCAGCTGGGATAGAGGGGACTGTTTTCTCCCCAGGTTTGTGTTACAGTGTGACCTCAGCTCATTTTTCAGAATTAGAAGCCCAGAATCTCTTCTTCTTTCTCCCCATGGCTTACCCTCCCCAGTCAATGTTTGGTCTAGGCCATTAGAATTTGGGAGGAGGTGTTACATGGCACCCTCCTACTTTGAGTCTACTATTCAGTTTTCTGGGTCCTTGGACTAAGAGGAGTCATTTCCACAATACAATGGGTCCAGCCTGTCAAGACTTGACTTCAGAGTGAACTGCCTACTCTACACATACTACAAGGTCAGTATCTGGAAGCTAAATTTCTCTAGGGATCTAGCATATTCATGAAGTTTGTGTGTGCAAATGAGTGTGAGCTCATTAAAAAAGTGTCACAACTACATACAGTCCTCTACTTGCCCATCATAGATGGAGCATCTTTTAAATATTGGGTACTAGGAAGGATGAAAAAAAAGTAAGCTCTGTAGAGCTCATATGCTCTTCTCCATTCCAATGTCCATTCTGCTGAAACTGTTAAATCCAGTGACTTTTCTCAGTCCTATTTGATTTTTCTATAGCTTTTCCCATAGCTGATCACTCCTTAAAACTGGATACTCTTTCTACTTTTGACTTTGGGGACACCACATTCTCTTGGTTCTGCTTGTGTCTCTCTTTCACTGGTTCCTCAGTCTCTTTTTAACTCCTATAAGTATTTAACTCCTACAAGTTCGTCAAGGGTCTGTTATTGAACTTTTTTTTTCTTTCCCTTATATTCCCTTTCCTGGAAGGTCACTTACTCTCAAGAAAGATGATCCCCAAATTCCTATGTCTAATTATAATTCCCCATCTTTAGTACTTGAGACCTACATGTAACACTACCTGGACGTCCCACTGGCTTCTCCACCACAATGTGTCCGATGACAAGCTCATTATCTTCATCCAAGCCCTAATCCCGTGTTCTGACGTTCATGCTGCTTTTTATGAGAATACTACATGCATATAGTAGGTACTTAATAAATCTTTACGGAGTGACTGACTGGGGAAACTCACCCATTCATTTCCTTTTCATTTCAACAAACATTTATTAATCCCATTCACAAGACACTGTGTTAGGTACAGGAAACACAAAGACCAAAAGGAAACAGTTCTTACTTTCAAGGTCCTTACATCCTATTGGGGGAATAGGTTTAGCCTTAACAAGGAGAAAGGTCACTACTTTCTCAGGTAAGGTAGGCTTGTGCCAGATTGCGGATGGCCTTGAACGTAAGAAATATGGCACGGGAGTTGGAATTTCCTTGGCAAACAACAGAAAACTGCTGAAGATGTTTGAGCAAGAAAAATGATTTGATCAAATCTATATGAAAGAAAATACTATCTGGATGGTAATGCGAAGGACCTAGGCAGGTTAAGTCCTTACACAAGGCCAAGGGAGAAGCAGAATTTGAACCCAGGTCCCATGACTCCAAAGTTGGGGCTCTTTCCACTGTACCATTCTGCTTGCCCTCATACACTGCTGTGTATTATGCTTATGCATTTGTCTTATTCCTCTACTAGACTGGATGCTCCATGAGGACAGGTTCTGTGCCTTTTCTACCCGTTTTATCTTCATCAGTGCCAAGCACAGAGCCCTGCAAAGTGGTCACTTTAGAAACATGCAAGAGTAAGAGTGAGTCTGGGCACAGGGTGCTTCCTCAAGCATCATCTTTCAGGTCTGATTTCTGAGGAGCTGAATCAGGACAGTATCTGACCCTGAGATGGTACCATGTCCGAGCTGGGGAACTTTGCTCCTGTATTTCCAAATGAGGTACAAGGATCAATCCATTCTCTTTCCTGGAATTCTACAGTGTGTCTTAAAACTATGCATTCCAGCATCCCACCGAGCAAACAAAAAAAATCTCAGACCTAAGCTCTTCTTTTAGTCATTTTCGTACCTAATTCCTGTTGGCACTCCTTCCTTCCTTTACCCCAGGGTTCCCTGGGCCATCCACCCATTTGCCTTGCCTTAGTTCCTGGTATTAAAGGAAGTAAATCAGAAGAAGAATAGGTACTCAGGTGGTGGCTCTGGGAACAAAGACCACAAGGTAAAACAGCAAGCTGCAGCCTCCCTCCCTGATCCATGAATCAGAGTCAAGTTCATAACCCCAGCCAAATCACTGTGGGCTAGAAGCCGTGTGTCTGGGTGTGCCAGCTCCCACAGCAGCTGCTCTGGGACTTGGGGACAGGTCAAACCAGTTCCCTGGCAGCTGCAGCTGTGCACCTGGGGGGCACCAGGGAAGCCCCAGGGCAGTGAGGAAGGCTGCATGGGGCCCCTTCTGTAACCTCAATTCTCCCCTTCTAGAGAACTGGGAGACAGTTGGATTTCCAAAGCCCAGGAGGGAGCCAATAACATTAAAAACTCAGCTTTGGGAATACGGAGGCCTCCAGTGCACACAGGGGGATTCATTGTCTCATCAGGGGTCTCTGTAACACTGATGTCAGAGGAAAGGATGAACACCTGCTGCCCAGCGTGACTTTATTAGTGTAGGTGCCTTCCTGCGTGGTGTTGGCACGCTCCAGGTGCCATACAGTTCATAGTCTATCATAACCAATGAGGAAAAAACCGAGTTATAGTTTTATAATGGAGTTTTGTTTCCTCTAGCTGTATCCACCTATATTTTGCCAGGCAAGCACCCCCAAGTGAGAGAATCATAGGCTTAGAGCTAGAAGAACCTTTAGAGGTGATCGACACGAATCCCATGTTACAGGTGAGGACACAGAGGCTCAGTGAGGCTGACTTCCCCGGCGTAGTATGGCTAGTAAGTGAACCCTAGGGTTTCCACCTTCCAGCCCATGCAGGAAGGTCAGCCCCGCATCCTTGGTCAATCAGCTGCTACTTAAATCCCTGAGTGACAGGATATCCCAAAGTAGTCCATGTCATTGGTCATTTCTAAGTCTCTTAGTTCTCCGCTTTCCCAAATGCCCGCTATACCTTCCTTGGCCCAAGGAACCACAGCGAGTAGCTGCTGAACTGAAAGGATAAGAAAGAAGAGAGACAATCTTCCAAATGTCTCACCAGTCAAGGGACCACACTTAAACCTAGACTTAACAGCAATATACATCTAGGATTGTACAGTGCCGTGTTGTGAAGGAAAAGATTTGTGTACTTGGGTATCTAGTAAACACCTCCAAGACACACAGTCACTCACTCCATTAAACTGACTGTACCTTTCACCCCTCTGGGCTCCCTATTCAAGATCCTTGACCTTACAAGGTGCAAGGAAAGTCAAGGACTGATGAGATTTAATTACTGTTTCTGCCACTAACTGACTAGGCAACCTTAGGCAAGTCACAACCTCTGTGGGTCTGTTTCATCATCTGTAAAATGAGGGGGTTGGACTTATTATTTGAATTCCCTTCTAGGACTAATATTTTGTGAAAGAGGGGTACCCTGGAGGGAAAACCATGAATACTCTGCAATCTCTTTAACTTGGATCTGCCTATTGGCTCCCCGGCCCCAGCTTTGCAGATAGGGAGAAAAGAGTTCCAAGTTAGTTTAGTTCACATCCCTGAACAGGGGGTAAGACGGGAAGTCTAGACTTGCCTGCTTTTTACTCCTGTACTAAAGGTGGACCCTGGCATAGAAGAGCAACTTAACTGTCCAATACATAGGCAGTGTAATAAATTTTTCTGCCCTCTCTCCCTCCCTCTCTCTCTCCCCTTCCCTTCCTCCCCCTCTCTCCTTCTCTTCCTTTCTTTCTCTCTCTCCTCCCCTCTCTCCCTTCTTCCTTTCCTCCATCCTTCCCTCCGTCCTCTCCCCCTTCTCTATTTGTCTCTGTCTCTCTCCTAGAAAAAGACATTCAGGTTCAACCATGAGCACTAAGTCTATCTGTCAGGGTAACATTAGGTGGCATTAACAGGAGGGAGGCAGCTTGTGGTAAGGGAAAGGCTAGACTCAGATTCAAAGCCCTAGGAATCAAATCCCAGTTTTGTTATTTACTACCTAAGTGCCATTGGGCAAGCCAGGAAATCTCTCTGGCTCTCAGTTTCTTCATCTACAGAATGTGGGTGATGGGAGCCAGGGATTATTTTAGATTAGATGTCCTAAGTAAGCCTGGGTCATGGGCCCCCAAGGCATCCATGGATAGATTTTGGCGGTCTGTGAAGTTAGATGGGGGAAAAAAATTCATCTTTATTTTCATTAACCTCTAATTGAAATCCAGTATTTCCTTCAATTAAATATGTAGGCAACAAACCACAGTAGTATTAGCACTACTTGTGGCTTTGTCACAAACAGAAGAAATCAGACTTTTCATATTATGTTATAGTTGCTGCAGACATCACAAATACCATTTATGTTCATCACTACTTTGAAATTACTGTAGTTATTAGAATTGCTGCTATATAGATTACTGTATCACATGATTTCTTTGGGGGGGGGGAAGGTAATCAGGGTTAAGTAAGTTGCCCAGGGTTGCACAGCTTATGTCAAGTATCTGAGGCCAGATTTGAACTCAGGTCCTCCTGATGCGAGGGCCAATGCTCTACCCACTTTGCCACCTAGCTGTTCTAATCACATTATTTTAAAAACAGATTTCAATGACTTCATTTCAATATGAAAGATTTCCTTTGTAATCTTATGCATTTACTTTGTGCGTTAATCCGCTGAAAAGGGCTTCCTAGGCAGGTCCACGATACTAGGAAGGTTAAGAACCCTTAGTTTGATGAATCCTAGGATCCCTTCTAGTCCTGACATTCTGTGATCTGGTGAAGTACAGTGTCTGCCACAAGGAAGAGATGTGTCTGGTCATACTCTGCCCTACAGCTAGGACAAGGCATACTATATGCCTCAGGCAAAGGGGGAAAACGGCTTCCCCTACTTTCTACACACCACGACATCATGTGTGAACAGAAATCTGGGACCTTCACAGTAATACTTTTGACTTAACTAACCACAACAATCTACATGAACTAGAGCAGAAATTACACATGTGTGTATTCAAAAAGTATTCATCAAATTGGTAAACAATCCCAGCTCTGAGGCCTCATCAGGACACGGAGGTAAACCTGAATCCTTAAATTTACTATCAGCAAATCAGGAACTCTGAGATGGGAGAGAGCCCTGGAAAGGTTCAAGCACCATCCTAGCCCCTGATGGTTGTGCTGCTCAAGGCTCTGCTGAGCCATGTAGAGAGGCAGGTTGAGTTATCAGGTGGTGAAAACAGGTGCGAATATAGAAATAGTTGTCAGTCTCCTTCCTCTTCTGCAGTGGGCAGTATTAGAGTGGAAAATGGAGGGCAGAGAATGCTAAGAAACTTTTTTTAGGCCATCAACAAACAAATTTTACGGTTGGCACTCTAAATGAGGGATCTTTGTGCCATGACCGATGAATTAATAGACTATTCAAGGAACTGAACTACATCTAAGAAGATCAAATTTAACAGGCATAAATGTAAAGTTGAACATGTGGGGGGATAAAAATCAACAACTTGCATTTTAAAAAATGTAGGTGTTCCGGTGGCCTGAAAGCTTGATGAGAAAGAATGTGGTATCGGTGTGACAGCTCCCTCTGTAAAAGCTCAGGCTGCAGGAAAGGAAGGAGGGCGTACAGAGCCTGCCCGAGACAAACCACACCTCCAACAATTCTAGGTATGGTATTTAAAAAAGGATATTAACAATTTGGAATGTGCTGGGAGACGGTGACCAGAGGGAGGAAAGAGAGAACAAGCATTTATACAATGTGAATGTTGTGCCAGGCACTGCGCTAATCACTTAACAGATATTACTTCATTCAATCTTCACAACAACTCTGGGAGAAAGGGGCCGTTATTTATGCCCATTTAACAGTTGAGGAAACTGAGATAAGCAAAGGATTCTGAAGAAGTTACAAAGCATGCCTGGAATCGACTCCACCAAAGAGCCTCTTTAGTATGATCCAAAGTCAGGGAGGGGAGAGGGAAAGAAAGGGAGAGGGGGAGGGAGAGACAGAGAGACAGACAGGCAGACATATACTTAGTAATCCAACCCAGAAGAACCAAGTAAAGATACATTTTGTCCACATTATGACACGCATCTGGGTGGACAGCCCATTGAGTGGGTCTGGTCTGTCTTGGAAAGGCACATCAGAAGGGCAAACAGCAGAGAACAAACAGGAGTAAGATGTGCCCTGATGACATGCGGGTAAGTAGGCAATGCAGTCAATGATGCCATGAGGCTCCTTGACTCAAAAGCCCACTGCTTTTAACACTAACGTTTTCCCAGTGATGCCATATAGCCATGAGTCATGCAAAACCACGTCTTTGTAGAAGAAAAACTCCAGGTGCCCTAAAGGTCAGTGCAAAGACTCATGGTGGAAGTGAGTCAGCTGGAACATATGACCAGTGAAGATCCGTAGGTAAGAAATGGCATAGGAGACATCACCAAGGGCACATCTAAACAGAAAAGGAAGTCAGTTGTGAGAGAAAGACAGAGAGCAGAAGAAACAGATGGCTCAAGCGTTCAGAGGATCATAACTACAAAACTGGAACCTTAGAAGCCACTGAGTCTAATCCTCTCATCTTACAGAAGAGGCAACCCAGACACAGAGAGGTTCAGTGACTTGGCTGCCCTGGACTGTGTGAAACACTAGAAGATCTCTAGCACTCTGGGTAACTCCTCTAAGGAGGATTTATGGAAGATAGTGGCCTAGGATGACACAGGATGGATCTATCACCAAACTGAAGTATTTAGGGATGGATTCCAAATTCATCTGTGTTGGTATCACAGCCCATCTAAGCCTCTTCATTCATCCTGTGTGATTCCTGCCCATCATTTCCCAAATCACCTTGCTTTTTATAAAGGTTTCTTGATAGGCATTCACCTGCCTGTTGGACATAACTCTTAAGTGGACTCGTTCAAATGGAGTGACCAATCCATCGGCCAGAGCAATATCTGACTCTACTGTCCTAGGTCCTTAAAGGCCTCGGTCCTCATTTATCACTGTGGAATAGAGGAGGGAAAGCCCAGACTTAGCCACTAGCCAGTCATGTTATCATGAGAAAATTGCTTTACCTTTCCAGGCCTCAGTTTCCCCATCTGGCCAAGTGGGATAAAAAGACTTGCCCAGCCTACAACAAGGGGCATCCTGAGGATATGATGTGATGCTATGTGCAAGTGTTTTGAAAAGTCAGAAGTGTTTTTGCAGTTTAAAGTGGTGTTATTGTTTCCTGAGCTCCCACTGTGACTGGGCTGGAGATAAAATGAACAACAGGAAAATAGCCATAAAGAACAATGTTAGCAAGATGCTCAGGGTTTTACTCCTCTCAGAGCAAATGGCTCTTCTGTGGAAGCCAAGTAGACATCTCAGGAGGCAGCAATGCCAGGGGAGTTGAGAATTCCAAAGCCCTTTGGCTGTTTCTAATTCAGTCAACATTCTAAAAACTTGAGAAGGCTCATTCCCCAAGGAGAGTTTACCCAGAGGTGGAAAGGAGAGGGCTGGATGCTGGTGAGCTATGGTTAGGATTTATGACCAGGCTGGACTGCAGATCTCCTATGGGATGTGTTGGGAACCTTTCCTTCCTCTTGGTGCCTTTGGCAGAGGAAGAAAGTAAAGGCTATTAGCCAAGAGTACCATAGAAAGGAAGAGGCTGATGAAGATTACCCGTCCATATTACGGGATTTGTGACCAATCCTTTCTTTTCCTCACCACAATAAAGACAGAGACTGGATCGCACCCCACCTCCATCCTCAGTTGCTTTAGGAAACTCCCAGTGAGGAAGCTTCCTCTGCCAATGTAGGTCAGCACCTTCTCTGAAAAGCAGAGTCTTAGCCAGAGTTGCAGGAGTGCTCATAGAAAGAGATTTGCCCGGAGTCACATGGCCGGTATGTGTCTAGGGCAGGACTTGAACCCAGATCTTCCTGGCATGGAGTCCTGCTCTTTCTCCTCTATGTCCCTCTCCACTTGTAATGGAGAAGAAGGGAATGCAGTTTCGGGCTAGATGGCAATTCAGTTCCTTCCAGCATTCACCTCTTACCCAATCCAAAGTATTTTCTCCCCATCTCCACCCACCACATATCAGGAAAATCACCATCCTGAGGTATTACCTCTGATCAAAACCCTTCAGTTGCTCCCTGGTCCTGCCTACCAAATCCATGATAAATTCCTGAGGTCCTGCCATGAAACGTCTCAACAATTTGGCTTCAAACAACCTTCCTTTTGGGTCCAAACTAGACTTCTTTTGTCCCCTGTTCCTACCTCCCAACCTCTGCTTAGACCATCACCCATTCCTGGAAAGGACTTTCTTTCTTGCCTCTTCCTTCCCTCCAGACTTCTGGAGTCTTTCAAAGGTCCTCTCCTCCCGTCAAAGCACAATTCCAGGGCTAACCCCTGTACGAAGCCTTTCTTACCTCTCACTCTGCCATGTGAAAGTGTCCTCCCTCCAAGAATTGTTCATAGCGCTTTGTTCAAGGCTACCCCTTTTCATTTATCTAGCTTAATTTATTTAACATTTTAGTTGTTTGTGTGAGCATCCTTTCCCTCTATTAACCTTGTGAGCCAGGTCCATGGTCCCACAGACCTTGATACCCCCAGGACCCCGTGTGCAAAAGATTTTTAATATACAGCTGCTAAAATTAAATGACCTGGAATGAACCAGGCAGCTGGGGAGGGGGATTGTCACAATCCTTTTGGAGAGGCTCCTTATCTCCTTGCCTCCATTACTCATCCCTTCCCTCCCTCACAATAATTCCTCAGAGGAGGAGGTAACAACCAACCCACCAACCCAAGACTAGCAGGGGATTGAAAGGACGGGAGAAAGCAATTACCCAAATTGGAAATCAGTCCAGACACCCAGATTCACACCCACTAAATATAGAAAACAGATGCTCATCACACACAACGCTTCTTAGGTACAACAAAGTAAAGATGGGAACAATAAGCAGTTCGAAATTAAGGGCAATTACGGCGGGTTACTGTTATTTTATGAATATATCAAGACACTAACATGACAGCCTGGCTATGAAAACAAAAACATCTGAAAATCTACTTTATGTATTTTGATTTGCTGCCACAGAAAATAAAGGTGGAATTTTAATTCGTAAAAACTCATGTATTTCTGAGAGGGGGAGAACCCATGTGCACCTGCCCCCCTCTCGCCTTCCCAAAGCCCCCTCCCCCTTTCCTTCGAAACATGTCATGCTCCCAACAGCTAGGGGCTCATTTGCCATGTTTAACTGCTGCTGAAATGGAAAGTCATGCAAATAAGGTAATTCTGAGGAGCAAACTGCTTAACTATGCTAAACGAGTGATTACATTGATTTAACAATGCCAGGCCAAATCACCAAGGCGGATGGTGGGCTGCCTAGGCCCCTTGCCCCCCACAGAATCCACTCCCTGACTCCTTCCTCTCCTTAATCAAGCTGTGAGAGAGTGGGGGTCCCTAATCCAGTAGAGCAGCAGCTAGCTGGCTGGGTTTTGAAGAAAGCAGAAACTGCTGCAGCAGCCAGCTACTGAGGCTCTGGTTTGGTAACCCAGTAGTCCATGGATGGCCCGCTACACATCCTGCCTCCTCCAGAAGCCTTTTCTGGTCATGCCAGTTCCCAGTGAGACCCCCTCTCATCTCCCACAGCACTTTAGCACAGGAAGAGCTGGATTTGTAATCAGGAAGACTGCAGATACTTTCAAGCTGTATGACTTTGAGCAAAGTCACCTTGAGGCCTCTGCTTCCTTATATAATGGCTCCTACTTCCCAAGGCTGTTGTAAGCATCAAATGAAATAATATATGAAAAATGTCTGCAAGCCTAATTAAGTGCTAATTAAACATTAACTATTATGGAAGAGCAGAGTTGGAAAGGAAGACAGAAAGTCATCCTGTTCCACCCATCCTGAAGCATGAATCCTTTCCCCTGTACCATTGCTGAGGAGTGGTCCCTTGGCCTCTGATTGAACACCTCTACCCATGAGAGGGCATCTAGCTGGTACAATGAGGAGCAAGTCAGGAAGATCTGAGTTCAAATCTGGCCTCATGAGTTATGTGATCCTGGGCAAGTCACTTAACTGCTGTCTGCCTCATCTGTAAAATTAGCCGGATAAGGAAACGGCAAATCACTTTAGTCTTTTTGCCAAGAAAATTCCAAATAGGGTCAGGAAGAGTCAGACACAACCCGAATGACTAAACAGCACAAGTTTTCAGTTGCTCATGTCCAACCCATTTTTACAACCTTCCTTTCTAGCATCATTGGAAGTTATGGGCCTCCACGCACACTAAGGTCCAGCCCGAGCAGGCTTCTTGCTGTTCCCCACATATGGACACTCATATCTGCCACCTCTGTATTTGCAGGGATGCGTCTTATGCCTGGAAGGCACTCTCCCTTCTTACCCCCTCTCTCAGAACCATTAGCCTTCTTCTCCATCCAGGTCAAACACCTTCCATGGAGGCATTCCTGTAACCTCCAATCTTCTCGTACTCCTTTGTGCAGACCCCCACATGTACATCCCTCCTCCAAATAGCCTGTAAGCTTTTTGAATGCAAAGGCTGCTTTCATTTTTGTCTTTGGCAAGTAGTAAGTGCTTAATAAATGTTGATTGATTAACCGACAGACTTTTTAAGACCCCAAGAGTTTAAGTCATTTTTTTTTCCAGAATCATAAAGCTAACAAGTGCCAGGGCTGGGATTTGGAACCCAGCTTGCTGGGTTTGGATTGATTTTAAGCCCAAGAGCTTCTTGGGGATGAAGCATGGCCCAATAGGAACCTCACTGGATTTGAAGTCAAAGGACCCGAGTTTGAATCTCAACGCTCTCTTGTGTGACCTTGGACAAGTCAGTTAACTTCTTTGGACCTCCCTTTATCTGTGAAATAAAGGACGTGAATCAGGTTTCTAAAGTCCTTTTAAACTCTCACTCTATGATTGTACGAAACAGCCCTGGGTGAGCTCAGTTTCCCTTCTGAAGGCTTGGACTTGCAAGTAAGACGAACAGGCAGCTGTCTTCCTCATATGCTTTCAGGTCTCAGAGGGCCTCCCCTCCCCGACAGTATCCCTCCCTTACCTGCTCACTGATATCTGAAATGCCACGCAGGAGTTTCATCCCTTTCGCTTAAGGCCTTTGAGCTAGTAAAAGGCAAATCCTGCTGGGAGGTTGTGACAGAGTGACCCTTTTCTTATAGAAGGTGGAAACTGTCTGTTATAACTCTATGTTTAAAGTAGTTTTGATGCTATAAAACTATAATGATAGGATTCAGGAAGTCATTTCCCTGGGAGGGCACCTGAGTGATGAACCATCAAAGAGAACCCCTGGGGAAGCAAGTGAAGCTGCTAACTAGAGTCCAAAGGCGTGCGCAGTCATTGGGTTGAGGCTCTGTCAATCATTTCTACTATGCTAATGACCCGAGAGCTAGAAACCTCTCTCGGAGAGGAAGCAGGAACTTAGTGGGGGCATCTGGCAAGGGCCTGGAGCTTAGAAAGAGGAAGAAACGGTCATTTGTTCTTAGCCCTAGGAAAAGTTAACTCCAGGGATGATGACTAACTCTTTCCTTGGGACCTTCAGAGATTACATCTAGATGACAGGGCCTTGACCAAGAGAGAAAAGAACCGAATTGCACCAAAGGGTGGTATCAGTCTTAGCCATTGGCTAATGAATAGACTTGAGGCAACCAAACCAGCCAGAAAGAAACGGGCAGGAGGAGGAATTCCAAGTTAATATGTCCAGGAAGGGATAAGGAGATGACTGCCAGATTGATACAAAAAGACTGAAGTCCTAGGGGAGAAATCACTGAGGTCCAGACAGGAAGGTCCAGTTGAAAGAAAGCTGGACTTGCAGTCAGGAAATCTAGGTTTTAATCCCAGTTCTTAGACTTCCTTTGACTACAAGCTAGTCAATATCTCTGACCTTTAATTTCCTCATCCGTAAAATGGGAATAATTATACTCACACTACCTATCTTGAAGGACCACTCAGCAAAGCTTTAAAGTACAATAGAAATTTAAGTTTTGAAAACAGTGGCTAGATCCATTGGCCTTGGTCAGAAGGTTACAGGCTATCTGACGCTAGGCGAACACTTTTACCTCTTGGAGCCCTCTCTAAGATTATAAATTGCAGAGAAAGTGTGGATCTGAATTGATAAAAAGTCCATCATGGAAAATTCCTTACACAAGAAAAACAACCACAGGCTCAGTAACAAAATTAATAAGTATCTTGTGAGTGTGTCCATAAGATGTGGGATCCAAGGTTATCTGAGGCTAACCTGTAGGTACTTTAGGATAAGAACTCTGTGCTCATCAGCTCTGGTGCTGCCTACATTGTTTCTGGCTTTGAAGGTGAACGGAGGAGGCAGACACAATGATGAAATCACAAATATTTCAAAATCACATCACAGCCATGTTTTGGTTGAATTAAAAAGAAAGGGAGCTTGTCCTGTCTGGCCAAGAGACTCCAGCATATGCTTTGCACATGTTAGGGCCCCAGGAAGATGCACTGAATTGAAATGAATTGAATTAAATTCCCCACTTCTGCACCTATTTGCTCTGAGGATTCAGAGTTGGTAGAGTGAGGCCTAACCTTGACATCAGACTATTTCCTGCTGCTCACCCGACCCTTTCAATAAGCCCCTCTCTGGGCAGGGAGAAAGTATTCAGAGGAAAACATCAGCCTCCAATCTAGCCTTGAACAACAGAAACAGACACAGAAGGGCTATCCTGGAATCACTCAGGCTTTTCTCTTTAATTTCCCACCTGCCCCTCCTATTTCCAAAATAAAGCTTTTTACAAACTCTCAAAGCAGCAAATTTGAGCGAGACAGAAGCACAGATTCCCAGGGCTTATAGTAAGCATGCCCTGAGCTGCCTCTTGTTCCCCACTGGTGCCTGCCACAAAGCCTGGCACACTGAAGGCTCAATAAATGTTGGAGGATTGATTAAAATTTAAATGCCCCTGAGCAAAGTGTTCTATCAGAATCTGGCATCTGAGTGAATGAGTTTCTCTTCTTCCTGCTGAAGACACTTGTGGGCTCTGTGACCCGGGGCAAGTCATTTAACTTCTAGGCTGCAGACTCAGTTTCCTGCTCTGTAAAATGGGAATAATTATACATGTAGTAGTTGCCTCCCAGGGCTGTTGAGAAGTTTAGTGGAGATAAAGTGTATAAAATGTATAAAAGTGTCAACTGTTGTTGTGATGGTCTTTTCTTCTTGGCAAACCAGCAGATTTTGTGGAAAAGATCAGAATCTGGGGTATGGCCTATGGAGGGCAGCCCCTAAAAGGTGGGGAGGAAAGAGATATGTGGGGCTAGGAGGAGGGGACCAAAGAGAGTCTTTCCCAGCTTTAAAATGCTAAACAGAGGCTGTCCTGTGGAGACTAAACCTCTCCATCTTTAAGGTGGGGGGCTCCTGAACCAGAGAATGTCAGCCGATCCAATCCAACCCCATGCGTTCTGTGGGACAGCAGTTAGGGCTTAATCCTGTTTCAGGCAGTCTAGCTGTGTGTCCCCGGGCAAATCACTTAAACTCTCTGGGCCTTGGTTTCCTCATCTGTAAAATGAGGGGGCTGGACTGGACGGCCTTCAGGTCCTTCCAAGCTTGAAATTTATGATCCTGATTCCTGGACACAGCTACGTGCCAACACAGTTCACAGAGTGCTAGGTCTGGAGTCATGAAGACTCATCTTTATGAGTTCAAATTCAGCCTCAGACACTTACTAGCTGTGTGACCCTGAGCAAGTCACTTAACCCTTTTTGCTGTAATTCCTCATCTATAAAACTAGTTAGAGAAGGAAATGGCAGTATCTTTGCCAAGAAAACCCAAAATGGGGTCACAAAGAATGGGACATGATTGAAAATGACATGACTCAGTCTACTCTATAGATCTGCCTTTCTACAGAATATCACCTTAGGGGCCAGGGGGTAGGTGGGAAGCATGGGAAGGTGGGAGGTATGTCAGGATCATCACACATAAGTGAAAGAGCCAAGACTGAATGTAAACCCAGCTTCTTTGACTTCAAAGCCCAAAGCCTTTCCAGTGTAGCCTACCATGTCCTAGAGTTTACATACCTTTCCATCAACCTCAGAACCTGAAGAAAATCCAATCTTTTCTTTTCCAAATGCCCCTAGGCAGGCTATCCACCTCCTGTGGGGGCTGCTCTCAAAACAGCAAAGCTGAATATGGGGTGGGGCGGGGTGTCAAAAAGAAGCTTCAGTTCTGATCATCAAAAGAAAAATATGAACCAAAACAGACAGGAGGGTGGTCATGCAAACTGACTTGTCACTGGTGTGGAAGCAGGGCTCCTGGGACCTGTCCTGCCTCTCAGTGGCTGGTGGCGGGCAGTGAGGGTAGGGAAGAAGAAGGCTGTTTCAGAGGAAGGAAGCTCAGGGAGCCAGGGCCCCCCTCTCCTGGCCAGCAAAGAGCAGCTTCTGGTTGATCTGCCACAAGGAGAGGCATAATTGGTGTTTTGGGAAGCTGTTCTGGGTTTCATTCAATCTGTGAAAAGTCTTTGTCAATTTCCTGTTCCTCAGACCCTGAGCAAGCATCTGAAAATGCCTTTGCTTGATGATAATCAGAGGACACACATCCTTCATTCCTACTAAGAAGCCTCAATTCCACAGGGTGTAAACCTTAGAGAGAGCTTTGCATACCAAGTCCCAACCCAGGCCCAGGCTTCACTCTGGTGTACTCACTGGCTGCCTGCAAGTCCCTGCTCTCTGAGGGACAAATGGCCAGCTGGATGGGCCTGGGGCAGGGTGAGAGAGAGAGAGAGAGAGAGGGAGAGAGAGAGAGAGAGAGAAAGAGGAGAGTGAGAGAGAGAGAGAGAAAGAGAGTGAGAGAGGAGAGAGAGAGAGAGAAAGAGAGAGAGAGAGAGAATAAATGGGAGAAAGAGAATGGAAGAGAGGGGGAGAGAGGAAGAAAGAGAGACAAAGAGAAGACATGGGGGAGGGAAGATGACAGAGAAGGTGTAGAAGAAAAAACCCCAAATAAAGCCGACTGAAAGAGGACTTCTAAAACCTCCTCCAGGGTTTTCTGTGTTCTTCATCTTTTTAAGTCTAACTCACAATCTGTATCCTCCAGGAAGTCCGCTCTGATTTCTACTTCTCCCCCCCCCCCACTAATGATTATACCTTTATTCAGAATACTACTGCAGAGTTGATTTGTAATTTAGTCAACTTTCACTTGTTTTACTAATTTTTACGTCTTTAACCACCTAGCCTGGGTATGTGTGTTTGTGTCCAAATTAGTCTCTCTGCTCCAAATAGAAGCCAAAAGGACAAAAAGATCCTAAGAGTTCTAAAAGTCAAATGGAGGAGTTTGTATAGGGCAGGGGTTCTCGTGTCATGGACTTTCCCCTTTTTTGGTAGCCTGGAGAAGCCCATGGACCCCTTCTCTGAATAAAGGCATATCAAATAAAATTCACAGAATCACAAATGAAATGTATTATTTTGAAATTACCAGTACATATATATGCATTTGAATCTAAGTATTTAAAATTATTTGTATGTATGCATCTGTGCACAGACAGAAATGTGTACCCATATAAAAACACACCCAAGAATATGTATATACACATGTATGTACCCACATGTGTATGTGTGTATATATACATGTGTATGTACACACAACTTCCCAAACTCCAAGTTAAGAAACCCTGGTACACAGGGAGTGTGTGTGTGTGTGTGTGTGTGTGTGTGTGTGTGTGTGTGTCCACACTCCTTGCAGCCTTCTATGACTTGTAATCTATCCTTACCTTTCTTCCTCTGAAATGTTCCAGTGTGTCTGCTTTGGACCACACAGTCTGGCATTTGCTTATCTATCGGTGTGTATTCTAGCTGCCTTAATTAAGTGTGTGCATCTAGTCTCCCCAAGTTGAGGGAAAGCTTCTTGAGCCACTGCTTCTAATTCTCTTCTAATTCTCGAGGGGAGGCTAGATGCCCCTTTGTCAAGCAAGGTGCAGGGAGGCCGGATGGCCCCCGAGGCCCTCCCGGCCTGAGATTCTGCAGCTATGTAGAAAGATGAATTCAGGGCATGTGTTTTATCAGAACTCTGAATCCTCTCTAGCACTTGGTATTGGAGTTAGCATACAGCATATTCCATAGACAACGTGTAACTGCAGACATTTTTATAGTGCTTTAAAGTAGTCTTATGGAGATTCAGCAGTCTGTCTAAGGTCAATAAGGCCAGTATATGCCAGAGTTGGGATTCATACCCAGGTTCCTCCTGCTTCCAGTGCTGTCCCCCTTTACCACAATCAATGTTATATGGATAACTATTCCACTGAGTGAGGGACTCTCTCTTTTGTGGGTGCTTACTGTGGGTGTGCTGCAGAGGAACCCTCCCGTCAGACATCCAGCTATATACGCAATATGGCTGGTTGATTGTATGCTGTCCTACTCTGAGGCATGCCTAAGTCCTGCTGGTAGAACCAGAGAAACCTGGCACAGGAAATGGAAGACATTCTGTGACTATCACACGTTCTCCTTCATTGTCAAGGATAATGTGCTATGGCAATAAGCTTATCTGGGCATCTCTCCCTCCACATTGTCCTATAATCACCCTGTCTGAGCTGCCTGATAGGGAGTAGTGAGGGCAAGGGAGGAGCTCTGCTGACCTGATGGACAGGGTATAACCTCTGAAGTAAATACATTCAGTGTCAGACAAGCTACCAACGGGAAAAGTTTGATGAGAGTTTGCATAAAAATAGATATCTGGTGATTTTAGTGGGACCACAAGTTCAAAGGTTGTGGCTTGGCAGTCCAAAAAAAAAAAAGCTAGTCCACTCAGAGGCTGCATTAATACATGCACGGGGTACAAACCACAGGGATGATGGCCTTCTTGTATACCACTCTCTATGGGAAGAATACCTCTGGGATACCATGTCCAGTTTCAGGAAAGACCCTGACAAGCTGGACCATGTGTAGAAGAGAATGGTCAGAGGACAGGGGACCTACCACTGAGTGAGGATTGAAGGAAGTCTGGAACGTTCAGCCTGTAGATGAGAAGACCTTGTCGAGAGTGCCAGGGTGGGGTGGCCTAGAATTCCTTGAATGGAAGAAAGTTCCTATAACCTCTTGGGAAGTATCTACATTATCCCAGAAGAATTATAAATGGGCTTCAGTTTACATTAAAATTGATGCCTTCTTTAAAAGCTCTTCATAGAGCAAATTTTGTTGAACCAAATTCCACTTTGAATGTTCCAAAAGAACCTGTTATTAATGGAATCCTGCGTTGATGTGATTGGTCAAGAGAAACTAATTCCCGGAAGCATTGTGCCCACAGCACTAGCTGGCATCTCTATGATATTAGAGATGGAATGTAGCCACAATCTATGCCCAACCAGTCAAGTGCTTCCCACTGAATAAGGAAAACTTTCTACTACCCCAGGTCCCATACCTTGGAACCTGCCTGGTCTGTATCCTTTCAGGCCAATGTCTGTCCTTGATGCCAAACACCCCCAGATAGGGAAAACAGAAAGCTTTGGAGAGTCCGGTCCCTCCCCACCCACACACCCTAGAGCCTCTGTGGTTTTACACAGTCCTAAAGGCAGAGAGCTCCTCCTCCATACCCTCTCTCCTCCACTGCTGCCACACCCCTCCCCCTCTTCTCCAACTGCCTGCCAACATCGACTGGTACCTGCTTTATGCACTGCAGCCGGTCATTGGTTTGCTGTATATGCCGGTCCATAGAATTCATTCTGATTGTCTCCTCTTGCCTTCTACCTGAAAGCCATTCACGTTTTCCAGCCTGTGGGAAGAGAGAGAAAGAGAGGAGATCGTTACCCAGGTCTATTCCTCCCCAGATCTGACCCCTTTCTTCACCTCCTATAGGAAACTTCCCTCCCCTTCCCAAAACAGGGAACACCGTACAGTGGAAATTCCACAAACCCAACCCTCAGAAACTCCGGTACAACAATGACATTCCCTCAAGTCACTTAAGGACACGTGGGTAGGTACAGCAGACTAGTCTAGTTTTTGCATAGGCTTTGACAAAGGCTCATTTGAAAAGTGGGACACACACACACACACACACACACACACACACACACACACACACACACACACACAGGCTGGGCAGCTAGAATGTCCCATCTGAGGTAGGGGTGGGGTGGGAATGAATAGCTATCGAGATTCTTTCTGTGTTATGCTGATATGCCGACATTGATCCTCTGCCAGTGTTTAAGGCACAGTGGCGGACACTGGGTATGCAAACACAAAAATTCAATACTACCTACCCTCAAGGAGCTTATACTCTTTAGAAGAAGAAAATTTGCTTATCAGAGAACAAAATGGACTCAAGGAGACTGGGCAGCAAGGGTATTAGCTGCAGCCGGAGGTGGCCGGCTCTATCAAGAAAGATTTGATGGCTGGATCTTGAAGGAAGAAAGGGAATCAACAAGATTAAGATGAGGGAAATGGAGAGGGGAAAAGAGGTGAGAAGAGAGAGGAAGGCTGGAGAAGCACAAAGCAGCGAGATGGCAGACGATCCTAGAACACCCCCAGCCTCAGGAGTTTAAATGGTATCCTAAAGGTTAGAGGAAGCTATTTATTTCCAGGACTGGGGAGTGAAAAGATAAAAGCCTCAGGTTAGGAAGGATAATTGGCAAACATTAAGCCAGATAAATGTGGAGGGGTAAAGACCGGAGGCTAGAAAGAGCCATTTGGGAGGTGATAAGGGCCTGCATTTAAATGCATGTGTCCTTTTCTCCCCAGCTAGACTAGAAGGCCCCAGAGAACCCAGCCTGCATGCTTTTTATTTCTTGGGTCTCCTCCCATACTGCCAAGAAAAAGTGCTCCATGCCCACCAGGGACTCATTACCTAAGATTGAAAAGAGTTTGTAGGACTCAGGAGTGGGAGGGGGTTCACAGGCACCTCCTTTGGGGGTCAGTTTACAGGCCTCAGGCCAAGGGTGAGGCAGGAGGGGAGGTAAGGAAGGGAGATAGACCAACATTCTCCCACCAAATCTGCCCTGAGGGAACGCCCCCTTTTCTAATGCAAAGTCAAGTTTCCCTTCTCTCCTCCTCCCCAGGGGTGTTTATGGCCCTGGGCACCAATTAAAGAGGACTTATTTACATATTCATGAGATTTAGGGGGCTCTAGTCTATCAGTTTTAAGGGGGAGGGTAACAGATGAATTGACCTGTCAAACAAAGCCTTCCTGTCCAAAAGGTCCCCAAACACTAAGGGTTAGGAAGCCTACTTCTTCCTTTAAATACAAGGGAACGGGGAAGGGGATTGGAGGGTGAGGGTACAAAGAAGGCCGAGGGGAACAAATGCCTTAATCCAAGGCTCTTCTGTCCCCCAGGCCATGATTCCCATCTCCCACCTCTCTACAGGAGAGGTTTCAGTCTAGACAAAAGACCCACTCCTTACTCTAAATAGCCAGCAGAGGTCACTGTTTACAAACCCAGGCAGGCTTCCCACCTTACTCTGGTCCAACCTGCATTGAACAGTCAGGTCTTCTGGCTGGGAGAGGATGCTTCCATCTCATACCACCCCCACCCCCACCTCCTTACCAGGATACTTCAGAAAAAAATTGCAGACAAGTTCTGGCTCAGCCCCTAAGCATCTGACCACGGCCACTTAACCTCTCTCTGAGCCTCATTCATTCCTCCATCCATCAATGATTATTAATCATGTGTTAAATGAAAGGGTTGGACAAGATGATTTTAAGGTTTCTTCTAGCTTTAAACTGTTGATACTCGAGGTGATTAGCCTCAGTCCCCCCACCCCCATTCATTCAACAAATATTGGAACAGAAGCTATCACATTCAAGACACAATAGGAGACACAAGATTCACTTCTCAATTCAATTTAACAAACATTAAGACCTTATTATGTACAAGGTGCTGGTCTAGGTGACTGGGAAACATATAAAAAAGAAACACACACACACACACACACACACACGAGTTTCTGTCTTTAAAAAGCTTACATTTTATTTGAGGAGATGAGAAAAGTGAACAGATATGTGTAAGGTCAAAAGTTGTGATGGGGGCAAAAGAGAGGTGTGCAAAGAGTGTTGAATGGGGTGTACATTTCCACAAGAGTTAGAATCCCTGCTCTGCTCTTTACTGGCTTCACATATTATAGGAGCATAGATTTAGAATGGAAAGCGAGCATTGGAACGCATCTGTGAATTTTTTTTAATCTTTCTCTTTTACCCTACTTACATTTCCCAAGATATCTCCCCTTTCTCTCCATCCCAGAGGGAAGAGGAAAATATATTATATTTTCCTCATAATAAAGAAAAAGAAATCATTCAACAAAACTAATCATCACATCCAAAGAACCCACTAGTTTCTGTAGGGTGGTCTTACTCCTAATCCCCTGCCTCTCTAAAGATGGGAAGGGGCCAAGCCCGGTCATCACAATCTCATGAAAATTTCAATTACTTTGTTATTCCTTCTGCTCACATGCTGCTAACTGGGTATTCTGACTTCCTGGTTCTGCTGACTTCACTTTGCATCAGTTCATACGTCTTCTGCGTTACCACATTCACTACTTTTTACAGCATACAACATTCTATCACGTTCACAAACCACAACTTGCAAAGCCGTTCCCCTTAGATGGATATCTGCTTTATTTCTACTTCTTCATGAATAATGATAACACCTTGCACTTATGTAGTACTTTAAGAAGTGCAAAGGATATTATCAAGTTGTTATTACCCCCATTTTACAGATGAGGCAATTTAGGCAGATAGAAATTATACTTAAGGTTACTCAGTTACTAAGAGCCTAAGGCTGCATGGAACTCTGGTTTTCCTAACTTTCAGTCCATATCTTCCTGACACTTGGTTCAGCACTCTATCTTGCAGGCCACCTAATAGCGCTATCATAAATATTTTGGTTTATGGGAGAAGAGGAAGGTTTGTTTGTTTTTTATCTGTCAATAATTTTTCCTTGCCTAGCAGGGGAATCTCTGGGTCAGAGTTTCCACATCTTCATCACTTTCTTTGCATAATTACTAATGCCTTTTCAGAATGGGTGGATTAAATTCAAATTTCCCATAAGCTTTCACTAAAAGGGCCCATCCTCCTCCGAATTTTCTAACTTCAACTATTCCCAATTTCTGCCATTTTTGCCAATTTGTGGGTGTGATATGACTTTTTAGAGAGGTTTAATTTACAACTCTTATGATTAGTGATTTGAAGCATTCTTTTATATGGTTGTTAATAATTTGCAATTCTTCTTTTGAGAAATGTCCATCTCTTCTGAACACTAATTTACTGGAGAAAGGCTTTTGGTCTTATATATTTCCGTTAGTTGCTGATATAGCCTTGATATCAGACCCTTATCAGAGATAGGTGATACAAAGATTTTTCCCAGGCAATGGCTTCCCTTCTTATCTTACTTTATTAATTGTCTTCCTGCAAAAGCTTTCCAATTTCATGTAATTGAAATCATCTGTTCCATCTTTTTAAATTCATCTTGTCTTGGCTACTCATTTAACACAGGAAGACACTGTTACCCATAGGACTTGCAGATGATAGGCTGCAGAACCAGGATTTGAACCCAGGCCTGCTTCTAAATTCAAAGCACTTTTCACTGCATGATGAGGCCTCCTGGGGCAAGAAACTTTCCTTCTCATTTTCCTCCTCTGTAAAATAAGAAAAATGAACTGGGTTCCTTCCAAACTCCTATTCATCTCTTAAGTTATAACATTCAATGAGATGCAAAGAAAAAGCTCCTGAAAAATGTGTGTGTGTGTGTGTGTGTGTGTGTGTGTGTGTGTGGGCATTTTTAGCACCTATAAAGCCTGAAAGAGATAAGACATCAATGCACACAAAAGCTACCCTAAAAGATGGAGTATAAGACTCTCCCAGCCCTAACTCCCTCTAACTTGGAACTTCCAGCCTCTCCCTCTCAGTCCTGTGCTGATTGGAACCAAGGCCCCATTCCTTTGCACTTTGTTAGTTAACTTTTCCCATGTGTCCACCACTAGGTTACACATTCCTTGAGGATGGAGACTGTTATGTCTGTGTTCCCCACAGTACTTAATACAGTACAGAATACAGAAAGGTATTTAACTATTGACAGGCTATTAACTATTGATTATGATACCAGAGCGTCCAGCTTTGGACAACCCAAGTTTGTTGGTGACAGCAGACATAAATGTTAATACAGTGGCTAGAAATAATCTGGGTTCAAATCCTGCTCAGACATGTGTGCCTCAGTTTCCCCATATGTAAAACTAGCAGGTTAGATTACAGCCTCCAAAGTTCCTTCCAGCTTTAAATCCAGGATTTGATGTCTCCACAGTGAATTTTAACCCCTTGCCCAAGGTCTTAGCTCATAAGCAATGTGCTGCTAGCTACAGCGGCTCAGACAGAGTGAATGACAGAAGGAGAAATTAAGCTCCGACGGGGAGAGAATCTCCCAAAAGCAAACTTACAAATGATACAGAGAGCCAACGTGAGATTTTCACCCCATAGGTCTTTTAAAACAGGAATCACAACTCATGGGGCCTTAGCCACAATCTGTTTCGAAAGCAGGGGAAATGGACAAGTTGACTTGAGAGCTTCTCTAGTGGGAAAAATTGGGAAGCAGGTGGCCTGGCTATCAAGATTTACTTTCCAGTGTTGGAGATCATGGGAAGGACAGGGTGGATGGGGGTGGGGGTGGGAGGAGAAACATTACTATTTCAGGTAGAAAATAATGGGCTTATTTTAAAAAATCTATAAAGGATAAAACGTCTGGCTGATTAGAAAGGTACTGGCACAGAAGGTGACATTTTTAAACTTGAGAGATTAATGGTGTAAAAATGGGGTGAATAATAGCCATTAACACCCATAACGGATGGTATTGATAGCAAATGTTTTAAGAATAAGAAGCAGCTTTGGAGGGAGAGCCGGGATGTGCTTTCAGTAGAAGCAGAATCATTCTGCCTCCATCTTCTCTCCTTCCCCCTGCCTGGGACAGGAAGGAAGAAAGCCCTTCAGTTCTCTAATGGGAGGGTGGGTACATTTAGGTGCCAGAAGAGTGGGGGACAGCTGATGATAATAAGGTGTCTAAATGTGAGGGGAAGACGGCCCAAAGCTCGCCCAGGCTTCATGATTCATTTTGCCTGAGATGTTCTCCCCTCATAGCTGACCCGTACTTATTCTCAGTTTATCCGAATACTATTTATCCCTCAAAGATTAGTTTAAAAAGTCCATTTCTCTAAGGGGTCCTTCTTTGATTGTACTGGCCCCACCCACACTGGTCTCCTAAAAGTCAGTGTTGTCTTCCCCTTTGGGAAAGGGACTCGACCCGTGATTTCATAGGTATAGAGCAGAGATGGGTGAACCACGCATACGGCGCTCAGGACATTCCCTAGTGCTGCCCCAAACAGATTAAAATGAATTTAGGAAACAGTTAACAAGCTGCATAAAAATATTATTCAACATAGATAATGTTGGGGAGGCTAGGTGGTGCAGTCAATAGAGCACCGGCCCTGGAGTCAGGAGGTTCTGAGTTCGAATCCAGCCTCAGACACTTAGCACAGATACACAAAAACTAGCCGTGTGACCTTGGGCAAGTCAGTTAACCCCCAATTGCCCTCCAAAAAAAAAAGCAAAAAAAAAAAGCATAAAAAAACATAGATAATGTTAACATGTGGTTTTCTAACACAATATGCAAACTACAGAGATCCTTAAATATGGTTTGGTGGCCCCATTTCTATTTGAGTTTGATACCACTAGATATGCAAAAAAAAAATCCCTCTGCAGATATAGATAAGCATTTTCTCAGAAATTTACGATCTTAAGAGTTGGGAAGGGAAATTAAGTGATTTTTACCCAGCATCCCACAGTCATTATGTATTAGAGCAGCAGTTCTCAACCTGTGGGTCGCGACCCTTTTGGGGGTCGAACAACCCTTTCACAGGGGTCACAGAGGAGACGTCTCCTAAGACCATCAGAAAACACATATTTCCGGGGTAGCTAGGTGGCGGAGTCAATAGAGCGCCGGCCTTGGAGTCAGAAGGACCTGAGTTCAAATCCGGCCTCAGACACTCTACCCAAAAAAACAACTAGCCGTGTGACCTCAGGCAAGTCACTTAACCCCAAATGCCCTCCAAAAAAAAAGAGAAAAAAAAAAGAAAACACATATTTCCTATGGTCTTAGGAACCAAGATACCACTCCTCTATCCATCTCCAGGCAGGTCCACCCACATGCACATATGCCCACGTATTATTAAAGGGTCTCAGCATTAGGAAGGTTGAGAACCGGAGGGACTTGGACTCAAGTGATCGTTCCTTATAAGCCAGCTCTTCATTCATTATTCTATGCTGCTTAACCTTTACATAGCACCATTTATTTGTAAAATTTGTGTTTTACCTCCCTAACTAGGCTGTAGACTCCTCAAGGCTAGGGGCCATGCCTACTCCCCTCCTCTCTCCTAAGAGCTAACAATGGCAAAGGTATTTCTTCATATGTCTCTTTCATATGATCAAAGTGGGAGTGGAAGCACAAAGTACTAAGGAAATATTTTGTCTCTTGTGGGTTGATTTTCTCAGAACCCCAGAATCCCCAGATTAGAAGGGAGCTGAGAGGCTAACCGGTCCAACTTGTACCCAGACAAGCAGCTTCTCTATGACATGCCAGGCACACAGCCATCCAGCTCTTGCTGAAAAGCCTCGAGTAAGCGAGGTACTCTCTAGATCAGGGGGGAAGCTGTTCTAACTCTGGAAAGTTAACTATTTCCTCAAAACAAATTTAAATTTGTCCCTCAGTCACTTCTACCCATTACTCTCAGTTTTACCCTCTGCCATTGGGCTAAATAAGCCTAATCCTCTACTGCTAAGTCATGCCAAAAGCACATATTAAATGCCTACTGTGTGCCAGGTACGGTGCTAAGTGCTAGAGATACAAAGAAAGGCAAAAAAAAAAACCCCAAGCCCTTCTCTCTCTTACACATACACACCTCACCACTACCATCACCACCAGTCCCTGCCTTCAAGCTCACAGCCAAAAGCTCTTAACAACTATATATGAACAAGGTATATAAAGTATCAACTGCAGGGAGTTTCAGAGGGAGGGAACTCATTTTAAAGAAGACTGAGAAAAGCTTCTTGTAGAAGACAGACCTTAACCAAGATCTGAAGGAAGCGAAGACACATAGATGATGAGGGAGAGAATTCCAGGGATGGGAAAGCCCTTGGAGTTGGGAGATAGAGGGTGAATAAAGGTATGGATGGGATGCTTATCATATCCGCAGAAGACACTATAAGCTGGGAGTTAGAGCCAACATATGGGATAAGAGTCAGGATCCCCAAAGAAGCTCATAGATTAAAGAACAGGATCATGATATCTTTTGATAAAGTCAAGCTTTATTGTTCCTCTTTGGGAGAGTCAGTGACAGAAAAGGAAATACATTGTGCTTTACAATTTATAAATCATCCTCACACATATCTCATTTGATCCTTTCAATAGCCCTGTGAAGTAGTATATTATTATTATTCCCATTTCACAGATGAACCTTTGAACCACAGAGGCCAATCACTTACTCAAAATCAGTAAACCAAACATTAAGTCTTCTGTCTCCAAATCTAATGATTTTCTATCACAGTGGTGTCATGCCCAAATGGAAACTGGCCCACACTAAATTATGTATAAGGATCTCTGTGGGCTACAGTGGCTTAGCAAATCACATATTAACATTATTGACATTCTATTGTGTTTTTATTAAACATTTCCCAATTATATTTTAATTTGGGTCCTAAATCAGTACTGTGGGCAGTGAGCCTAACATCCTTTCTTTTACTCCACAGCAAGTTGTCACCTCTGTGTTGTATAAGAGGAACAATCATTTACTCATTGAACTGGTAAGTGGTAGCTAGAGTGATAGTGGTAGCTAGGTAGTCTAGAACTAGAACCCAGACCTTTTGATTATAGGTCCTGTACTCTCTGCTCTGCCTCACAGGACCCCCAAGTTTATACTTACTGAAGTAGAGTCTCTCTGTAAAACGTTTCCCTGGACAGATACTTGCTAAAGGGGGCAGGGTAAGAGGACTTTCCTAAGCTGGGAATTTGGCTATAGTTTCAATAGATTCTCTCTCCCCAGTGGAAAGCTTGGAAGACAAACAAATTGCTGGCAAATGTTTTCGTTATGTGCTGGAGACACTGTCTGCTCAATCAGATAAAGAAGAATAGCGTGCTCATAGCACGCTACGAGGACGCCAGTCACCAGAGGCACCAGACCCTGCTCTCCCTTTTCCTTCTGTGTGTCAACGTGGCTGCTTTCACCTCCTCTGCTGGCTGGCTAACTCCATACATTTTGTCCTTTTCCTAGTTTTTTCATCTCTGATCAAAGTGGATGTTCATAAAACTGTGAGGTAGGAAGAATCAGTTTTACCATTCCCACTTTCCAGATGCCCACAGAGACGGAGTGGTTTGCCTAAGCCCACCCATTAGCAAACCTTGAATGTGTTATTTGGGAGCCTGCATGGAGCAGAGGGCACTGCATCCACCTTGGAGGTCAGAAGACTCAGGTTCAAAGGTTTTCTCTGACAAGAGCTTGACCTCTGTGTGCCTCAGTTTCCTCATCTGGAGAATGAGGAAAATTGTGCTTCTTGCACAGGGTTGTGAGGCTCAAATGAACTAACACACAAGTAGACATATGTATATATATGAATTACTCTTATTAACATCTTATTCTCATCTTTTTTTGAGGCTGATATCTTGCTTTTTATAATTAATGTTCTTTGGACTACTACGAAAAGGGGTAAAATAAATGTTTTTGGTAACTGAATGAAAACATTAGGGTGTAAGCTCATCTTTTGCAGACTTGCTGAAAGCATCTTTGGGACAATTTTAGTGGCAGTTTATTGTCTGATGTCTTGATGTTCTCTGTCCCCCAACACAGACGCAGACACACATATTCATTTTTTTCTGATTCCCTTTAATCAGAGGGAAACTGGGGGAGCTGGAGAAATTCAATTGAATTCAGCAAGAATGAAGCGCCTACTATGTATAATTGGGTATTAAGAAGGGGAATGGAAATGGTAGGTACAGTCTAATGGGAGGGGACTGGATATACACTAAGGGGCAAAAGGGAGTTACAAAGTACTCTAGAAAAATGTTAGGAGGGAGGAATCCGTTGGGCGAAGGTGGGAAGAAAGCCGTGAAGCTACTTGGGATTTAGTGGTTGAGGAAGGCCACCTGATTCCTGACCACAGATGATTTAAAAACGAGATCTTCCCACTCAGGTTCCATTGAAGGTTGGAGAAATGATAAAAGCTATAAATCTTGTTTTAACTTAGTACCTTTTTAGTTGCTTTTTTTTTGACCTTCCAAGGAATCAGCCTGAACTATTAGAAAGAGCTCTGGTTTTGGAGTTCAAAGGATCTCTACTCAAATCTTGGCTCTTATCTAATTACACCTGTATGATCAATTTCCCTCCTGGGACTTGGTTTTCCTCATCTGTAAAATGAAAAAGTTGGACCATTTTCCTTCCAATTCTAAGACCCTATGAATGAGCATGTATGGGTTCCAAGCTTGGTTTTGCCACTTACAAGATGTGTGACCTTAGGTCAGTCACTTAACTTCCTTGGGCTCCATCTTTAAGATGGAGATAGTACTCTCTGCTTTGTCCTTCCTACCTCACAGGGTGATTTTAAGGATCAAGTGATGGGTGAGACTATAAAGAACTATAATACAAATGTAGGGTATCAGGATGATCAATAATACAGTGGCACAATTTGAAGTCATGATCTGGAATCATGACTGGGGGGAATACCATCTTTGCCACTTCCGGGGCTGGGGGTGGGGGGGTATGTCCTTGGGCAAGTGATGACTTTTTAAGTCTTAATCCTTTCCTCATCTGGGAAGTGGGATAACAGCTGTCATAAAACCTACTGGCTGGGGCTGTTTTGGGGATGAAATGAGAAAAAACATCCTTGTTTTTAACTATTTCCATTAGAAAAAAGTCCACATCTGAAGAGCACCCCTTACAAATGTATGGTTCTCTGTAAGCCATAAAATACTATATGAATGCACGCCGTTATTGTTTCTTTATGTCCCCCCAGTGCCTTGAATAACAGGTGCTGAATAAATATTTTATTGATAGAGAAAGGGCTAGAACCCAAGACTGGTGCAAAACTCTTTCCATTATACAATAAATAAGCCACCGGTGGCTGCTCTGGATTCAGGACTACACATGTATGCTGCATGGGACAGGAACTAAATACATTCACACACACACACACACACACACACACACACACATACACACACACAAAACTGGCTTTGCTGAGTTTCTCTGATTTATTCCCCCTTGTCCCTCCTCCCTCCCCTTACTTTGTATGAGTGCCAATGGATTCAAGGAAAGAGGCAAAGGTTCCTTTTTCTCCATTTCTTTCATTCAGAAGACATTCTTGCATTCATTGTTCAGAAAACAAAGCAGGTGTGAACTGGGCATTTTGGAGTTAAGTGGTAGGGACTGGTGGCTGTTGTTGGCACTGGTATCAGAGCTGGGGATGGGGCAGCTACTTTAGAAATCTGGCCTAGGGAAAAACTCGGGTACAGGCAGCTAGGTGGAACAGCGGGTGGAATACCAGGTCTGGAGTCAGGATGGCCCGAATTCAAATTTGACTCGAATCACTTAGCAGCTGTGGGACTCTGGGCAAGTCACTTTACCTGAGTTTGTCTCAGCTTCCCCATCTGTTAAATGGGAATAATAATAGCACCTCCCTCCCAGGGCTGTCATGAAGGTCAAATGAGGCAATAATTGGAAAGCGCTTGGCGCATTATTATTATTGCATTAAGAAGAGTCAGACAGGGACTGCATCATGGCTAGACTAGAGGGAGCAGAACTGGAGGCCAGCCATCTTCAGGAACCAGGCAACGCCAATTTGGATGGCTCATCACAAACTCCCTGTCGTCTGCACTGCTCTCCCCCTCTTGGCTTTGGAGGCCCACTCTGATGCGGCCTCTGCGCTACCTTGCTCTTTTTTGCTCACCAATACTCTCAATGCTTCTGTATCTTCTGATGTGTTTGGGGGACAGAGAAAAGGCTGCCGGTGACCAAGCTGCAATTCCTCTGTGGGCCAGCAGATGTCTCTCTTTCCTACCAAAGGACAGCTCCTTGGGTCTCCCATCTGCAGAATCCTGTCTCCTAGAGCAGCCTGATGTTTCCTTTAAGCCTTTACAAGTCCCTACAAATCCTCCACTGCTGCCCCCTAACAGGGAATAAGTAGTAAAACTGACACTGACTGTCTGACCTTGTGGCTATTGATTAACTATGTCTGCACTCACTGTCATCCTTCACACCTCCTGGACTGGAGAACACAGGACTCTGGTCTCCTTCCTACAGCCCGAGCTGAGCCCCTTTAGAATGGGGCCATCTCAGGGGTCAAGATGGCCAAGGCCACACTGTGGGTCACCAGCTACCACACCCCTTGTATTCGTTCACCTTCCTAAGGGTATGATTTAACATGCCAGCCAACATGGTGCCCTGGTATGACTGACTATGCAAGCCAACATGGCGCCCTGATGTAACTGACTATGCCAGCCAACATGGCACCCTGGTACAACTGACTATGCAAGCCAACATGGAGCCCTGGTGTAACTGACTATGCCAGCCAACACGGCACCCTGGTATGAGTGACTACACCAGCCAATACAGTGCCTTGGTGCAATTGACTATGCCAGCCAACACAGCACCCTGGTACGACTGACTATGCCAGCCAACATGGTGCCCTGGTATGAGTGATTATGCCAGCCAACACGACACCTTCGTCTAACTCAAAATGCTAGTCAACATGGCACCCTGGAAATGGCACTGAGGTAGTGGTCCAAAGACTTGGGTTCAAATCCTTCACTCTGCCACCTATGTGACCTTGCATGAGTTTTCTTCTTGGGTCTTCTGTAAAATGAAGGGTTTGAATAGATGATCTACTTCCCTTCCAGCTTGATGAAATCTATATCATCACCTTATACAGAGGGGGGCAGCATGGAGTCTGGGACAGAAAACAGATTTCAGAATTCTGGAAGATCTGGGTTCAGGTCCTATCTCTGACATACACTGGCTTTGGGGCCCTGGGCAAGTCACATTTCCCAAGGGCAGAGAAGCTTAAGTTTCTCCTCACCAAACACAGTGCAACGCACAGGACAGTTGCTCAAGAGATAACTTGTTGACATGAATTGAATTTCAATTTTTCTTACTTTCAGAAGGTCCTCCAGCAGTCAACTCATACTACCCAAGCCAACCTAGACTTGACAGGCCTACAGAGGAGCCCTAGCTCCCTCTACAGGCTCTAACCTCAATTACAAGCCAGGCCAATTCTTCCTGAATGTGTCTACCTTGAAGCCCTTCCTTCACTGTATATCTTAAACCTGTTTACATCTCCGTGGAGGGGAATAAGGATAATAATTTACATTGATGCAGTAAAGCAGGGGCCCATCCCTGCCTGTAGAACACTGCCACCCCACAAATTCTACCTTGTAAACCAGCCCTGGGAAATACAAAGACCAGGACCTCTCAACGCATTCTGGCTTTTTACTTTCAGATAGATCTAGTCTTAGCGCAGGTGGCTGGCTGGAGAACAAGGCTTTCTAAAGCCCACCTTCTCATCTTCCTCATCTGTTCCCTCTATCCCCTCAAAGATGCCAGGCTGAATGACAACCCACTGACCTTTCCCTCCCCAACCTAAGCCCACTCCTCAGCCTGAAAGGGAACACTGCAAGCCAAGGCTACAGGTTGTTTTTAGCTGACAGACACATATGTGGATATGTGCTCCCACACATACGTGCTTTGACAGTGAGTTCTTGATCCTCCATGGTTGTGGGGGACAGGGAGAGCACGAATAAATGCAGCCCACTGAGAATCCAAATTCTCGTTTTAGCCCACGGCCTCTAGCTGCCCACCCCTTTTACTGCAGCCAAGAAGCCAGCCAGACTAGGCGGCTGCAGGCAAGGAGCAGAGAGGGCTAGATAAGAGGCAGGAATCCCAACTCTGCCAGGCTTTGCCATTCATTTAGTCAGGGCAAGTGAGACTCTCTCAGGGCTCCGATTTCTCCTTCTATAAAATGGGAGGAACATTCGCATAACACCTAGTTTGTGGGATGCACCACGAGAAATGTTTATAAACATCACCTCATTTGTTTCTTCCAACAATGCTTTAAAGTAGGTACTTCTATTATCCCCATTTCAGTTGAGGAAACTGAGTCAAAGAGAGGGAAAGTGACTTGCCCAAGGTCACATGGTTAGTAAGTATCAGGTCTTCCTGTCTTCAAGCCTCGTGTTCTACCCACTGAGCCATCTGCTGCCAAATGGTCCAGATAATCTCTAGGATTTTTTCCAGTTATAATAATTATTCCATGATGAGTATATGTTCCTCCTTCCCTGCCTTTTTATATTTTGTGGATGTCATGGCAAGTCTGGAAAGGAACTAGCAACCCAGAGAAGCCATAAACTGGTCATTGAGCTATGAATATTGGGAGCTTACTCTGTATAAATGGGTGCAAACTCAAGTTTCACACAGAAAAACGTCAACCAACTCAATCCCTTCCATGGGGACCAGAGCATTCCAATGTGACTCAAGGTCAAATTGTGAACCCTCTAGCATACCACCTTCTCTTGATGCTTCCATCTACCACCCCACTAATGGGATGGCCTAGGTTTTATTAATTTATTTCAATGCCTTCAAGCAATCTATTTTTTTTTAAGATAATAGGGAAATTCTAGGCTGTCTTGTTTGACTCTCTTACCTCAAAACAGAATGGGGCTTATAGCAAAACCCAGGCCCAACCATCTCCTGAGTTAGTGCCCAGGTACCTCCACTTCTGCCCCTCTATGCTTCCTCCCAAGACATGGAACTTTTAAGGTACTTGACAATTAAAAAAAATCGGGAGTAAAGGCTGGTATATTTGACACAAGAAAAATGGAGTTACTTGGTTACATTAAGCCAGTGAAGAGCCACCTTGTCTCAGCTTGAACACCAAGTATGGACAGACTTGTGACAAAGCATCCTTGACCATGTGGGGAGAAGAGGAACGAGCAAGACAGAGCCACTCAATCAGGCTGTTTCCATCGGGCAGAAATTTCCCAAAGATGCTGGTCCCTCTGTCGCTCTAGAAATATATCCATCATTGGAGAGAGGGAAGAGAGGGGGAATGGTCTGCTGCCTGCCTGGTGACAGTCCTGATAAGGGAGCTTGCCTAGAATGAGGCCTCCTTTTACCCCGCTGGTCAAATTTTCTTGCATATGTATGTCCTGTTTCCACGGCTAGACTACAAGCAATGCTATTTCCACTTGGGGTCTACCCCCATCAGAGACCTAGACTCTGCCTCTGGTGTATCTGATTCTGCTAGGTGGGCTGGCTTTTGTCTTAAGTTGCCCAGAAGCAGCCCTCCCACCACTTCCCAGCCACCTCCACGCTGTGCCGTCCCCCTCCAGCCATCACCCCATCTCTGTTGCATCTTTGGTCTTCCCCATTAGAGTATAAGCTCCTTGGAGGCAAGACCTATTGGACTTGCTTGTATCAGTATGACTGGCACTTAGCCCAGCATGATAATTATACAGTAAGTAATTCATTCTCTCTCTCTCCCCTTCCCCACTCCCCAATGCCCCCATCTCTCCTCTCTGTCTAAGTTTGTGTCTCTGTGCCTGCAACAACCCCCTACCCGCTTCATCCATCTAACCTACCTATTATCTGTCCTTGGAATATGGAGAACTGGAAGTCACTTAATGTGGGTGTATGTGTGTGCGTGTGAGTGTGTGTGCATACAGACACACACAGTGACAGCTTGCATTAGTATATGGAGCAGCTCCCTTTGGGAGCCTTGGGTAGTGGTGTGCAGAAATTGTTCACTCACCAGCCTCATCTGCAGCCTGATTGCCAAAGTGAAAGTGGCTCTCCACATGGGCCGAGGGTAGGGGACAGGAGGGTGGAAGGAACTCCGAGGTCTTAGAACCACTTCTCCAAGACTCTGCTGAGTTTACCTGGGGGTCTGCCTGCTGAGAGCCCAGGGACAGATTTCTGACCCTCTCTCCTGCCCCCCATCAGCTGAGAAGTGACATTTAAGGACAGGGTTCGGTCGCATTCTCTCCTGTGAGCTGCCTTGCCTTGACCAGCTCTCTATAGAGCATCAAAGAAAGAAGAATCCGGGGAGTCAGGGAATAAAGATTTAATGCACCACAATTTGGGGACGGGATAGAAGGAAAAGAGTCATTTATTCTTTATTCACTCACTCAACAATTTAGAGATACCTTCTCAGTAGAGAGAAGGCAGGTAGGTGGTATAGCCTGAAGTCAGGAAGACTCATTTCCTTAGTTCAAATCTGGCCTCAGACACTTACTAGCTGGGTGACCCTGAGCAAGTCACTTCACCCTGTTTCCCTTAGTTCATCTATAAAATGAGACAGAGAAGGAAATGGCAAACTCTCTGCCAAGAAAATCCCAAATGGGGTCAACGAGGGTCAGAAGTAACTGAAACAACCAAACAATAACAACGCAGAGAAGGGGAAATATCGAAATTCAGGTACAACATGGAGCTTTCATTCTAGTTGTGGGATAGAGCACAAACATGGTAACTGTAATGACAAGTCTTGGGGAGTGCTGAAAGCGAAGGTCACCACTAACCAGGGGACACCAGGCAAGGCTCCATGGTAGAAGCTGCATCTGAATGGGGCTTTAATGAATAGATTAAGAACTCCACAGGGGATTTGGGGAAGAGAAGACATCCAAGGCATTATGTTGCTCTCCTGGTTTAGCCCAGAGAATCTTGTGCTCCAGACCAAGGCTGTGTGGTCAATGAGAAGACTTCACATCAGTCCTGCAGCAAGGAGCCACCCTTAATTAAAGTGGTCAGGAAGCACTAATCCTTAACATATATTGCTTCAGAAAATCCACTAGTCTGTAAATATTTATCTGGTCATCACTGGAAACCCAGTCCTTAGCTAGGCATGGGAGGAATTAGAGAGGTATAAGACATTATGCTAGCTCTCCTCTAAGAGCTTACAGTCTAAGCATGGACATGAGCTACAAACACGGAAGAAAAATGTCTCCTAAGAACATCCAGTGTGTAAGATGTTTCAAATAACCAGTATAGACAACCCAGGCTAGAAGGGTAAGGAGGTGGCACAGACCACTGGGGGTTATAGTGGTCTAAAGAGGTTTTGTAGAGGTAGAAAGACTTGAGCTGGCCCTGGGAGAATAGGTAAGATTTGGGGAGGTGAAGGCATGCCCAGAGGGCTAGATAATGTGAGCAGAATCATAAGATCACAGATAAAGAGCTGAAAGGGACCTCTGAAGCCCTCACCAAAGTCATGGAGGTTACATGTGTTGGAGGCACAGAGATGGATGGGAATAATCATAGTGGGCAGAGACCAATGACCAGAATGGTTCGGTGAGAAGATAATGGTGGGCAAGGGAAGTGAAATGTTTGCAAAGTCAGAAGCTTTCTGGCTTCTCTGCTTGAGTCAAAATAGGAATGTGCCCAAGGGCAGTCCAGAATGAGGGCAGTAGCACTGAAAATGAAATCTCCAGAAGGGAAGCTCAAGAGAAAGGAGGTCAGGGAAAGAACTTCCAAGTAGAAGGGAAATAGGAGACAGAGACTAAGAAAGGAGCCAGGACAGGCACTTGGATTCAAAGATCTGGAGCCAGAAGGGACTTCAGGGGTCATTCGGTCATCCCCCTAATTTTTCATATGGGGAAACTGAGGCTCGGAGACATTAGCAATTTGTTTAAGGTCATACACACAATATGTGACAAAAGCAGAGTTTGAATCTAAGTCAGAGGACTCCAAGTCTTGTAATATGAACAAATTATTCCTTGGTCAGGGACTAGAAAGATAGTTGACTAGGGAGAAAGAAGGAGGACCAGAAAGATAGGAAAAACAGACCAAAGAAGTGAAGGGAAAAGACAAGGGACAGAACTCACTTATGGTGCCGCCCTCCCCCCCAAAAAAGGCAGAGCTGCTAGTTGTGCCACGGAGATAGCACTGGGCCTGGAGTTAGGAGAACCTGAGTTAGAATCCGACCTCTGATACTCACTAGCTATGTGACCCTGGGAAAGTCACTTAACTCTGACTGCCTTGAAAAAAAAAAAGCCCCAAATCTCAACAGCTTCAAGGAGCAACCCCTTAGACTCAAGTTCCCAGTGACAAGGATTAACAGAGAGATGGTGGTACTTTGTGGTCATGCTTTGTGATCTCAAGTACCCTCCCTTAGCTGCCCAGAACAATCAACGTCAGACCTTCCTTACATCCAAAAGGGAAAAACCCTGTCCCTATGGCCCCAAGCAGCCAGTAGAGAAAAATTCACCCTCAGAGAAAAAAAAAAAAAGCACACGTCTGTTGGTTCTCCTGTGGGTAGCCTATAAATACAATCAAATATGTTCAACAGCAATCTTTTCCTCTCTGCAATGAGCACTGCCAAATTGTTCCCGGGAGTAATCCTCTACAGGCTGCCACTGGGGACTGCTTTCCTCTTTTGGAGAACATGCCAGGGGGGAGGGTGCTGGAGTGGGAGATGCAATTAGCGGGACCCTCTAGGGACCAGCATCTATACTTCTCTAGGACCAAGAATTGGGATGAGAGGTGTTCTAGTTGTTTTCAGCGCCTGTGCTGAGGAGACTCAGGTGAGGGCATCCATACCTGACCAGACTAAGAGCTCCGGGTTGGCCAGACTTCCTTACTAATAGGTTCTACTCTCCCAGCTCAAATGAGAGATGGGGAACGGAGAGGTCTGAAAGTAGCATGAAGTCCTACTGGCAGTACAAATCAAGCAAGCAAGCATTTATTGAGCACCTAATATTTACCAAACATTATGCTAGGCAACTGGAAATTCAAAGTTGGAACCTCCCTTCTCCAACAGTCCCTGCCCTCAAGGAGCATTACATTCTAATAAGGAAGATAACATGTAAACAGTTACATATAAACATATGTACATACATGAAAGTTAAACAGAATCTACAGTAGACAGAAAGTAATCTTAGAGGGAACAAGGATTAAACACCTACTGTGTGTTGGGAACTGTCCTAGGTACTGGAGATATGAAGATGAAAAAAATCAATCCTTGATCTCAAAAACCTTGCATTCTGGGGAAGAAGCTGCTGCCTAGAAAAGCAGAACACTTGGCTTCTAGGACTAGCGGACAGTCTTCAGTTCGTCCCATCCAAACAAGGCAAAGCATATAAAGCACTCTGCAAATCTTTAAGCATTACACAAATGTTACCTGTTGATAAATCACAATAATACTTTCTCCAAGCCTCAGTTTTCTTATCTATAAAAAGAAGACTAGGGGGCAGCTAGGTGACCCAGTGAATAGAGCACAGGTCCTGGAGTCAGGAGGACATGAGTTCATATCCAGCCTCAGACACTTAACACTTACTAGGTGTGTGACCTTGGGCAAGTCACTTAACTTCAATTGCCTTGCCTTCCCCTCTCAAAAAATAAAATAAAATAAAGATAAAGAAGAATAATATTATTCTTCCCATCAAACACAGGGATGTTGTGAAGATAGAGATTGTTCGGAAAAATAAAAGCCTGGATTCCTAGCTGAGCTCCTTGCCACTTCCCCCTCCCAGTATATCCCAAGTCTTCCCCAAAACTCATCTTCCATAAAATAAACCTGACTTTGACCCTATAAAACTGTGTGACCTTGGGCCAGTCACTCTTCCTATATAAAATAACAAGACTAGACTAGATAATATCTAAAGTTTCATAGGGATGGAAACTAGATCTATAATTTTACAGTGTTTGCCACTTGGAAATAATAAATATTTACAGAATTGAATTGACTAATGGAGGGAAGTAGAAGGCGAGAAAACTTTCTCCACCTCTGCAGATCGGCCCTTTCTCTGTAACTTAGTTTTAGCAAATTGTTTTTAGAATCTCCAATACTGTTCGTGTCAATATCTCCAAAGTTACTTAATAGCTCTAAGCTTCTGAGATGGGGAAGTTCTGGTTACAGCAGTCCAGGGGTTTCTCCTATTAGTTTGGGATTATCTTTCTCTGGCTCTGCCCACCCCATCCTCCTACACTTTATGACTCAGTTTGGTTCCTGGGCTACATTGTCAAGTTTCTCTGATGGCTTTTCTTAAAAATGTAATGTTTACTATAGCTAGCTTTGGTTCTCTCTCCTCTCTGAATTTTTGGGGGCCTTGGGTACTCTATCCCTTTTCTCGTTGGGACAATTTCTCTGTGGGAGTATGGTGATCATTTTCTGAGACTAGCTCTTCTCTACCCCAGTGTTAAGAGCACGTGTGTGTGTGTGTGTGTGTGTGTGTGTGTGTGTGTGTCTGTGGAAGGGGTAGGATCCTTATAAAATGCCTAATTAGGCTGCTTGGTGCCAGGAGGCTGGAGGGAAGGCAGGGAAGGAGAAAGCCATGAATAGAAACAGGGAGCGTTTCTTTTGCCACCAGCTGGTGCCCGCATAGGCTCCCCAAGCCTTATCCAGGATAACCTTTTTTATGCTAACTAGCATCCATGCAGATGCAGGTCTGGCCTGGCTTTGTTCAGCTGCCCTTGATTGGGGTTGCAAAAGCACAGGCCTGGTAGTGAGGGCTGGTTCTCAATTCCTTCGGGAACCCCCTTCCCACACTCCAGGCCTCTGGGAGATCTGAGTCTTCAATGCAGATTTCCCCAATTGTCCTTGAGAGCCTGGATAGACACGTGGAGTACACTTCTCTCTCTTCCACACTTCTCTACCCCACCCCCCTCCACCCTAAGGGGATTAGGTTATTATGGCCCTGATAGGACTCAGTAGACCAATCTCCCAGTTCACTCTTTGTGACTAAACCAGAGAGCACAAAACCCCTAAATTCTGGGCACAGATTCTCTGGACAAAAGTTTCCAGCACTCTGAATGCATCTTGAAAGAGCCGAAAGGTGCTTTTCTGTGCACCTTCTACACATTTTATGTTTTTTCCAAGCAGATCCTGAAGTTCATCCCTGAGAGTCGAAACATTCCTAAGTCAAAGATGTCTGTGTGGGCTCTAACATACACGTGAGTGACCACACTGCTGATCAATACTTCCTCTCAACCCTTATGACATTTAGAGAACGATAAAGAGCAGTGTGTGATCCAGAGCTGGGCTGGGCTTCAAACACTAACTGCTTTATCACTTTAAGCTCTTCCATGAAAATGTCACGTCTTCTGTCCTCCCCACTATGGATGGGTCCATAGTAGGCACTTTAATAATGATGATGCCCAGATTTATAGACTGATTTATAGTCACAAACCATCTTATCTCCATCACCTCATTTAGTCCTAATAACAGAAGTGAATTTGGAAAAAGAAAAAAAAGACCTGAGTTCAAATCCCACTTCTAACATGTATTAGTTGTGTGACGGTTAATAACAACTTATACTGTAGTCATACGGCTTAAATGAAATAAGGCTTGTGAAGCCCTTCGTATGTTCAGGGGATACTTTGGATAGTTCTAAGCTATTCAAGTTTAAAAGTGCGCTAAGATTTTTGGGACACTGTGCATTGTAAATACCAATTATTAGGAAGCACAGGCAAATCATCCCTACTCTACAGATGAAAAAACAGAGGCTCAAGCGAGATCACAGAAACTAGGATCTAGAGCTGGACGGAGCCTTGAAAGCAATTCAGTGTAATTTTCTCCATTGACTAAAGGGAAAACCAAAAGTGCAATTTCTGTGAGGAAGTTACACACACAGTTAAGTGATTTGAACCCTAGGTCCTCAGACTCCTGAGTCAGAATTCTTTCTACTAAATCACTGTCTTATCAGGAGATAGTTAAGCGACTTGACCAAAGTCACATGGTTAATAAATGAAATATTCATTAGATTGTGAGCTCCCTGGGGCAGGAATTGCTTATTGTATCCCCAGTACTTAGCATACTACCTGGTACCTAACAGAGCTAAATGGAAGGTTACTGATTGAATAACAGATTGTACAGACTCAAACACAGGTCTTTTTACCCTAAAGCTCAGGATGCTGTCCTTGCTATATTGCAATTGTCTAAGGGATACATTAGGAAACAATATTCAGAAAATAGCATTTTTCGAGTTTTTTACTCTCTCATTTTAGTTTCATAACAACCCTGGGAGGTGCACGGTATCACTACCTTCCTTTTACAGATGAGGGAATGGAGAAAAAGTGTCTGAGGCTAGATGTGAAATCAGGTCTTCCTGATTCTGAATCTGGGATTCTACTCCCAGTTACGTGCATTTTACAAAATGCAACAACCAGTGAGGTCAGGATGGAGCAAGTGTTATCCCCTTTGCAGGTGCCCACCCGAGGGTGTCTCCAGCCTGGCTCCTTGACAATTGCTGCTGGTTACCCAGCTGGGCTAGTATGCTTACCAAAGGGCATTGGTGGTATATGGGATGCCCATTCTGGCTGACCTTCACACCAGCATCCATGTTGGCTATGGCTCGCTTTTATAAACAATTTCAGATGACATCTCTAAAGGGCACAATTTTTTGCCCCCATCTAGACTCTTCTGTGTCCTGCTACTCCTCTGACTGGCTGATAATCAAGGTGCCCGAGCATCTGACCCTTACTCTACTCCTTAAACTGTCTCTCTCTATTCCCTAAGACACAAAGGCAGATTCATCCAGACTGGCCTCTGCTAGCCAGAGCCTCAAACAGTCCCTCCTACAAAGCAGATGCTTTGTAAACATAAGTTAAATTGACCTGAGTTCTTATCTCAGCCCTGCTGTTTACTGGCTGTGTCACTCTGAACAATTAACTTAATGTTCCTGTGCCTCAATTTCCTGATTTGTAAGAGGAAGGAGAAGGACTCTGTGATCTCTGAGGTTCCTTCTACCCTGATGAGTCTATTGTTCTTTGAAATCCTTTTTCTTCCTCCCTCTCTCTTTCCTTCTACTCCCCCTCCTCCCTCCCTCTCTCTTTCTCCCTCTCTCTCTCTCTCTTTCTAATATATCCTTCTTCATTCTCTTCTTCTTACACTCTCCCATACCTGCAAAGAAGGCAGAGAAGGACAATGTTTTCATCTCTCCCTCAGGGCCAAGATTGTTTAATTAATTAGACAGCGTTCAAGAATTTTGTTGTGGTTGTTGTTGTTGTCCCTTTCAATTATATTATTGTAGTCATTTGTGTACATATATTATTTTCTTGGTTTGGTTTCCTTTCTCAATACTATCAAATGTTTGTAATTTGGCTGGAGTGGGATAGTAGTCCCTGCAGGGATGAAGATCACAGCTCTTCTATGCCCTAGCAGGTGGTTTTATAAATTGCTTTAGCAGAGAAGATTCACCCTCTGGTGCCCAACTTTCTGGTGGTTACTTGGTCATCAGATGACAGGCACATAGCCCTTTGCCAAGTTTGTTATTGAGGCTGTCCTAGCTTGTTGGGACCAGTGAGAATTTGTTCTTTGCTTAAAGTCACAGACTTCAAGACCCCAGGGTCATAATTACATCACCAATGTCCCAAAGGAGAACTTCAGTGAAGAGGGTGCACTATTTGTACTTAGGAGTCAATTCTATCTCTAAGCCTTTACATTCCTCTTCTCCCTTAGTAGTTACTTCATCCTCCCTCTTCAAATGATTGTGTATTTACGTATCAGTGTACGTGGTGTACTCCCCTCCCATGCCCACCGTTGTAACCTCACGGAGGACAGAAATATCTCTGTCTTTATCCCTTTATCCCCAGTGCCTCCCACATGGTGAAGTGCTTAATAAATGTTGGCTTGAAATGACCCACACCATGCAGTACTAAATGGTGATCCAATTATTTTGTTAGACCACGAAGGTGGAGACCATGTCTGTCACATAACACAGGACTAGGCATATGGTTGAAGTCTATATTGAAAGCCTACCATCATAGAGCTTTAACATTTTGAATGATTTCTCTATAAGGGATTGGGCTAGAGGTGGGGGTGGGGGTGGAACGAGGTAATTAGTGTTTAAAGTCTTCTGTTCTTGTGCAAGGAAAGAATCATAACCAAAAAGGTCATATCTAAGCACTGACATTCCATCCATGGGGATGAAATGGGTAGTAATTTCTCTGAGTAGCTGCCCTCTCTAATGAAGTTGGAAACCCAAATCCAAGTAGGCTCCAAGCATCTAGATTTTCCAACCTCCCTTATATTCTACGTCAACTGACTTAATAAAGGCATCTCAAACTCCCCAGTCTGGATCCCTCCAAACACCAGCCAAATCCAGACATATTTTTCTAATCTCTGCTCCATCACAAGGCCTCCTGCAGGATATGATCAGCCACTTTGTCAGATATGAGAGCAGAAAGGTGGCCCCAGTAGGGAGAACCAAGCTAGAGAAAGACCCATTGGGACATTTACAGAAGAGAGAGAAAGATCAAAGTTGGAAGGCTTTATAAACCTTCCCAAAGATAGGAAGATGAGATCTGTCAGAAAGACAAACTACTCAGCCATTGCAACCTATCGCCTGAGTTCATCATACCAACATCATTTTAATAGGGATGGTGCCATCCAGCTGCTTTGTGGAGGGATGGAAAGAGGCTGGGAGAAGGGGGAAGGAGAGTGGAAAGGAGGTGCTCCTATGGCCTTAGAACCTGAGACATATTCCACGTTCAGTTACTGGGGCCAAAGGAACCCTCTGGTGCAAACTACTATCAATGAATTTCTCTTTGTTTTCCTCCTGTGAAATGGACTATAAGCCAGAAGCCTTGGCTCCATTTTTTGATTCTGTAGCCCCCCAGTTATATAACCTTGGACAAGGAACCTGATGGCTATGGGCTTCAGCTTCCTCACCTATCAAGGACAGGGTTGTCCTAATTGTGTTTTAAGGTTCTTTCCTGTGCTAGCATTTTTTGATTTCTCCCTTCTGGTCTTGTCCTCTCTTCTTCCTCCTCCTTCCCTCCTGGTTTTCTCCTCATTCATCTTTCTCCTTCACCTCCCTCCCCCTCCCCCAAAGTCTTTCTTTCTAGGCTGGGCCTCTTTGGGCCATTTCACTGCTCATTAGTACCCTGACTAGAAATAGGCAAAGGGAAGAATTCAGAGATTGTTCTTATGTTAGGTCATTTCTCTCCTAGGTAGCAACCCCGGTAAACAAGTTTGTAAGTGGAGGGGAAAGGGCCCGAAAATACCATCTTGAGAGATTTCTCCAATGGTTTCTTTCATTCTGTAATTCTCTGGGTCACTGAGACCAAGGAAAATCAAGGCACAGCTCAATGCATTTCACCAAGCATTTGCTAAATTCCATGGATATGAAGATGAAATGATGTGGTCTAGATTATAAAAAAAAATAATAATTTATAATCCACCAGAGGATAGAAGGACAGCTAGGTGGTGCAGAAAGTCAGACCTGGACTCAGGAAGACTCATCTTCCTGAGTTTAAATCTGAGACACTTACTAGCTGTATGACCCTGGGCAAGTCACTTAGCCTCATTTGCCTCAATTTCTTTAATTGTAAATGGGGATAATAATAGCACCTACCTCCCAGAGTTGTTTTGAGGAGCAAATGAGACAATTTTTCTAGTAGCACAGTACTTGGGACAGAGTAAGAAGTATATAAATGGTCATTCCCTTTCCTTCTACGCTTAAGTCCTGCATGAAAACAGGAGCCTGGACCAGGTGACCTTCGGAGGTGCCCTCAGAGTTATCATTCATCATAAAGTTATTTATCATAACTTTGGATCTCTTCTTACCTTTCTTCCTTTAGGAAGAGATGAAAATGATCAAGTCATCTCATTTTGTCATTCATTCTGTTGACAAGAACCTACTGCGTGGATGGTCTGGCTTGGCGTGGGAGACCAGAAAACTGGAGCTCCTGGTCTCTAAGGTCTTACCCACTGACACTGGGCCTTAGATACCTCTAAAATAAACAGTAAGAAATTGAGGCAGTGCAGGAAGCGTTAAATGAGAGCTATGGGCAGACGAAAGTGCTATGGGAGGTCTGCAAAGGACAATACCTCAATGACCGGGGTAGGCTTTTGGCTGAGACAAGAAAGATGGGGAGAATTTGGGTAGGTGGAGACAAGACAGTATTCTATAGTAAACAGTAAGCTCTTACACAGCAAGGACTGTAGAAAGGACACCATATTTGGAATCAGGAGAACTGGATTCCAATCCCAACTATCACTTACAATTTATATAATCCTAGACAAATTATTTTCTCTTTCTGGCCCTGTTTCCTGATCTGTCCAACAAAAGGAGCTGGGCTAAATGTTAAGTTCTGCTATAATTCTGACACTTTGTAATTCTGTGTATGATTGACACAGCAAGGGGAAAGGGAAGAAGAAGGTGGGGAAGGCGAGACAGTATTACAGGCAGAAGCAAAGGCTTGGAGGTGGAACGTATGACACGTATGAGGGGCAGTGATGAGATCGGTACACCTGAGTATTTCTTTTACAGATGTTGGCCAGCAAGGCTAGGTTGTGTCTAGGTCCTTCTTAAGGGAGAAGGAGCAACCGGGGGATTTAAAATTAACCAGGACACTCACAATTAATCTGCTTTTTAATGAACTTGCTCTACTGCTTTAAGTGATTCCACATTTACGCTCGTTCCTTTGAAAATTCCAAAGTGCTATTTCTGACCTGTGATTTAGTGTTGCTGTACGTCTTTATAAGCAGTGCTTTAGCTTAAGTGGCAGTTGCATATTAATTACAAAGTTAATTATGTGCTGTGTAATCATGCTGTAATTCATTAGTTTACTCTACACTGTGAAAGCCTAATGCTAAGTTAAAGACCTGACACAGAGTGTTTCAGGAGCTCACCCTTCGGCTTTAAGCCATACCTAAAATATCATCTGGAAAGCCAAATTGTGGGCTGAGAAAATTCAGTGACACGAACTCTAAGTGGATGCCCGTGAGGTTATTAATCAGAGTATATTTACTCTTCCCACGTCAAGGTCTTCTGCAAGATTTAGTTGTTTAGACTTAGCCATGATGGTGCTATCTATTACTACAACTTCTTAAGAGGAATGCCGTCTAGTGGCACAGGCAGACCGGGAACTCAACTTTACCGAGAACCACGACAGTAGAAAGCACAGCCTTGTTTTTCCCCCTCTGTGCAAATGCAGGGAAAGAAAAGAATTTCAAGGTAACAGAGTCATTCCTAAGTGAAAAATTAACTCGGCATATCACTAGAACAAAGCGGCTTTCTTTTCTCCTAATTTATCCCTGGACTCATTAAACTCACCTTAATCAGTAAGAACAAAAAGTTACTTAACACATCATCACCATCACCATTAAAGTTCTTATTTCTGCTGCACTTCAAGGTTTACAAAGTGTTTTCCTCCCAACAAGCTCCTGAGGTAAGCAGGACAAATAATATTTTCATTTTACAGATAAGAAAACTGAATCTTAAGGTCAATCACAAGTATCAGCCCCAGGCTTCAAACCCAGTCTTATGGATTCTAACTTGGGTATTCTTCCCACCAAACAGTAATGCCTCTAGAGATTTTTCTCACTCCCTTTTACTCTTCAAAACTAACCATTTGGTATCAAGAAAATAATACCTAGTTCTCATTCACTGGGGACTACCACATTTCAGGTTTTCATCTAAAATAAAATTTGGTTATTATCTGCTATTTCTATATCACCTACCGTTTCCATTATATCCCTCCCATACTGCATCCCCTTCCTCCCTATGAATGGTTTTTCATCATTCTAGAAGAAGACCAATGACATCACAAGGGTGCTGTATTGACTTGGTACATGAATTGGATTTAAGTTAGGCAGAGCTGTGCAAAAGTTGTCACCTTCGCTCTCTCCTCCAGAGTTCATCATCACTTACAATAGGGAGGTATGGGGGGGGGGGTTGAGTGAAAGTAACATGAAAAAAATCTAATTTTATATATAGTGTTACACACCCATAACTTCTGGGTTTCAGACTCTACTCTTAACCTCTTCCCTGACACCAAAATATAGGCACTTGGAAGAATCACCTGTAGTCTTGAGTTGGCATTTAAAAGTTGGTAAATGTGGGTCTCCTTGAGAAAACCTCTCTAATGAGCAAATCTGTGTATCACAGTTCAAGTCACAGTATATGGGGACATGAAAACTATGACCAACCCAAATATTTCAATCCAGGGCCACTGCTCCTTCATTTTTCAAACACAGAATGAATGATCCGTTTTGCTAAGGGTTAAATAAAGCAACAACAGCAATTACAAAAGATGGGAAGGTCCTTCTCTTTTTGGCTTCAGTCAAGGGAGAAGAGAAAAGTGTGTCTGGAGTCCAGTTGGAATGGAGAGAAATAGACAAGAGAAATATATGCCCTTGATTGGCACAAGAGCATTAAAGGAAAAGAGTGAAAAAAGAAGAAGAAAAAATATAATTGGATCTGAGTTCATCCTCAACAATTTCAGCCCTGCTCACACATTGGCCAGACTGTTTCCAACTGAACTACTTCAGGAGGGGGGAGAACACAATCATTTTATGCAGGGGTACCTAAAAGCCCCAATACATATTGTTTCTCTTCCAGTGAACACATTGGTTTCCCTAGCAACAGAGAATGTCAGTTTCCAAAGTTGTGACAGGAATCAGTTCTTTGGCATGGGATGGACAAGATATTCTCTCAATGCTTTGATGGATCTCATGACCAGGAAAAAAAGGGGGGAAAGAAATCCTACTAGGAGTATTTGCAGCTACAGTTGGGGAGCTAGGTTGCTGGTAAATTTTTCACAAACACTATTTACACATTGGACTGGGAATCAAAAGCCGTGGAGTTTTTGTTTGGTGCTGGCTTGACCACCAAATCTATGATTCTGAATAAGTCACTTAGCCTTTCTAAAAGTCTCAGTTTTCTTCCTATTCCCTCCGTGTGTAGGACGCACTCCCCTTCGTCATCCCTATTTCTTAGAATTCCTAGCTTCCTTCAAAGCTCAGCTCAAGTTTCATCTCCTCTATGAGACCTTTCCTGTTCTCATCCCCTGTGATTCTATGAGCTCCTGGGTTCCTGCCGGCTATAAAATTTTCCAACTCTAACTATGTCAATAAAAATTCGATTATAATCTTGACTTTTAAAAATTAGTTCTTTAGCGTCATAATGCTTTTGCCTAGGCGGTGTTTCCATGGGCTAAACGACACAGCAAGTAAAAATACTGAAAAATCCCAGTGAAGCCCAAACTCAGCAATCCGCAGTATTCTCTCAGAAATGTTCGGCCCCTCCTGTTGCCGGCAGAAGAGCGGCCCTGGGTGGACAGCTGAATAGTATCCTGATGCAGCCACGTTTCTGACAAATTACAGATTCTCCACTGCCTGCCGGTAGTATTTTGGATCGGATACCTGCTGAATAAATTCATAGAGGGCAGCGGACGTGGAAAACAACCCATCTAAATTTCTAATGACACCAGAGCCTGATGGGACACAGCTACATGTCATCTCACTCAATGGCATAGCCCAAACCATTTTGCATGTTTTAAGGCCTATTTTCCCAAAGTTAAATATTTTGAATCATCTGTGGACAGGTTTGATTCCTGTCATTCTGGGCACAAAGGATGTAAACCTCCTCATTAGGTTCTGGTGCAATTAAGAAAATAAAGTAAGAGGGAGGGGAAGGGCAAATCACAAAGGTGAAGCAGAGAACAAAGAGAGAACAGAGGAAGGGAAAAGGGAATGAGAGAGGGGAAAGGAAGAGGGAAAATGGAGGAAGGGAGAGGAAGAGAGAAAACACAAGAACAGGTTTTAACTTTGTTTAAAGGACAGTTCTTTTATAAACTAGGAGCAGGAAGAGGCTTGAAAGGCATTCGGATTCTCACTCCAATTAGCTCTTAGGACTACCATTTCCTTTTATTTCCCATACCTTCCCTTTCTCAATTGAACAGCCTGATGATGCCAACTGGAATAACAATTTAGGCAGTCAATTCCAGCCTAGGTTTAGAAAGACCATCTGGATGCTGGTGTATATGGGCCTTGTCTGTGCCTCGGGTTCAAGCAACACAGGATATGATCACAGAATCCTGAGACTTGGAAGTTATTTTGGCAAGCCTTGTCTCTGCATAGACAGACACCTCAACTGACTCACAAATATCAGAAAAATAGACAATGGATGACTGAACCTATTTTTAACAATCTCTAGAGTAGGGACATTTGTGGGTGTGTAATGTATACTTTGGGAAGTTAGTAAAGCCTATGGGCCTCTTCTCAGAATTATGTTTTTAAATGTATAATAAGAAAAGAATTCAAAGGAAGCAAATCTATTAAAATGAAGTTACTAAAATATTTTTCTCATCCAAGTCCTATCCATGGACCCCAGGTTGAGGACTCCTGTCTAAAAAGAGCCTCTGTTATTACCCTATTAAGTGTGTGGCTAATTCCATTGGGCCAGAACTTAAATGATACAGCCTTTGTTTCTTATTCAGGACAAAGTCTCCCAAACTCAGCACTGTAGTCTTGAGGACCATAGTGCATGGCCCTTTGTCCCCGTTGAATTCCCATGGCTTGCTCCCCCCTCTCCTCACCTCCCACTGATAAACGTCAGCTTAAAAACATTTCTGTCAGGTGGGGGTTGGGGGGGGAGTCCTTCTGAGTACCTCTTAGCCAAATGCACAGACAGCGTGGTTATTTTGTAACCAACTCCTGCCAAAACCCATACAAGGAAAAATAAAACTGGACCACACGCGGGTAAAACGTCAAGACTGGATTTATCTGCAACAACAACAAAAAAAGCCCCAGCAAAAAACAAAAACCTCAGGCCTTTTTACCTAGCACCATTTAAAAACAACAATGCAACAACAACACCCACACTGTCCCTTAGAGTTTGGATAGCAATAGAAATTCATCCATGTGTGCATTCATAGCAAGTGTGTGTTTTTGCCACAACCTTGTGTTAATAGAAGGGAATAGAGCTGATTTATCACATTGCAAGTAAACAGGGTTGCAAATCTCTCACACAAATCTTCCTTATCATGTGCTTGGGGACAGGCAGACATGTCATGAATTCCCAACAACAGACAGGCCTTCCACCTTGCTTCCCCTTCTCTTCCCCTCTCTGGCCAGAACGGACATTGGAGGCTTGGTTGCTGGGCCCAAGGGTCTCCTCACCTGCCTGAGCCTACCCCTTGCTGCTCAGCTGGCTGCCAGCCCCTACCTATGCCGACCTGGGAATACCAAGTGCTGTTTACAAAGCCATCTTTAGATCTGCACTGATTACCCACCACTGGGCAATCAAGACGATACACTCCTTTACTTAATTATTGACATCTGGATGAGCGGCATCATTGTTAAACAGAAAGGGCTCTTAAATGCCAGCTCCTACCCCTGGGAAATTTCCCAGGGAAACATCTCCCAGCATTAGTTGTCTGTCTCTTCTAACAGGGGCCCCAGAGCAGACTTGCTTTGCCAGGGACCCCCAAGGTTCAAGTAAAGTCAGGATGAGGAAGTCTGCAGTGAACCTAAGCTTGGTTTACAGAAGGTCACCACAGTCCTGTAGACAAAGTAGGCTTACATGCAAGATGAACTGACCTGAGGGTCTAGAATCTAAAGCTGTATGGGGAACCTGTGGTCCTGAGGCCACATGTAGCCCGGAGGTTCCCCATCCCGGCTCTAAAGAATAGAGTTCATGGGGTGGCTAGGTGGCACAGTGAATAGAGCACCGGCCCTGGAGTCAGGAGGACCTGAGTTTGAATCCGACCTCAGACACTCAACACAAAACTAGCTGTGTGACCTTGGGCAAGTCACTTAACCCCAATTGCCCTCCTCCCCCCCCAAAAGAACAGATTTCATGGATACATTTCAGTGAGTTCGCAATCTCGGATGGGGGGAAATTTTGTACTTCTATTTTCACCAATCTCTTACTGAAACTAGCATTTCCTTTGGTTGTAAATTAAAAACATTATTTTGAGAAGTGGTACATAGGTTTCAATAGACTGCCATGACACAAAGTTAAGAAATTCTGACCTACAACTTCCTACTCATTACAGTACAGTACAAAGAACAATGGATTTGGAGTCTGCAAACCTGGGTCGGAATCCCAGCTCTGTTATTTACTGTGCACAGGTCACATCGCCCCACTGAGCTTCACCTTTCCCATCTATAACATGGAGCTGGGGAGGTGGCAATAGATAATATCTCAGGCCCTTTCTGCTTTAAATCCTAGGATGCATGTTCACTGAACATACCTAAAGCAACTCATGGCATTTCTATTTCAACTCCTATCTATTTCTGATATCATCTGGTCAGTACTGTCACACAGTCAAAGGAGCCAGAAATATTTAGCCTGGAGGAGAGTAGAGTGAGGTAGGCAACCATAATAACTATCTGCAAGTATTTGAAGGACTGTGATATGGAAGAAAAGTTAGACTTGTCTTTCCTGGGCCTTCAGGGAAGGGGCAATTAGTAGGAAGAAGTTGCAAAAGGCTGATTTAAACATGCCACAAGAAATATCTTCTAGTGATCAAAGTTATTTCAAGGTAGAATGAGCTGCCTTGGGAGGTAATGGGTTCCCCTTCACCGGAGGTCTTCAAGCTAAGGTTAAGTGAGCCCTGTTGGGGATCTGGAAAGGTGAGCCTCGGTTGGACTCAATGCCTTCAATTAAACTTTATTTTTCTAGATTCTGACTCTGTCATCTTTTGTGTTAAGTCTTTCCCCCTAGCTTTGTGTCTGCATTATTAAAAGACCAATAATTAGATTCTTAAACACTAAATAAGCATGCCATCTATACCTTTACCTATGGCCAATAACAATGTTAACTAGGAACTGGACAAGCACAGAACCCTGGAGTATTGCTCTAAGAGACCTTCTTCCAAGGTAATACTAAACCATTAATGAGTACCCTTGAGTATGGCCATTCAACCAACTTAAATTCATGTAACTATTACTACCTAGTCTGCATTTCTCCATCTTGTCCACAACTGCCTAAGGAACTGCCACTTGTTTCCCTCAAATATAGATAAACTGTATCTGTTTTATTCACATCCTCTTCTAGACCAGTAACCCTGTCAAAAGAGGAAATGTGGTTAGTCTGGCACCAGCTGCTCTTGATGAAGCTGGCTTATTTTTTTTTTCTGATCACTGTCTCCTCTCCTAAATGTTAACTAACCATCCTTTTAATAATACAATTTAGAATTTTGCCAGGAATTGAAGCCAAACTCACTAGTCTCACTAGTCTCTAGTTTGCAGGATCTATTCTCTTCCCTTTTTTGAAAACTGTGATGACATATATCCCTTTCTAATCCTATGGCACTTCTCTTTTATTCTTCAAAGTTGTTTAAAGATCACTGAGAGTGCCTCAGCAGTCATACGTATCAGTACTTCTAGAATGTAAGAAAGTAGGTTGTCAGGTATTAGGAATGGACAGCACTGAATTTGGAGTCAGAAAGACCAGAGTTCAATCAAATACTTACCTAACTGTATCAATCACTTAACTTCCCTCAACCTCAGTTTTGTCATCTGTAAAATGAAGACAATAATAACATCTATCTCATAGGGGAGCTGTAAGGATAAGAGTTCATACTATGAGTGCTGTGTTGTTGTCACTGTTGTTATCTGGGCCTGGGGGATAGACTCATCAAGGGGAGAGAGAGGCAGATATCAATTTCTGTCTGTCATTTTTGTCTGGTGGTTTCCCATTCAAAGATTTTCTCCTTGAAAGAGAGATGGGGAATTAAGTTTGGCAGCTATTTCCTCTCCATTATTTATGATTATCATTCTATTCACCCCAAGCAGCACTTCTTTTTGTTTCTGGTTTGTTTTTTGGGGTCCTCCTATTTCCCCCCAAAATAGCTAAAAAAAACTTAGAGATATTGGAGAGGGGCCATGAGATCCAATTTCTAATCTCTGCTCCGCCAGTGACTACATGCTCTTGTACAAGTGATTCTGAAGAGGTGTGGGGATGGGGGTGACTGAGGGGTGTCATATAACTCCTAGTGGGTTCTTGTTTGGAAAAGAATTTCGTCAGGACCCAAGCTATCTTTTGGCAAAGTTTCAAAGTTTATTGATATGCTGGCTTAGTAGCAGGCAGAAGAAATAGGGGGACCTGCAAAGGGCAGGGATCTAAGGTAGAGTTATAAAGTTTTACGCTCTGCAGCGGGCACGAAAAGTTTAAGGGAACCTGCAAAGAGCTGAGGTCTGACTGACAGTTTTATAGCCATAAAACTGTCAGTCAAAGGTTAATTATGCTGACTAGGTAGGCAAAAGTGGAGTTAGGGAGGAGTTTGGGAGTGGTTTAGGAGTGGTCAGTGCTTAAAGTGACATACACTTTTTATATCAATTGCGCATGCAGATTGCCATAATTCACTGGTAAATTCCCCTGGGGGGCTATAGGGAGGTGTGGTTTGGATCTTGAAACGTCACTAGGTTACTTTTGGTCAAGGATGAACGAGGTATGTCTAATATGGCTCTTGGGAGGATAAGCTTGATTGTTTCTGTTTACAGAACACTATTGAAGAGCTTGTTACAGACTGATGTTACATACACAGGTACCCAAACACAAATGAGATTTTACAAACCGAGGTTACGGACAAAAGCATCCCAGACCGCATCAATTTCACTGGTATGAGCGCCTCAGTTTTCTTACCTGTCAAACGTGGTGGACACCCGCCCTATCTGCCTCTCAGAGTTGTTGCGATAATGAAATGAAACAGCGCGCACAAAAGCAATTTACCGACCATGAAGAACCGCGCCGGGGTCAGGTGTCAGTTAAAAGTGTTTAATAATCATTAATAACGTCAGATTACAGAGTCATGAAAGATATACCGAATGTCTTGAACTCTTTGGGGGAAAGGTGTTGGAAAACACTCAAATCATTATGAAGATACCCAAAACAACTTCTGATAAACCCAGGATTATCAAATCAGTGGAGGGTTCCTCTGGTTCTGACTGAGGATCGGATCTGTTGATGCCAACAAAGACGCAGGGTAGCAGCTTTAGGAGGGGAGAAGTCACTCAAGTTCAAATCCTGCCTGAAACATTTTTAAGCTATATGACCCTAGGCAAGGCAATTAACGTTGTTCAGCCTCAGTTTCCTCAGCTGTGAAATGGGGACAAGAACAGCATCTACCTTATAGGAGGATCGTCAGGATCAAGTGAGACAATGTTGCCAAGTGCTATATTATCATAACCAAAGTGTTACAGTTTCAATGCCACATTAAACCTCATAAATGCACCCAGAGGTAGAGACAACAGGGACCTATTTAGAGTTTGGGAGATAAACAGCATCATATCATGTGCCTGTGTTGATTCAGGGCTGGAAAATTAGAAAGGAAAGAGAAAGAAAGAAACTATATGGGGAGATGGGGAGAAGTTTGGAATGTTGAGCCCAGGGAGAAAAAAAAAATAAAATCACTCTGTGTGCATTTCTCCATCACCAATAAGTCCACTTAGCTTAAGAAACACAGAAAAATATGAGAGTAGAAAGAATGTTAGAAGTGCCCTTGGGAAAGATTGTGATGCAGGGAAAAGAACAAAGGACTTCTTGTCCGAAGATGTGAGTTCAGATCCTGACTCTTCAACTTACCACCTAAATGACCTTGGGCAAGTTATTTACTCTCTGGCCCTGACCGCGACATTCCATTTCAGATTGTGATTCTGTGACTAGAATTTCGCCCCATCTGTGTTATTTATTAGCTGTGTGACCCTGAATGATTTCATTTCCAGAAGCCTCAGTTACTCCATCCATAATAGGATAAAAACATTTATTGAACATACCTCCCAGGGTACTGGACTGTAAGTGGAATGTGGATTGCTAACAGAAACAACTCCTGATCTAAGGAAACAGTGCAGACCTATGAGTTCTGCCAGTGACCCATAGGAGCTGGTGATGGCTGCAGAGAGACACCACTGTAGGACCTAGGTATGGAGGGTAGGTGAAGCACAAGTTTGATTTCCCTTCACATACAATAGGGCTGTTAAATTAAGAGAACATGAGAGTCTCTCCCTTGCCCTTCAGATCAATTGCTCTCCACTGATAAGTCTAAGAGTATCAAATCAAAGGCAGATCAGGATTGGAAAAGACCTAGAAAACCATCAAATCTTCCTTCCAACAAAGGAATCCCCTCTGGAGTTTCTCTAGCAAGATGTCACCCAGGATATAGTATTAGAAAGTAGATCATTTCAGAACACAGCACAGTCCATTATTGGATAAATCTAATTAGCTGCTAAGTTCTTTCTCCAGTCTCAGAACCTGCCTTCCAATAACTTCTACTCACAATCCTAGTTCTAGTCTCTGAAGATACAGATTATGTTCATGGATGCATGCATATGCATCCATGCATCCATGTGTCTATACATCCATCCATCTATCCATCCATCCATCCATCCATCCATCCATCCATCCATCCATCCATCCATCCATGGCAAGTGGTCTAACCTCACTATCCAAGGAGGCCAACTATATCTCCCTTTCATTTTTCAGTCCTCCCTTATCACAACAAGAAAAAATCCAAAAAAACCAGTTCAGCAAAACCACTTGACAGAGGGACAATGACAAGGGATGCCATATCCCACAACCAAGGTTCCCTATCTCCTTGAAACATGGAGCTCTGATTCTCCGTCTCCTTATCTGTAACAATTAGGGACTTGGACTAGGTGATTTCTAACCTCTTCCCGTTCTAACACTGTGCTATTCTAATCCCTCTTTCATATGATGGTCTTTCAAATATTTGAATATAGCAATCAGGTTCTCCTCAATCAGTAAGTATTTACCTAGAGTTCAGTACTGTGCTAGGCTTCAAAGAATGTAATTTTCAAAAGAAAGAGTTCTCCCTGCATTCTCTCTCTCTCTCTTCCC
>CM053598.1:48105538-48115493 GCA_028646575.1 Pseudocheirus occidentalis | reverse complement strand
CCCTTATTCCCCCCCAGACTCTCCCCCCTCACCTGCCTCCCCTATCTCCTGGCCTCTCCCTGCCCAGCTCAGCCTCCCTTATTCCCCCGCCCCCCCCCCCCCCCCCCGGCCCTCCCTCTGGTGGAGAGCTGCCCGCCTGGCCGGCTCTCAGCTACCTTCCAATTCCATTCTAATTGCCCTGGTTATCACAGGGCCTCTTTCACACGCTCTGAGGCCTGGGCTGGGGTGAGAGAGAGAGGGCAGACGAGCCCTGTGGAGCTCAGTGGCTCCCAATGGCCCCAGACAGCCCAGACAACCACTCCTGATTGTCTCCTTAAGCTCCCTTTTAAAATGTTACCTTTTTTCTTCCCCTTCCAGAAAAGGGGGGGAGGGGTCTTGGGGTGGGGGATGGGGAAGAAAAGGGAGAGAGAAAGAAAAAGAAAGAAAGGGGGAGAAATCATCTTTCATGCTCTCCCACCTCATGGGGAAGTTTGAAGATTATGATAATTTTCTGTTTTTTTTATTCTGGGGCCCCGTGTCTGATACCTTCTTATCTACATTTCTCTGCTAAAGACATTCGCTGATCTTAAACCTGGCCTGAATGAATAGCAATTGTTCCCTTCTGGTTTTGAAGGGACTTTGTTTGTCAGCTCCATTCACTGCCCCCAAATCAGCAAGGCCTCAGATGGCTGTTGCCATGGCAACCCTGTTCATTCAATACTGGCATATAATGAAGACAATGTGTTTTCCATTTAGATGAGTTTTGGAGCAAAAGAGAGGAGGCTTCCCGCTTAACAGCACCCCCCCCCCAGAAGGGAAGGCTTGGGGAAATATAATCAGCTTTTCTGTAGTACCAGTTAAAGCGTGATGTGTGACTAAGAGAGAGAAACTTACACTGGCATTTAGCAAATACAGCATCAGACAAATTGATGGGGGGGGGTGGTGCTAAACTCTACTCGTCCTTTGGAGTCCTGAGCCTGAATCCATGCCAAGGTGGGGGGGGTGGGGAAGAGAGGAGGGTGGCCAGAGGATCCTGGGTTTAGAGCTAGAAGAGGCTTTGGAGGCTGGCTGGTCCAGCTGCCCTTCATTTTATAGATGAGAGACCCCAATCCAGCGAATTTAAAGGACTTGTTTAAGGAGGCTGATACACAAGTAGGAGTTAAAACTAGTGATCTCACTCCAAAACTAATAGGAGTCCTCAGTGGTTTTGGATGGGACTTCACATCCATTGCCGGCTAAGGTTCCTGAATGGGAGTGACAAGGCCCGATCTTCAGGAGAAGAAATTAGGCCTGGGGATGGAGATCTCCAATCCCCAGGACACACAGGGCAGCAGCCGGCAGCTAAGGTAGCTTAGAGGGTAGATGGAGGGACCAGCGGCACTTAAGTAGGAAGAGAGGGGTCCAGTGAATATCGTTTCATTTCAGAAAGACAATAAGGGCTTATAAGAGACAATGTACACTTAATAATTATTCCTTTCTTTTTCCTCACAGCTCCTTTCCCCCAACAAAGAGGGCAGGAAGAGACTCACCTACTAAAATAGAGCCTCCATTGACATCAAGTCAGTCAACCTGGACTCTGCCCTGCTTTTCAGACTAGACCAAAATATTACAGGGAGAGAAGGAAAGGAGGAAGAAAACGTCATGACAGCTAGATACATTTTTCAAATGTACCAGAAAAAGACACCCAGCTCAGCCCTCCTCCATAAACCGATCTGGAGGCCCACCAAAGAAGACGTGAGGAGGGAAGTGGGATTATTTCTAGGAGGAACAACAGACATTGTCGTGATGTGCCGGGTCCTTCTCTGGACACCTGGAGAAGGACAGAAAAGGGAAGCTGGTGCTATTATAAAGTATGACCTTGTGTAATTCCCACCCCCTCCTCCCCAGGAGGGAAAGGGTGGTACAGACTGTGGCCGGCACCAAAACCATAAAAAAAAAACAAAGCCAGATCTTTATGCCTAGGGATGGTGTTTCTTGACTCAGGAAGGTGCTTGGTGCCACCTAACAAATTCTTTGGTGGAAGGAGTACAGCAACTGGGACTGTTGGTTGTCATAATACATCTGACCACAAACCTCCAAACGGACCCTCAGAGATGATGGCAGTACTAAAAATAATAACAATATTAGCACCAGCAATGCTCCACATTGAATAATTCTTCCAAGTCCAGCAGAGTACTTTACATACATCATGCTATTTGATCTACTCAACAGCCCTATGGAAGTGTTTTGTTTTGTTTTTTATTTCATTTTTATTTTTTTAATTTATTTTATTTTCTTGTTTACATCATTCATTTCCACAAGATTTTGAGTTACAAATTTTTTCCCCTTCTTTCCCCTGCTCCCAACCCCCAAAACAGTGATCCCACTGTAAAATGGAAGTGTTTTTATTATTATCACTTACGAAGAAGGAAACTGAGGGCTCTGGGTGGTTAATAAAGGCAGGGTTACACAGAAAGTCAGGTTACCCTCTGATCTGAACCAAAGTCTTCCTGCCTCTAAGTCCAAAACTCCATCCATTCCTCTTCTCTAGAAGAAAGGCCAGTTCCAATGAAGGCTCCTTCCGCTGGACTTTCCACATCTATGAATGAAGCAAGCACTTCCCCTAAACCAAATGCTCACACATATATAAGCCTTTCCCTACCCTTTGACTTGATTAGGCTGGATTCTCTTCTCCAAGAAGAAGAGGAAGGCCTTGAGACTCGGCTCCTCTAGCAACCTCCAGTTAGGAGAAAAGGATTGTTGGAACCCCACAGTGGGAGACAGAAAATCTGCTTTCTCGTCCTGAAGAGGCTATTTAATAATAGCTGGGGAACCCCAGGTAAGTCGGAGTCTCAGCTTCCTGATCCATGAAACAGAGACAAACCTGATTGCCTGCCCTGCTTCCTTCATAGGAAGATGTCAAGGATAAAATGCATAAATGGGAACAAGCCTTGAAAAGTGTGCAAATATGCAGCATTATTATTAAGGAACAAATCACTCCTCCAACCCCACCGTGCACTCCTGGAGGGATGGAAACAACAGGAAGGGAAGGGAAAAGAAAGGAGAGCCCCAACCAAACAAGAGGGGCACAGGCAAGCAAGGGCAGGGGAATGACTCTCTTCTCCTGTTTACAGTGGAAACAGTGACTTGAAAAGATTTAGCTTTTCCACTGTTTTTTCAGAGCTGTGGGGAGCAACACTTCCTGAAAGGGGAGCCAGCTTTCCAAGGCCACACCGAGTCCAATGCTGCACAATCCTTCCAACAGGAAACATCGTGTTTTTAATTTACAGGTCTCTACCACTTGGTCAAGCTAGTCCTTCCATCTGACATGTCTGAGCTAAAGAAGTACTCGGTGTCTGTGTGTGTGCTGGAGAGGGGATAAGTGCCCCCTGTTTTGGAAGAAAATAAACAACGATCTTTAGTTTTTCTGAAACCTGTTACAACCAACTAATACATATTAAGCACCTACTGTGTGCCAGGCATTGGACTAAGCGACTGGCAAACAGATATAACTGAAGAATGCCCGTACTTATCCTCTCCTCTCTGTCCAGTTCATCTGATGCAGAACCAAAATTAAACCATCAGCTTCTTAAAAGTTATTTTGTTTTGTTTAGCAGAGTTTGGCTTCCACGAGAAGATGTTGGAACTGGAAGGGCTTTGAGAGATGATCATCCCCAAAAGGGAAGCAAAGTAAAATGACCCGACCAAGGTCATACAGACGGTTAGAGGAACTATTTCTCCTGCAATCTCTCCTCTATGAAGTCATTGTACAAGCAGCGGTACCTGGAGGTGGGTGCCCGGGCTTTGCAATATTAGATTTGTCTCCCGATGATTTAAAGCCCACCCCCTCAGTGCAAAGCTCGGTGTCCACAGCCCCACGGGAGTGTCTGTCTGTGAAAGGCCTGCTGTATCTAATTAGTTCTCCAACAGGAGGATTTGCAGTAGGTCCTGCTCCCCTGCTGTCTCCTTCTAGGAAGCCAGCTTTGAAAGTCTGCAATGCCCTGTAACTAGCCGATTACTCAGTAACGCTATCTAAGGAAGACGGCAGATGAGTGTCAAGGTCTGTGTTGGTCCCTCTGCATTTCTGCAGCTGAAAACAGTCATGTTTGTGTCTGTCAGATCTTCATCTGTGCTGACGGCCGGGAGCCGAGCTCCAGACCCTGCAAAGCTCCCGGCCTGCAGCTGCATACCCTGGCAAGCTTCATCCCTCCCCCTCCAGTCACTCCCCCCTCCTTCTAGCTCTCACTTTTTTGTGCTCAGATCAAAGGGGCTCAGTAGTTAGATTCTCACTGAGCTCCAACTCCAGACAAAGGGCGACTTTGAAAAGGATCACAATTGTACATTTGCTTGTTTTCCATGATATGTCTCTCCCTCCTCCCTCCCTAGCCCCCAGCCCCACACACTCCATCCTGGCACTCCAGCTTCTAAAGAGGTAACCACTCCTCTGCCATGATCTTGGCTAGCGTCAGAGTACAGGAGGCAGACATCAGGAAGGCAGCAACAGAAATCCGAACAACCTCAGTACATGGGAACATGACTTATTGTCCGTTCCAGACCTTGAGACTCAGCCCCAATACCTTCAGCTGCCTAGTCAGGACCTCACATTATGGCCCAACCAGATAAAAAGAACAGAAGACGTAGGTAACACGAGCCCATCGTAGGAAAAGATAGACGGAAATGCAGGAACAGTTAAAGAAACAGAGAGAGGAAAAAAAAAATCAGAGAATTTACATCCAATCCAGTAGTGTGCACTGCCTGCAAACTTTAATAAAAGAGCATCTGGCATGTGGCGGGCTAAAATGCTGATTACACCATGCATGGGTGCCACCACTAATAAAGTCGGCACTGGGACCTGCCTGGCCACCTCCTCCTTGGTTGGTTAGAGGCTCTTCCTCCTTCCTTCCCTCCCCTTTAATTCAGTAATGAGGGCCAGGCCTATAGAAGAAACACCACAGAGGCAGCCAGAAGGAACAGATAGCAGGACAAAACAAGCTGGGAGCTTTAAAAGGTGTCAGGCACAAAGACTCAAGCAAAGGAGGAAAACCAACAAGATGTGGGTCACACACACCCAGTCACCACCCTGGTCACTCCATGGAATCATTGCTAGGATATTGCCGTGAATCATCACTTCATATTTTCATTTGTGAGTTCTGTAACGCTCCTTCTAGCCCTCACCTCGCCACCCCCACCCCCCTTCCCAGCCCCTTCCCTCCTAAACTGCAACCAGCTGGGCTTGTAACAAGGATAAAATGGAAAACACTGCCTTGAAAGCTTAAAATAAACATACCCTCCTTGATGGACAGACCCTTAAAAAAAATAGCATCCTTCCAAACCAGCTAACCAAACACAAATATTGCCTGGGGAGCACAATCTCTTTATTCTCAGCCAGATGAGGGAATCTAGGTAAGATAACTTTGATTTCAGTGAAATCCTCAATGTTGATTATTCTTGTCATTAATGAAACCTCAAAGAGAAACTGACTCTCTTAACACTCTTGAGCGGCTCACCGGAGACCAGGGCTTCATTCCCTTCTGCCAGTCTGTGCTCTCTCTCCAGAGCAATGGGTACCATTCACTTTGCTAAATGCACCCCCACATCTACATCACTTTTCCCATAAAGGCGTTCTGTGGCCCTGCTCTGAAATGCTTTCTAATGAACCTATCTATTACAGTCCTAGAAAACAGTCAGGCACTACCAAATCCTAATGTAAACTCCGGTTTGAGGGAGTATTACACTCTTTTCCCTTGTTCACTGTGTAGAGTTGCAGACTTTGGAAAAATAATATTGCTTGGTAATAGTGAGAGTTTAATTTCATGTTGTAATACCCTAAAGACTTTATTGCTCCACTCCCATCTTGGTCCCAATAGCTATTATCATTTAAACACCTGTATTAGCAAACTGTTGTGCATGAGTGGCCACCAGATAATTTACTTATGTTACAAAAGACTAATTCAGTGGAAGGCTGTATGTTTCTAACTGTTCCTTCGCTTATCTTCTCCACAGAGCTGGGAATGCAAGGGAAGGACTTGTTAGAAGATTGATAGGAAAAAATTAAAATGGTTTTCAAATTGTTTCCCCACGTGGCCAGGTAGGTCCTTCCTTTTCCTAAAGTGGCCCAGAAAAAAAGTGCAATAGTCCCAAAGGAAATGGAGCTCTATGAAGCTTCTGTAATTGATCCCTTCCCAGGTGGAAAACAATCACAATGAGATTTTAGTACTTCAAGGTGTGGGTGCTCCATTCATCAACACACATGGTGACCCCTTTTCTACTTTCATTCACTGATTGTCATTCTGAGCCACAAAGCCATTACTTGCTGGTCAACTGGGTGATGACAGACTCTCCAAACTTAGCTAAGCTAGTTCTTAGTCCAGTCCTGGGTCTAAGGCCAATGACTTGACAATGACCTGTCAGAGATCATGTACTGCTGGCATTACTTTAGGGGATCAGAGGTTTCCTCTACCCTCCCATTAGGTATTAGAGAAGGACTCTGGGAAGAAACCCCAAAGATTATCAACAAGAATTATTTATTGCCTTTGCATCAAAAATCAGATAGGGAACCTATTTTAGACAGAACTACATCTAAGTGGTACATATCTAAAACATGTGCTTTGCAAATTACTTTTTGGAAGGGACCTCATAGGCCCCACAAAGCCTTGCAAAACTACTGAATACAACTGCGTCAGATTAAAATGTAATTAGGAAATATTTAATATTTTAAAAAATTTTAACTTGTGGTTTTCTAAATCAATGTGCAGCCCTCAAGGATTTGTTTCTATTTGAGTTTGATATCACTGATCTAGAGAGCCCCTGGGTGAAGAAACTCCCTCTACCAAGGAAGACTGGCACCTTCTCTTGGAGGTATGCTCAGAGATCTGCACTGTTAACACCACTGGAATGTATTAGATGATAAGACTAGAATCCAAGCCTCCCCAGACTGGAGTCTGGCTTCCTATAATGACAAGCTGCCTTTCTCTTTTTGAATTCAGTACGATGAAATGTTGAATACTCAGAGAATGAGTTAGTCTGACCCTTCCCCAGGCCCCTCTTTGAGAGAATAAAGTTTCACAGTCACAAATTGGCATTTAAAGCTTTCCATACCCAAGTCCCAGTCTACTTTTCTCCTCCTTCCACCCTCCAGCCCCCTCTCACACACACACCCCACTCAACCACACAAACTATTCATTCCAGCTACATGGACATCCCTGCTGTTCCTTCCTGAATGTTTTATACTTTTTCCCTCTTCCAAGTCTTTGCTAAGATGCTGCTCCCTGCCTAGAATGCCCTCTCCACACTTTGTCCAGTGGAAGCCCAGTTAGTTTTCAGCTTTACACTAGTAGTTAACATGTCTCGATATTCCTTGTAGCATTTTGCATGGTACCTGGTACTCAGTATATGCTCAGTAAAGATCTATTGAGGCTTATGACTAAATTCTATCCCAAGACAGTACTGGGGGGAAGCAAAGTTACAGAGCTGGAAGGGGTCTCATTGAGACCCATTCTTTCATGTTATAGGGCAGGAAATTTAGGTCCAGAGAGATTAAGGTACCATACGTAGGAAGCTGCAGAGACAGACTTAGGTCTTCTGATTCCAAATTCTCTGTCTAATACCATGCAGGATGTAGAAAACTCGATTTTAGACAAGAAAAAATATTTTGGGGTCTGTGAGACCAGCCTAGCAAAAAAAAGGGTTCAACATTTAGAGCTCTGCATCCTTGGAGACTCCTTCAGGTGTCCTGGTTCCAATGCCATCCTTTTAACCCCTTCCTCCCTCATCTTATCCCCTACTTAGCTGTCTTGGCCACTGAAGCCTTTGCCTGGTGAGTGGCAGCTCAGGTCTGACCTAAGGGCCTGTGCAAGGTTCTGTTGACATCACCCAAGGTGGGGGGGCGGGAGCTGAATAATCCCTTCTTTGTCCCAAGGCCAGATCCCCCCCCTTCCTGTAAGAGGTCTCATTAGGACAGGGCTGTGGAAGTCTTCCCCTCTACTTGTTAACTTCATGGAAAGCCCACATGGACCCCAGGTTCATGGAAACTGTGAGAGAGAGAGCAAGTGTGTATGTGTGTTTGTTCATTTCATGAGAGTCCTGCCCTTTCCTGGAAACATTCCTGGGAAGCTTCCACCAAGAGTCTGGGAGGGAGGCAGGTCCTTCCCATCTACCAGGGGTTCACAGACAAGAGATCCTGGGAGGTAAAGGGAGATTTGTTGACTTAGATGAAGGCTGGTCTGGAAAAGCAAGACCCAAAGAAGGGGCCCGTGTTCAAAAGGGAGGCTAGCTCCCAGCTCCCCACCCTGGAACGGCTCAGGTCTTTTCCAAGATCCTTTGGAGGCTAGTCCACATCTTTATCCCTACCACAACAGCCTTTCCTAAAGGACCACACTAGGAGAAGGAATCTGATACTGTGTACATAACACCTTTTAGGGTGTCTAGAACACACAGAAAAGCAGGCAGGAAACTCTGGCAACTCCTCTGGAAACCCACCCAACCTGGTCACCCACAGAAAGATCTTCTAACCTGTTAGCTAGCATACTGTCTTTCATTGTGCTCTCAGAACTAAATGGACCCAAACATTTCTATCCCTACCCAGGGAAGGGCCAAGCTCAGCCCCACTTTCTACTCCCTAGAGTAAAAAACTAGACGCCTTTGTTAACTACCTACAGGCATTCATTCAGACTTAGTCAAGCCTCAATTAACCAGAACTCTCAGAAAATAGGTTGCTCAGGTCCCTGTGATTTTTGGGCTGAGAGTTGGCCTGAACCTCCTGCTGTTGTTAGGAGGTTTCTAAAATGTACGAGTGTACGTGCCTGAATTAGAACGTTCGGCATGGTGAACAGGCCTGCATATCTGATCGTGGAATGTGAGAGCTGGAAGGAATTTAGAGAAATCCAACTGAGGCCCTGAGAGGGGCAATAATTTCCCCAAAGTCACATAGCATGCTAGTGGGAAGACCAGGACCACGGCCCTGGGCTCCTGCCTCCAAGTCCAGCCCCCCCTACCTCCCATCACTGAAAGGTCTTGCAGGGCCTCAGGGCTGTCACTCAGAATCTCAGCGTTCTCTATCCAGAACAGCAGGATTCACAGGTCTGGGATTTAGAATCAGAAAGCGCCTGAAAGTCCATCTAGCCAAACTCCCTTGTTTTACAAAGGAAGGTCGAATCATTGCCTAAAATCCCCCAGGGGGAAGTGAACAATTGGACTGAATGTGCAGATTCCAGGACATATCCTAGAAATTATTTATGGGTTCTTCGTTGTTTTCTGAGGGGTAGAAGGCTCCAGATCTGTGATTTCACTGGCCTAGGGAAATCCCCCATGAAGTGTACAGATCAACAACTATTCTGCAAATGGTAAATCTACCAAGTTCCCTAGGGCACTAAAGGGTTAAATGAAGTGGCCTAGGCTTACACAGTCAGAATATCTCAAAGGCAAAACTTGAATCCACCTCTTTCTGTCACAGGGGCTGTCTGTCTCTCCATTCTACCATGCTGTATTTCTATTATATGTATTATTATACTAAATCCCTGATAGAATTTTGTTTTCTATTAACTTACTTTTAACCTACTTTGTGAAAAAATGGGAAATAATCAGGGTTCATCCAAGGTTTTGAAGGTTACATTCCAATTACTCCCCTTATCATAACAGGGCCAGTATATTTGAGAGCCAAGAGGTTAATTTCTTTTAGGAGTATACATTTTAGAACTGGAAGGAACCCAAGTCTAATTCAGTGGCATCAAACTCAAATAGGAAAGGATCCCTCATATCAACTTAGAAAATCACAAGCTAACATCATCTATGTTGTGCTGTATTTTCATTTCCCAGTTACAATTAAATCTGACTGGCTGCAGCTGGGGAGCGTGATGTCTGATCTAATATAACCCTATTCCTTTACGGAGGAGGAACTTGCATCCCAGACAGGTTAATAAATGCCTTGACTAGGATGATACAGATAGAACCACGAAGAACCAAGACTGGAGCCAAGTTGTCTGCCATACCATGATGCTTC
>CM053598.1:47985538-48100538 GCA_028646575.1 Pseudocheirus occidentalis | reverse complement strand
TCTTCAGTAAGATGCAGGTAATAACAGTACCTGCCTCCCAAGGATGCTGTGAGTATAAAATCAGATAAAATTTATCAGCCACTTAGCAAACTCTAAAGTGTTATATAAATGCTATTAGCATTATTGGCTGGGAGAAGGTGGGTGGAGGGATGCCACCTCCCACCAGGAATCACAGTGGTGACTGGGAGATCAAGCAGTTCTCAGGACGAGTTCAAGCCCCGAATAAGGCACTCACTCATGGTCCTCTAACACTCCTCAGCCTCTGCACAGGGATGCTCCAGATGAGTTATCAGAGCCAAAGAAGGCTACTCTCTACAGTCTGTGTCTGAAGATGATGCTAAACACCTCGAGTCAGAGCACAGCTGCATGTGCAAGCTGCTGTCTGAAGCTTATAGGGGTAGAATGCCTCCAGGTAGAATGGTGGTCAAAAAGAAAAGCATTACCTGCGTGTTCCTGGTCAAATAATGTCCTCTCTCTGGACCAAATAACTTTTTTGGTCTAATCCAGGGGTTCTAAATGAGGAACTCATGAACTCGTTTAAAACATATTACACACACATACACGTGCACACACATGTAGTTCAATATAACTGGTTTCCTTTGTAATCCAACATATTTTATTTTAGGCATTTAAAGGCATTATTCTGAGAAGGAGTTCACAAGCTTCCTCAGACACTGCCAAAGGGGTCCATGACACAAAAATGGTAGAGAACTTCTGTTCACCTTCAAGCTGCCTTCCTGAGTCTCCACAGGACTCTGTCTACTTGCCATAGAAATCTCTTGGGTTGGAAACTTGTACTACTTCTCCTATTAAATGTACCTTCCTCTCCCCCTGATTAACTAGTTCTTCCCAGAACCTCCATTTTAAGGAAGAGGCACAGGCCAACTATGTCTTCATTTCTCTCCAAGTTATCCTCCTGGGTCTCCACAGGATTTTGTCTACAATGATTTCCTACATTTCCCTTCTATGTGTTGTCTTCTCCTGTTAGAATAAAAGCTCCTTGAAGACAGGGACTGTCTTTCTGTTTGTATTTGCATCTCTAGCATATGGCACAGTGTCTGACATACAATAATCTGTTAATAAATGCTTAATGACTTCACTTAATAAGTGTTCATTGATCCTCTCATTTTATAGAAGGAACTGAAGTCTATAGAATTGAAATGAACTTCTAAGGTCACACAGATGGTAAGCAGCGAAGCTCAGACTCTCCATGCCCTGCATTCTGTGCTGGTAACTATGGGTTTTCTCTTTGAGATAATTAACATTAGAAAAATACAAACATCTTGTCTGGACACCTGGGGACAGGGGAGGTCAGAGCAGAAAGGGTCACCAGGTAGTTCTCCTCCCTATTAGATGCTCAAAAAGAGAGTGTTTAAAGTCACAGGTCAATTGGGTGCGGGTAGAAGCCTGGCCCAACTCTGGAAGCTTTCCAATCATGAGAACAAGTCAGTTTGGCCTAAGGGATGTGGATCCAGCTCTCTGCAGTGATCTGAAAAGAGATCTGGGGGAAACAGAGTCCAATCGTATGTAAGGGTCAAGAAAAGAGAGAGGCTGGGGAGAAAAAATATGCCTCCCCCAAACAAAAAACTCAACCAGCTTTAAGTGATGAACTAGAGAAGGGAAAAGTGAAACCAGGCAGTCTGAAAGAAAGGGCCAAACAAGGTTGAGTGATTTTGAAAGTGAGGTCCCCAAAGGCTCTAAAATACTCATTTTATGGGGAGAGAAAGACAGGGAGAGGAAAGAAGAGAGGATGAGATGGTTATTTTCCAATACTGATTACCAAATGGCATTTCTGGCTAGCTTGTCCCCATTTAGTTCCACTATGATAAATTTATGGGGCTTAGAAAACACAGAGATGTTCAATGACTCACCCACAGTCACAACAGTTTCAAGGCAGATGCTTCTTGTTTGCTTACCAACTTTGGAGGGAACAAGAAGCAGATTAAATTTGGTGGTTTTGTTTGAAATGCTGGAACCTTTGATTTTGGATTTTACAAACACCACTTGTGGAAAACAGTTGGAGATGCCTCAATTGGACTCTCTCCTAGGTAGGTCGCAGGAGATCCAGATATATGATTTTGATATTTATTAGCAAAATAATGAACATCTCAATGCTGGCACATTTATTATTTAACTTTATTCAGTGGAGCATCTCTTTTCAACAGAACACTGGCAAAACAAGGAGCAATTGGTATAGGTGCCCACAGTCTCTGTCTTCCCATGCCATTTATATCCTTTCCATCTAATCCAGTGGTTCTCAACCTTCCTAATGCCGTGACCCTTTAATACAGTTCCTCATGTTGTGGTGACCCCCCCCTCCAACCATAAAATTATTTTCATTGCTACTTCATAACTGTAATTTTGCTACTGTTATGAATCGTAATGTAAATATCTGATATACAGGATGTATTTACATTGAACATAACCCAGAGGTTGAGAACCGCTGAATCCAATCTCCTACACAATAAGGTTCCTTCCAACACTAAAATGTTTTCATTTTCTAATGGTCAAAGTAGTCATGGAGCAGGGCATACTTCATGCTAAAATCTGTCAAATGGAAATTAACCATAGGTGAAACTGAGTCATCATGGAAGAGAGTGGGATTTGGATTCTTGGGCCCTTCACACAGCTCCTTCAAGAGTCCTAATTGCCTGATAATATTAAATTGCACTTACCGAAACAAAACATCATAAACATTCTCAGTTTGATGTTTTGTGAGTGCGCAGAGAGACGTTTTATTCTTCTAATTTAACAGCAGGTTCCTAGAAAGCACCAACTTTCTCCTTATACCCTCCCATTCTTTCCCTAGAGTCCAATGGAAGATGCTTCACATACAAGGAATGTTAAGAAAGATGATGACAATAATGTGTCACTTTTATATAACTTCTTTACAGTTAAGAAAACACTTTAAAAAACTTTGTGGGATAACTAGGTAAATATTATTAGTTTCATTTTGCATTAGGACTGGGCCTTAGAAAGGCTGCTTTAACTCATATATCAATAAGTGGGCAGACCTGGGACTCCAACCCACATCTTTGAATTCCCAGCCCAGAGCTCTAGTATACAAGAAAACTATGGCAATACCTTTTATCTTCCTTGTAGGCAACCAGCATTTAAGATCTACAAAAGCCAATAAGTCCAAAAGTTGTCAAATTGCTTTCTGCACTGACAGAAGGCAGGTATTTCCCTCCAAGGAACTGAGTGTTTGGAAGCAGGGAGCTGGACAAGATGATTCCTTCAAGTGAAGAAGATTATATTTAGAAATAAGTGTGCAGAGTGGAGGGGGGGGAAAGGTGGTGGAGATAAGATAAAACTTCAGCTCTGACCCAGTGCAGCTGGCCAGAACTACCCGGAGGAAACACTGAAGCCTCAAGACGGAAAAGAATGGAAAAACAGGGGCTCTGAGATTCCCCCCTTCTGCAAGGGTCAAGTTGGGAGCCTCCCTCTTACTTTTTTTGTTTAGGCAATAATACTGTAATATCCCCCCAACCTCAAACCCCCCACCAAGCTCCTATTCTGGGCTCCCAAGACTAAGGTCATGGCTGTGATGTGCTTTCTTTAAATTGCACACATTTATCTGAGGCTAATGGGAAGGGGAGGGCTGGAAAGGGGAGGGCTGTGATAAGCACGGCTGAGCTAATCCCAGGCTAATGGACTGGGGGCTGGTGGCACCCACCGTGCATAGAAATGACTTGATTTCACAGTGAGCCATTTTTATCACACACACACACACACACGCACATGCACACGCACACGCACACACACACTATCTCTCTCTCCTGTGCCTGGTCTGGGCCATTTCTCATAAGGTTCATCCCTTACCTCTTACGTTTCCTTTCCTGACTTCTGATAAAACGTCTCCCAGGTCTTTGAAGCCCACCTGTAAGCTGTGAGTACATTATTTGATCAGTGGGAATTTTATATTCCTAGAGTTGGAGGTCATCTGATCCTATTCCTTATCTTTGGACAGGAAAATGTTTGACCCCTTTAGAGCATAAAGTAATTCCATTTCTCTTCCCAGCCATCTCCAGGGATAGAGATCACAGCTTTACACAGTGGCCTACTCTTTTCAATGAAAATAGTTCTTCTGAAAGTGTGATGCTTTAGAAAGAACATGGAACCAGGAGTCACAGAACCTGGATTCAAGTCCCTGTCCTTCCACTAACTTGGTAAGTGACCTTGGGAAAAAAATCATGCCACATCTCATTGTGGTTTATCAGTACTGACTTTGATGGTTTGGTAATTTTATGAATGTGGGTGGGGCTCACCCCAGCCTTCTTGTTCATCTGATTGACTTTCTAGCGCTAGAGACCTTCTGGCTCTTTTAATATCTCCTGGATACCAATTTGGGTCTGTTGTCTGTTATCCCTCACTTTCCCTATAATAATAGCCCATGTCCTTTGCTGGTTGTATCTGCCCTCAACAAGAGTTTCTGTGGAAAAATGTGCCAGTCATCACCCATACATGCCCACTATGGATACTCGTTTCCATTCGTTTCTCTTTAGGTGACCTGAAAAATTGATTCTTCTGAGGGCAGAATTTGTAGACATGAAGCATCTAATCTGCAGACACACAATCTCTCTGGTATTCAAAAGATGGGCTTTTGGGGAAGTAAACAGCCAGACCAAAAGTATAACACAACTTCCCAAAGTGTTTGTTCAGGATACGTGTACTGACCGACTAACTCAAGGGACCATCCATCCAAGTACATGTCATAAGCCTCATCTTTCATTTTCTTAGCATACTATACTAAAATGGACACTAAAACTCTCTTATAGAAGTTAGAATATGCATAACAGATACAACATTCGCTTAAGAAGAGGCAGAAAACATTTTCCACATCTAGTTATGACATCAAGACTCAAGCCTCTGAATCTCTTTAGACCTATCTTCCCTACCTGTGAAATGAGGCTATCACAGATTTCCTGCCATCTTGCTAAGAATGAGCTCTTGAACCATCTCAAGTTAACCTTGCTCCCTCTAAGGGGGACTTCTCCCTAGTGGTGGGAGAAACCAACCAGCATCTCAATATCAGAATATGCTCTCAACATACTTCTCATCTCCTAGATGCAACCCTTGGGGGTTAACTGATCTGTTTCCTGGCTCTTTCCTCTCAGTTTCCTTTAGATCCATTTCAGAAGCTTTTGGGAACATTCCTGGCTTAGCCTGAAGGTGACAGAGATTGAGGTGAGGCTTTGTGATGGATAACATCTGAGGAAGTGAAGGGAGTGGTGTCTGTGGACATTCGAAGCCTTGTTTACCTTGGTAAAAATACCATCTCTCCTCTCCCTTTAGCAAATGTTCATTGAGAAAAAGGAGCATCTCTCTCTCTCTCTCTCTCTCTCTCTCTCTCTCTCTCTCTCTCTCGGATTATATGAGACAGCTGAGCATGGCTTAAAAAAAGTCCAGAGCTGGGCACCAGGAGCCCTAGGTTTCACTTATGACTCTTTAGAACTAACTACCTACAAAACCAGAGTTAAGCTACCTCAAGGCACCTTCTCTGATCCTCAGTTTCCTGAGGATACACAATAGGACCAACAGCGGTCCTACTACGCACCTGACGGGCAAATACAGTTACACAGTTGATAGAACAGAGGGCCTGGAGTCTGGAAGACCTGACTTCAAATTTCACCTTCAGGCACTATGTGATCCTGGGCCAAAGACATTTGACACTCCTCTAGCACAGTTTTCTTACCTGTGACATGGGGATAACGGTAGCACCTGCTTCCCAGAGTTGTTGTGAAGAGGCAACATTTGTAAAGTGCTTTGCAAAGCTTAAAGCACTCCATCACAGCTAGCTGTCATTACGATTATTTTATAATTTTTGCAAATGCCTCCACCACTTGCCTCATAGGGTTGTTGTGAAGAAAGCACTTTACAGACCATAAAGGGCTATTACAAAAGGAACTGCTAGCGTTATGGTTATCATTAACTTCATGTTGTTGCTAGCACACGTACGTTTATTTCCACTACCAAAGTTAATAGAAACAATAGATCGGATGCACAAAGGAAAATAATATTCTTCCAAAGACCCAAGTGTTGCCTTCTTCCGGGTGCAGTTGTCTGGCTTTCTCACCTCCCTCTCCCCGCAATTATAGGGAAAAGGGACCAGCGAAGTTACCCGACTTCCACAGGCACCTCTCTGGATGCCTCCCTTTTTTGTTGGGATGTGGGGAGGGTGGACAACAGTGACAAAATAAGGCACGCTTCTCTAACCTCCGAAGGCTTTTACAAAAGGTGCCTTTCCCAAGGCCTGCTGAAGAAGGAAATACAAGTACTGTTATTTCCAGTCTTCAGAGGAAGAAAGTCAGGCTTTCTGACAGACTGAGTGACTTGCCCAAGGTTACACAGTAACAGACCTGAGACTTGAACCCTGGTTTTCTGACTCCCAATCTCCAGTTTTTTTTGATCTAGAACACAGAACTGCCAGACTCCTCCTCGGTGTCACTGTCCAGATACCACTGCTCATTCCAACTAGTTTATGTCTTGTTGTACAGCACTGTCTTAACTTAGAATGCCCTCCTAACCCACAAATCCCCCACAAATCCTACCCTGACAAATGTGGCCACTATTTCTCTCTTTTCCATCGGTGCTCTGAGGGTCAACTCATGGCTTAAACCATACAGTTTAGCTCTTAGGAGTCATTAAAAGTCAGAGTTAAAGGGATCTTAGATCTACCCCCTTGTTTTACAGGAACCTATTTTATTCAGGCCCAGAAAGCAGGTCGGCCCATCAGTCAGCATTTATTAAGCATTTAGCACTATGATGCCTGAGAAAAATGCCCAAGGTCTCACCATGTACATTTTCTCTGACCTCTCCCCTTCCCCAGGCTTGTTTTCTTAAGTAGACTTCAAAGCCCTGCAGGCCGGGAAGTGTCCCTTCTGTTTTGCCCTTAGTACCAAGTGCAGGTCTGGGCCAAGAAATACCTGTGGAGTGAAGCTAGAGCCCTGAGAAGTAGCTAAGCCTCCAACACCTGGTACTGTTTGCAACCCCAAATCTCTGCTCTGCAGCGCATCTGACCCATCTGTTCAGAAAGAGTGCTCTTCCTCCACCCACTCCCCTCCTGCAATGCTGACTTCCCCAATGCCAGGCGGGCTTGTCTCTGGCTGCTGCTCCCAGCAGGGCACAGCTGGAAAGGGGGTGGGTGTCCTCCCCCAAAGACAGTTATTTTCAAGCAGGGGCTGGCTGATCATCTGTCACGGACACTACAGAAGAGATGCCTGTCTTGGGAGGGGAGGCTGGACGAAAGTTCCTTCCAACTCTGAGATCCCAGGGCTCTGTCCGCCCACCTCCATGGACACAATCCTGTCACGAAACACGGCATTTTCAGGCACTGATTGGCAGATGGGCTGAAGCTTGACTGAAAAGCTTTTGTGCAGAAATTAAACTTGCTGTCTATCAGTCTCCTAAACTGGTATACTTCTGACCTCCTTCCCACCTCCCATCCCCAGCCCCATCCTCTGCCCCTGTACTGATGCTGTTCTAATTGGGGAACCAGAAGAGAAAGAGACGTAGATGTCAAAGCCATCAGTCTAGAGAGAGGCTTGCTGCAACCCCAACAGCCTACCCTTCTGAACTCTTGCCATCTATGATTGAGAAGGAAGAGGAGGAGGAGGAAGATGAGAAGAAAAAAAGACGTGGAAGAAGAGAAAAACTCTAGTTACCAGGAAGAGGAAGAGACAGTGTTGAAATAAAGCAGAAAGAACACAGCATTCCAGAGCTGGCTTGTGCTCTCATGAGAGAGCCCTGCACACAGCAGGTAGGGATGGGACAGTGGAACAAAGACGCTGGGCTGAGAAAGCCAGGGTTTTCATTCTAGCTCTGCCACTGACCAGCTCACTTGGCCAAATGTCGGCTTCACCTCTCTGAGCCTCAAGTTTCCTGCCCTGCCAAAGGAAAAGGGTTCTACCAGAGAACCTCTAGATTTCCACTCAGCTCCAAATTACAGGAAAACAAGAGTAGGGGCACAAGTGTATACCTTGAAAGGGAGAGGAGGCCTCTGAGTAGCCAGCTGCTTAGCAAAGTACATGCTTTAGCTCACACTGGCTCAGCTCATAACAGAAGACTGAACCCATTTTCAAGTAACCCTGTAGTTCATTACAAACCACCACCACACATGGGGGTTCTTGCTCACCTCAGAGATATTATTATTTATTTATTCATGCATATAAACACTCAGCCTCCGTGAACATCTCACTTCTAATTATAGCGGTAATTTCATTAATGTGGCGGAAAACTCCAGACCTTCACGTCCCTCTCCCCTGTGCCTCTTTTCCTCTAATTCCTGTGTACACACAGACACACAGACACACACCCCTCCCCCGGAGTTAACTGGACCAGGCTGTTTTGGAGGCCATTACCTGCCAACCTTTCTGAATCCAGCAGTATATATGGCACTTCAAGGTCATTCAGGTCCTGGTCTCTCCAAATCAGTGGAAACTACCTCCCTGACTATTTATTTTCAGCCCAGGACTCAAGATATGACCTGAACCTTCCATTCAATGATTCTAATGGACACACCATGATGCTTTGGAGGGTGGGTGGAGGGTATAGGGGGAATGACTGGTAGAGGAGCTGGGAATCTTGGAGACATTCTCCAGCACACAGCAGCTGTGGAGACATCCACACCCACCCCCACCCGCCAACCAGAGTGCACATGGCCGACGGCTTCCCAAGAGCTGTGGAATCTAGGGACATGCCTTAGCCACCTCCCAGAAGTATTACAGCAATGTTTTCTCAGAGGGAGCAGCAGCAACAGAGCAAGCTGGATAAACAAGCCATGAGGCTGGTGGTGTCAGGGAGCACGGGGAAGTATCTGTCCTGCTGAGTTCTAGCCAACACGGTAACGCCCTTCACATGGGGGCATTGGCTGAGAGGCCAAGCCGTATCTTAGGGATGGGTTGGCAGCCTGATGTGTGCATGGGGAGGGGTGGAGAAGAACCAAATCATCAGAGAACGGAGGGGAAAGAGACTGAGACGTGGAGAGAAGCAAAGAGAGAAATAGGCAGTGTGGAAAGCGGGAGAGGGAGGAGACAACCAGCTATCATATGGAGTATGTGAACTGATGGAGCTGATCCCCATGCCTCTGCTGAAATACAAAAGTGAATCAGAATCAGAGGAGAGAAAAGACTGCAAGATGTGCTTTAAATTCTCAAAGGTGAGGTAGGGGCCAGAAATGATGACTGGACTTGCCATTCATTGGGATAGGGAACTCCACCAGTGCAGACTGACACTTTCTCCATTGGGTCTTTAAGAGTCTAGTGATTTTCCCAGGGTCCTACATACATCCAGCATATGGCAGAGCCCTAATGTGGAGCCAGGTCTTCCTGACAGGAAGGAAAAAAGCCACAGAGAACATGAGAGGATTGATGCCTTACCTCAATCCTTCCAGTCCTAGAAATGACTTTGTATTCATTTTGTATTAAAGTGTCTAGATTTATGTTTTTTTCTCTAGTAGAATAATGAAAGATTTTTGAGCAAAGGGACTCTCCCCCTTTAAAAGATTTTCTCCATATCCTCAGTGCCTATTACAAGGCCTAGTATACAGTAAGTGCTTAATAAATGGTTACTGACCGACTGACTGAATAGCAGATTTCTAATAAATGCCTACTGAATTGAATGAGTTCTGGCTCAGGAAGAAGAGGGTCAGAATACACTTTAAAGTTTCTGAGCTAATGAGAAGTAAAGATTTCTAGAGTTGTAGAGATAGCCTGCCAATGTACTGGGGCAGCGACTCTTTAGGAGGGCCTATATTCTCCCTGGAGTATTACTGCCAGCTACATCTGCCCAGGGTCACTTGAGTCGCCCTCTCCTCCAGGCCCCCATTTTTTCACTGACCCTCTCTTTTCCCTTAGGCCTCCCCTTCTGTGCAGGGCTATAGACTCAAGCTCCAGTGGGGTCTGCTTGGCATGAGCCCCCACGAGGTTTTAATCCGCTGTCAGCAGTGGCCCCTCATTTTGACTGCAAAGCAAAATCCAGAGCTACATTTTGCAAATTTACGCATGAGACATCAGGGCGGCAGCTGGTAGGCCAGTGCTGAGACACTGTCTTTTTCCCTCCCTGTCCCCTGTGACCAGACGCAAGAATGACAGGCCAGAGGCAGCAGCTGCTGCTCCTGCCTCACTATAAGTATCAGCTAGAGTCCCCACAAAGTGGTGCTGGAGGGAAGGAGGAGGAGGGAGGGATGTTAAAAAAAAAAAGACAAAAAAAAAAGACCCTGGGAGGAGGGCATTTCAGAAGGCTCACAAAGGAGCCAGGAGGAACAGCCTCACTTCCTGCACCAGCCCCAGCTTCTCCCAATGCTGTTAGCTTTAAGATCTGGGCAGAGACGTGGTCTGCAGGGAGCCTGGGGAATGGATGTGGGGGGCATAACCATCTGTGCCATGTGCTCCATTCAACCTGGTTTTCTCCCCCAGTGGCCCAGCAGGGCAAGCCAAGGTTGGTCCCCAGCAGTCTCCCTCCCTTTTATAGGCAGGTGGGAGTGGGGGATGGGGCTTCCTTTCAGCCTCAATGCTCTGCCCAGTGGAGCTGAAGGCTTAAATCAGCCAGTGTTTGAAAATGGAGAATTGATGGAAAGAGCTTTCGGTAGGAGGAATCACAACACTCCTTATAGACATATGGGAAGGGGGAAGGGAATAAGCATTTATTAAACACCACTACCGGCCAGGCACTGTGCTAAGGGCTTTGCAAATATCTTCTCATTTACAATGCTGAGCTGGGGGCAGTTCTTACCTCCATTTCACAGTTGGGGCAACTGAGGTAAAGAGAGGTTACATGACTTGCCCATGGTCACACAGCTCCTAAGTGTCTGAGGCTGGATTTAAACTCTGGTCTTTCTGACATCTGGCCCAGAACTCCACTGCACCACCAGCTGCCTCAGGGCACTTAAATGTTTGATGAAAGGGGGCAGTGTGGTGTAACAGAAAGAACCTTGGACTTGACAACAACAGTCATACCAATAAGTATTTATACATTGCTTTAAGAGTTACAAAGCATTTTAGATTTGATTTGGGGAAGATGAATGAAGGTTTTAGTCCTGGTGTTGTGGTCTTGGGAATATGGGGTAACCTCCTAGGAGTCTCAGCTGCCCCATCTGTAAAAAGTGGAAGATAAAATTTGCCCTACTTACTACACAGGGTTATGGAGGAGATCAAATGAGAAGGTAAGTTAAGTGCTTTGTACACCTTAAAGTCTAGTTAATGTAACTTCAAGCTGCCGCTCAATGAATTAAATTACCTTTGCTGACTGAGTATGTGATCCAGAATCTGACCTGAAAACCCTTCTGGAGTCAGGAAGACCTATGTTGGAAACATGCCTCTGACATTCATAGGCTTCATAACCTTGGGAAGTCACTTAACCTCTGTCTGCCTCAGTTCCCTCAAATGTAAAGTGAAGGTAATAGCACCTACTTCACACAGTTGTTGTAAGCATGAAATAAAAAATATGCATAAATGACATTTGTATAGATATCTGTAATGTTAATGGAATTTAAGATCTTCTCTGCCTATTAACAGACCTCACCTGTAGCCCATTAAGAGAAGCTTGCTTAGAGGAGGCTTGCTTGTAGGAAGGCTTTCACACCTTTTGCTAATTTCTAATTAGGCACTGAGTCAGGAGGATTGTGATGCCTTCTGGCTCTGAGAAGTGTATATACTCTGAGTTGGTATTTTGCTTTGGGGGCTTGCTTGTGAGAAGGATCTTGTGGTTCCCTGGTGGAGATTCTAGGTAACTGTATGTTCAGAGCTCCCCAACTGCTCAAATGAAAAGGCTCTCTAGATGCAGGGATGTATATAAAGTGTATAGTTGATTTAGGCAGTCAGAGCCCTGTCTGTTGGTCTTTATTTCTCTGCTTGTATTTTCTCTGAAGTTGAGAGTACTAACTTTCCCCCTGAACTAATGAATGTAATTTATAAAAAGACTGTTGACCTCTTAAACAGCTATCTTTCTAGTAAAGCAGATCTAAGAACCTGTGCTAGCAGCCATCCTGGGGATGCCAGTGTGGTTGCCGCTACAATATGTTAACTATTTTTAAGCGGGCTTAGAAAATGTCATAGAGAAATCTTAGGAGAGCACCTTTCCCTCAAGATGCCTATAGCAGCCCTTGCCAAGACACATCCACATACCCCCTGATCGAGATCCCTTAGTTTATCTCTCTCTATTGAGATTCCAAGGTCTGTGGACCTTCCTTCACATAAAAGGGCCTTGAATTCCAAAAGTGAGAACTTGGAAGTAGAAGGGGCTATGGTTAGTAGTTCAGAGACTGTGTTTTCTAGCAGACATCATGGTGGCAGCAAGAGTGCCTCCTGCCTACCTAGCACCTGCTCAGGCTCCCACACAGTGGAATCCTGAGATTGGGTTAATAAGACTCTGGATGGCTAAGATGGGGGTGGACATGCTATTATGGCCATGAACAATGCCCCTCATCCCTGAGGGCAACCACAACTGGGGATATGTCCCAAGATGCCAATTACTTTTCCCCTATACTTTTTCTCCTTCAAAGAAAAGATAGCCAAGATGAAGAAAGGCAGATTGAAGCCAAGCTTTGCTTCCTGAAGCCACAGACCTCCACCTGCTATGCTTTTTGCCAAATTCTGATGTCTGCCTGCAGGATGGAGTTGGAAAATGAACTGTTAATTTTATAGCATACTGAACCAAGTAGGAACAATGGCAGTTTCTTTGAAGACTCATTATTGTGGGGTTTTTGTATAATTTAAGTAACAAGTTTTTAGCTCTACTGTCTAGGCCTGATTTCTAGCTTTTGGAGTTGACAGAATTATTTAAGCTGGTATTTTAATAGAAAAACTATACATTTTTCTAAAATGGGGGCAGGTAGGTGGTGCAGTGGATAGAGCACTGGCCCCAGAGTCAGGAGGACCTGAGTTCAAATCTGATCTCACACATTTTAAGCTTCAGGACCCTGGGCAAGCCACTTAACCCCAATTGCCTAAAAAAAATGCATTAAAAATTACTCTTGTGGGTACCACCATCCTTCTGCAAGTTAGCTTTGATTCTTCTTCTTCTTCTCCTTCTTCTTCTTCTCTGTCTCTCTCTCTTCCCCCTCCCTCACCCCCCCATGCCCAGCCAGTTGCCAAAGTTGAAGTCCACATGCATATGGTGTATACAAAGTTCTTAGCACAATGCTTAGCACACAGTAGGTACTTAATAAGTGCTTGTTCCATCTTTCCTTTTACTCTCCATTCACACTATTTAAGTTTGGATGCCCATCATTGCAATAGCCTCACCACTGGTTTACCCTCTCCAGTCTATCCTCCAATTGCCAAAATAATCTCCCTCAAAAAAGATGGTTGAAGTTCCTCTCCCATTCAAGGATTGTCAGTGACTCCATATTACTTCTAGGATAAAAGACCAAATCCTCAGCTTACCACACAAAGCCTTCCCTAATCACCTTCCAACCTACCTTTCCAGGCTTATTTCCCTTTATTTCCCTTCACATATTCTACATTTCAGTCAAACTGACTACCTGATAGTTTGGGGGAGGATAATTCCCATTCCCCAACTGGCATTCCATCTGCCACCTTTGTGCCCTTTGTACTGACTGACTCCTGGAATGCCTGGAATGTGCATTTTCCTCACCTTTTCTTGCTCCCCCTAGCCGTTAGTGCTTTCTCCTGGCAGGAAAAAAAAATCTATTTACTTATCTGTTTCTAAATCCCACCCTGCAACTGTTCCTCACAAGGCTCCCAAAGATTAGGGACTAGGCTTTTTTGTTCTGTTTTGTTTTGTTTAATCTTTTTCTTTGGACCTAGCACTATGATTTGCAAACTGTTTGTAGACTTGGATTGTTGAGATGGGAGAGGGGAAATTCTAGATTTAGAATACACTAGATTTTTTTTAAATGACTGATACATTGAAATTTCATGGTATAATAACTGAGAACATAAGAGGGCAACAAAGTATGCCAGAGGTACACTGACCACTATTTTAGGAAGTGATACTTGCAAATCTGTGATGTGGAGAACAGCTGGATAAGGTTCTCACTGAACGTTGTCATTCCCTGCCTGACTAATGCAGTTGTTTGTCATCCCAGCAGTGCCAATGGCTGGAGATTCTCTTTCCCCCTCTCTAGTGCCCGGGTCACTTCAGGAACGGGCAGCATGTGTCCCTTTCTCAGAGCAGTATTTTTCAAGTTGCTTTTTGCTCATGGCATGGGATTCGTTGCAGGGGGAAAATGTGGCACACTCCATGTTTTAAGTTGGCAGTACTATGGAAAGACTTAGGAGGTTCTTGCATGTTCAATTTCCCTTTGACAAGAGGAGCTGCTTTGATTGAGCTACTCCCAGGTCCGAGGTCTGACACGTTACACACGTGTAAAAGGCAATGTCTTTTAACTCTGCAAGTACTATACTTTTAAATACTACATATTCTGGCTAAGTACAATTTATATTAAGGACAATTTCTTATAGATCTGCTTTTATCTTCAGTAACATAACATCCAAAAAGGATTTCATGTCATAACTGGGAGAAAAAAAATATGTGACATGCTCATGTACCCCTGATATCACTGTCCACATTTTGAGATCCCCTTCTACTGAAGGCTCAGTTTCCTGATGAATGGATCAGTTTACAGAACCACTGGATCATGTGTGTCTTTGTGTATGGGGGGGGCGGTGTCTTTCATCTTTTAATGCTGTGTTTCTTTCCTAGACTCTTCATATCACCTTTGACACGAATACTTCTTGCTGATTCCTAGGATCCACAGTTAAAATATTCCTATCCCTTCAGAGATCATTCCTTCCCTCCTCTTCCCACTCCAACCCAGCAATCTCTCAAATACTGGGAGCCACCAATTCTACAGAGTGTCCCAAAAGCTTTCATAGCTTGAGACTACACTAAGAATTTGGGGACATGCTATATTGGGGGAAATACACACACAAACACATACACACAATCACATCCGCTTTTCCCAATTTACTTGATGCAAGTTCATTGTCTCTACCCAAGCCAAACCGGCTGATCCCTCTGCCCAACATCTGGTCTGTTAATTGCCTTTTGTACAATGTTCACTCATTAGCCTGCTACCAGCACCTCCCAGAAATGGAAATCTCTCAGAAATTCAGAACCTAGAGGTAGGAAAGACAATTAAAGGCAGATACTATGCTTTGTACTCCCTCTTGAATTTGTATTTGCCAAGAAGGAGCAAGAAGAGGCAGCAAGAAGAGGCCGGGGCGTGTTTGAGATCATATATTTGGAGCTGGAAAGGAGGCTCAGAGGTGATTTGGTTTTTACAAATGAGAAAATTGAGGATTGAAGGTTGTCCCTGGGTCATAAAAGTGGCTAAGTGGCCAAGTCAAGATTCAAATTGGACTCCTTTAACTCCAAATCCAGAAATGCTCTTCTGAAGCTCTTAGCTTCTGTTCTGCTTACACACAAAGGCTGCCCCTGCCAACCCAGCCTTTCCACAGCCTTTCACTGGGTTCTCCATCCTTGCTCCCACACACAGAGTTGTGCTGGTGACGCATGTGTGCCCGTATGTATGTGTGAGTGTGCGCGCGCGTGCACATACACACTCCTATCTGGGGTTGACAAAAGCTTGAAAGCTACCAAAAATGCCCATAGTAATGATGTCAACCTGTGTAATTGCAATTCAATTAACAAAGAGATCAAAGGTAATTAGATGTGGTCGAGGATGCAGAGCGCCCAGCTGCAACAAGAGTCCCTTTGCCTTCTGCCCTGTAACCCAACTCAGTGTCTGCAATTACTCCTTCTTAGTAACCCTTTTGTCAGTGGAGCTCTGGGCCCGACAGCTGGAATCTGGTAAATGAGCCTGTAATGGGTGGCTGCTCCTCTGCTGCCGGCCTCTGGACAGCTTCCTAGAAGATTTCACAGGCTTGCAGAGGCAGCAGGAAGGGCCTTAGAGACAGTGCTGGCCAATCTCTGCAGTTTGTTTGCGTGTAGTGGCAAGATGACTCTTATACACGGGGTCAGGAAAGCCTGGGTTCAAATTGTGTGAACCTGGGCAAGTCACTTAACTTTTCTTAGCCTAGGTATCCTTATCTGTAAAATGAGATGCCTGGACTTCATGGCCTCCATGGTTCCTTTTGTAAGGGACAACAGAACCTATGAAGCCAACACTAAAAGAAGTTAAGTAACTTTCCAAAGAATGGGAAGGGAAAGGGAATAAATATGTATATTTATTGTTGTTCAGTCATTTCAGTAATGCCTGGATCTTGGTGACCCCATCTGGGGTCTCTTCCTGGCAAAGATACCACAGCAATTTGCCATTTTCTTCTCTAGCTCATTTTGCAGATGAGGAAAACAAAGATAAACAGGATTAAGTGACTTGCCCAGGGTCATACAAATGTCAAGTATCTGAGGCCAGATTTGAACTTAGGAAGGTGAGTCTTCCCAAAGGCCTGGCACTCTATCCACTGCCCCTGAAGCATGTATTAAGTACCTACCATTTGCTAGGCAAATAGTATTGGTACCAGCAAGCCATTTGAACAATAACAGTAAACACTAGAAAAGTCACTGAACCATACTTGCTCTCTGATCTAGGGATACCAGTATTGGGCATACACCACTAAAAGGTTAACAGAAATTAGGGCCACATACACAAATATTCATATTAGTGCTTGGAGTTGTAGCTAAGAACCTGGAAGGAAAAGCAGTCCTCCTTATTTATGGAATGGCTGAATTAGCCATTGTCTATCATTATAATGAAATATAATCATCTATTAGAAAGTGACAAAGAGGAAGAATCTGGAGACCCCTGGAGAGATTTGTAAAAACTGATGCAGAATGGACTGAACAAAACCAGGAAATTCATCTCTACAACATCCGTAAATATCAAGACGTCAGAGCTCCGATCAATTCAACCAATCAGGAATCCTGCAAACTGATGCCAAATCATCCTCTGCGTCTCATCAGAGAGATGGCGGACCAGAGCAGTGGACTGAGGTGTAGGCTGTCAGACCTGGGTTGTGTGTTGATTTGTTTGGGCTTAACTTTACAGCCTGGTTACAGGGGAATGTGTTTTTCTTCGAGCAGGGAGGAGTAGTTGTTGGGAAGTGAAAGCAATGCAAAAGAAAAACAGCAATAAAATATTTGAAAAACAGTAAAGATCATAGGTCCCATTTGTAAGAAGCCTTCCAGTTTTTAAAGCCTTTGACACGAATGATCTCATCTGTTCATTGCCATTCTGTCAAAGAGGTGGCACACATTCTGCAGATGGGCCAACTGAGGCAGTTTCATCCAGTTACCAGTGAGTGTCACAGGGCTTGAAGCCACATTTTCTCTCTCCCACTCAGATGCTCTTCTTGATAACCAACATGCTTGCTGCCTCTTGGTGTGGGGAAGCCATAAGGGCTCTGCTGTCATTGTGTTAGATTGGGGATAGATCTGAAAATCCTGGATTCCAGCATAATCCCCTGTGGTTTTGCACAAGCCCCTCGGCCTGGGATGAAGGTTTCATTACATAAGTCAGTCAGTTGAAAATCCTTCAACCATTCACAGCTCCCCCCTCCTCCAAAGCTAGATCCTTGGCTTCCCCAGATGGCACGAAGAGATAAGACTTCAGGAATGGCTGAGATGCCAGGACAGTGACATGCTGACCACAGGACTGAGAAACAAGAGAAGGAAATCGGGAAGGGGTGGGGGAGGGGAAAAGCAGGCTGGGGGATGGAGGGGAAGGAGGGAAGAAGGGAAGGAGGGAGGGAGACAGAAAGAAAAAGAGCCAGACAGACAGATCCAACCTGACAACTTCATTATGTCAGCTCTGTAGTTGGCCATGGGGCTGGCTACTTGTGATGCTATCAATCTGTGCTGAGCAACCAGCAGAAAGCATGGTCGGTTTCAAAGAGATATCTTTTGTACCCTCACTATTTTTTTCTTTTAAATTTAATGGATTCATTTGGGTTTTAGATCAGCTTCATTTCTTAATACAGGTTGTCCCAAAAGACTGAGGGCAGCTTTAAACTCTTTATCAATAAAAGCTTAAAGCTGCCCTCAGCCTTTTGGGACACCCTGTGTTTCCCTCCTTCTTTTCCTACAAGAGTGACTCCTTATGACAAAGAAATGTTTTTTTTTTCCCCTAAGGAAAAAAAAATTAGCTCAGCAAAACCAAGTAACACTTCCACTGAATTAACTGTACATACAACATTCCACACCCAGAGACCCCCTCCTCTGTGAAGAAGGTAGAGAGGCCCTGTGTCCTATTTTAAGAGGCTAATAAGTCACAATGGATGACAAAAGGCCCTGTTTATTCTGCGAAACTGACCAAAGGGATCTGAGCATAACAAGTTCTCAGATAAAATATGTTGACTCATTCACACTGAAACGTGGATTTCTGAGCTGGGAAGAACTTTAGAAGTCACTGACTCCCATTAACGGTCCTCTGGCCTCTGCCTCTTCCCCCAATCATTATACAGAGAAGGAAAAGGGTCACACATCTAAAAAGAAGTGACCCGAAAGTCCTGTATCCTGTACCCTGACCCATGGTGTCTATTCAAAGACAGTAGCACCCTGTGGTAGGTAAGAATTCTACCAATGGAACCACCATATGAAACGGGCTTTGCTTTTGGAAATAAGGCACTGAAGAGAAGAGAGGAAGGGTAACTAGGTGGCACAGTGAATTGAGTGCCAGCCCTGGAGTCAGGAGGACCTGAGTTCAAATCCAGCCCCAGATACTTAACACTTACTAACTGTGTGACCTTGGACAAGTCACTTAACCCCAATTGCCCTGCCTTCTCCCCTCCAAAAAGGCCACCTGATAATCAGGGCAACTCTGAAAGTTACATGTTGAATTTCAGATGTATTGAAAAGGAAAAAGTGAGCTGTGTATATTCATGGTTTCTTGTATAAGCTTCTTTTTATTCAAAAGTTGACTGAGTTATATGTCATCCTTAGTCGTGTGCTAGGCACAAGACTGGAAAATGGTAGAGATTAGACATCCATGCGGGGAACTTCTAGATGAGGCAACTCTCTTTACTAATGCAGGATACAGTGCTAGAAACTTTGTTTTGATTTCCAGTCTGGGCTGCCTACAGTACTAAAATGAAATGCCACCCTTGGGTCACGGAGCCAGCATGTGTCTGAGGCAGCATTAGAACCTAAGTCTTTCTGGTCCTAACTCTCTGTACTCTATTGCCTCTCAAGATACAGAATTTAATTCAGTCTGAAAATGGTAAGCGCTCCAGAGAAATTTTTTTTTAATGCATTTTGGTATAAGAAGGCCATAATGACCAGGTCTCAAGTATAAGCACCATTCCAAAGAAGCACTTTCATTTCTTAGAAAAGATTTAAACACACTGTTCTTGCCCAATCAAGCCTGGATGGCACTAAGAAGCATCAAGATTCAAAGAAAAGAGGCTGAATCTGCAACCACCCTGAACTTGGAAAAACAGGATTTGAGTTTGAATTCTAGATATGCCACTAACCAGCTCTGAGACCCTGGTGAAGTCACTTACGCCTCAGTTTCTCTATGGTAAAACAAAGGGATTAGACTCAGGGCCTTTCCAGCTCTCTTATGAAGACAGATCTGGAGGAGCCCTGGCTTATAACAAAGCACCACATGCCATGCTCTGGTCATTGCTGTGATGGGGTTCACTAGTTCCATTAAACTAAACTCATGTGGCATTTATCAAATACCTACTGTGTGCATGGGACAGTCACATTCACTAATCAGGCAGTAGAAAAGTAAGAATGATGTTAGTTGTCTCACCTACATTTCTGGGGTGCTGGGGTTTCTATTAGCAGCATCTGCTCAAAACTGCTTTTTAACCAATGATTTCTGCTCCTCACCAATTTTTTAAGAGTAATAAACTGTAAGCCACTTGAATGATTAATTACTGGCTGCCTAATTCTCTGCCATTGGCAATTTATGGAAAGGGAATGTATTAACTTGAAAACATCCGAAAAGAGACGAAACCATGAAGGAGAATTTCAGAGGTTACATTTCACAATTAACAGCAGGTTTCCTGTGAGCTAGTGAATTTGGCCAACTCTGAATATGAGAGAGAGATGAAGAGAGTTTGGAAACGCTGATGTGCTTCTCGTGTTCCTCCTGAAATAAGTAGCACCCACCTGTGTCAGGGAGGGTAGGGAGTTCAGAGGAGAGGGAGGGAGAGAGGAAGACGGAGAGAGAGGGGGGTGGGAGGAGAAAGGGAGAGAAAGGGAGAGAGAGAGAGAGAGAGAGAGAGAGAGAGAGAGAGAGAGAGAGAGAGAGAGAGAGAGAGAGAGATCCTATTCCCAACCCAAAGGGAACAGCAATTCCAATCCTTCTAGGGGCCCCACCCCTCCACAAACTACCATCCCAGAATCCATCCTATTCTCACCTCAATAATTGATACCACACAAGAAAGTCTGACTTGTTACAATCCCAAAGTAGAGGCATCCCACGCACCCAAGGGGAATGACACCTCAGAAGGAATGCTTAGATAAACAGAGACTAGGTGAGGCTCTGGAGGTGGCCAGTCCCCCATACTCCTCTGCTCCAGCTACATCATTCTCATTTCCTGGGGAGGAAAAAAAATGCTACTGCCCAAAGTATAATCTTTTTTGGGGGGGGGGGTAAAAAACCTCTAATCTCTGCATTTGGAACAGCAAAGTAAACACAGATTAGACAATTCACCCTTTGACTTGGTGCCAAGTAACCTCAATCCTATAAAATGCTTCTTAATGACCCGACTGCAACAGTGATGGTAGTGTTACAGTCTCTGAGCTTCCAAAGCTCAAAGAGCTCTGGGCCCCTCCCCTACTGGGCCACGTGGGAGCCTCTGCAGGGGCTGCTGGCTTTCTATTTCCTCACCAGCCCCAAGGAGAGATTCCAGAGGCATTTCAGGAGCCTGCTGCTCACTCCCACTCCTGGCCCAAGCCCAGGCTCCAATTCTGTGGAATGTAGGGAAGAGGGGAGAGCATCTTCTGGAGTCAGAGGAATCAGCCTGAGAGGGAACTGTAGGGCAAGGCAGAAGGACCCTAGCCACAGAATGTCAGGAGACCCTGGCCACCCACTTAATTTGCAGTTTCAGAGAAGGCAATCAGAGATGAACTGATTTTTACTAAGATACTCATCCTCCCTCTCTTTGTCTCTGTCTCTCTCCCCCTTCTCTGTCTCTCCTCCTTCTCTCTCTTTCTCTCTCTCTGAGTCTCTCTCCCCCTTCTCTTCCCCCCTCCCTCTCTCTCTCTCTCTTCCTCCCTCTCTGTAATGGAGGAGATATCCAGATCTGTGATTTTCATCTGTGTGGGGGAATTCCCCATGAAGAAACTCTGTTTGAAGAGAAAGATCTGAAATCTTCCAATCAATCAACATTTATTAAGCACCTACTCTTTCCCCAACAGTCTTAGAGAGTTGTTTGGTATTTGGGGGGTTTAGTTACTTGCCTTATGGTCATAATATAATTTATTTGGCTTCCTCCAAGACTTAACTCAAAGCCTCCTTTAGGAGACCCTTCATGCCCTCCCCCCACCGCCCAGCTGCTAGAGCCTTCCCCTCTCAAATGACTACCCATGTACTCCATATACATCTCATATGTACTTACTTATTTTTATCTTCTCTTCCCCTCTAGAAAGAAGATTTCTTGAGGACAGTGTCTGTTTTCATCTTTCTTTGTATGTTTAGCACAGTGCTGGCAAATGCAAAGACAGTATTGCAGGGGACAGGATTTGAACCCAGATATCTGACTCCAAAGCTGTATCCTACTACCACGTCTCCATCTATCTTCTGAGATCTAAAGAATGACAATTAAAAAAAATTTCCTTCTTTATTATAAACTGTCTGGGTGTCAGGAAGTTCAGGGTGTCCCATCTTTAATATATTATTTTTTAAAAATACATTCTTTAACATACTCTTTTCCAAAAGTCTGGTTTTCCACTTTGGCCTCTGCTCTATCCCTGAGCTCAGGGATACTCCGAGATGAAATATAGCTTTCAGAGAGCTAAAAGTCTACCCAAACTTTCACTGAAGAAAGGTAAGATCCAGGGTGGAGACTCTGATGGCCATGAAGTCACAGGGTCTGGGTTCAAGTTCTAGGCTTGGTCACTTGCTATGGGACCTTGAACCCACTTAAATAATAGTTCTGGGTCTCAGTTTCTTCAAGGATAAACAACGAAGAAATTGAACCAGATCAAGTGGAGGACCCCTTCCATTTCTAGGACTAGGATCCCATGATGGTTATTCTGAACTGGCAAGTTTAGGATGGGAGTCATTAGAGGGAAGTACAAACATCTCACTAAGAAGGGGCCTCCACTCCCTGAAATATAATAAAAAGCCTGGCCCAGGTCTACCCCTTGAGGAAGGGCAACACTGGGGTGGGAGGCAGAAGACAGGGCTTTGTATTCCAGCTGTATCACTTACTAGCTATGGGATCTCAGGCAAGTCTTTGTACTGATCTGAGCCTCAGTGTACTCAGCTGTCAAATGGGAATAATAATGCCTAACATGCTTCTGCCCTAAGGATAGCATAAGACTCCAAAAAGATGGCAGAGGATGGTACAATCCCATACAACTGTAAATTGCATTGTTACTATTATAGCTGACCTTTCCAGTTAGATGAGGATTCACACTTTTAAGCAACTGCAACTTTTCATTTTTATTCTCACCATGTTGGATAGAAATCTATCTAAATTATATCCAACTTCCTTGCCCTCTTAAGTAGGAAAGAATTGAATCCTGTCTTAACGATGAGGGGCCTTCATTCGGATCACCTCTTACAGCACACTACAGATACCATCAGGGGGTACTGGGGGCTTCTGAGGTCTACAGGGTTGTTTGCGTCTACCCTAGACGGGTCCAGACTTATGCTTTTAAGCCTCTGCTTGAAAGTTGGCTTTTTCCTGTCCTCTATCCTGGCTGTCAGCCCAAGCTGCCCTTCTCACTGTTCTTTCTCAACTGTGACTTTCACTCAGTTTTAGCCCAGGAAGGAGGTCACCAGCCTTAGTGGAACTGTGTGTAAGATGAAAGTTAAGTGGCGCTTCTTTTATTATTATTTATTTTTAAGCATTCTTTTCTTTTTTCAAGTTTTGAGTTCTAGATTTTCCAATCCCCTCCCACCCTTCCTTCACCCACTGAGAAGGCAAACAATATATCAATTATGCATGTAAAATTACGCAAAACATATTTCCACATTAGCTATATCGCAAAAAATAAGGAACAAATTATACTTCAATTCGCCCTCAGAGTTCATCAGTTCTCTCTCTCTGGGAATGGACTGCATTTTTTCATCATGAATCCCTTGGAACTGTCTTGGATCACTGTATCGATCAGAGTAGCCAAGTGTTTCACAGCTGATCATCATTGCAACATTACTGTTCCTGCGTACAGTGATGTGCTGGTTCTTCTTCCTTCATTTTGCATCAGATCATACAGGTCTTACCTTGTTTTTCTGGAGCTACCCCCTCCCCCATCCTTTCCCACAGCACAACAGCAGTCCATCCCAATCATACGCCACAACTGGCTCAGTCATTCCCCAACCGATAAGCATCCTCTCAATTTCCACTTCTTTGCCACCACCAAAAGAGTCACCATAAATATCTTCGTACATATCTTTGGAATGCAGGGCTAGTAGTAGGGGTCGCTGGATCAAAGGATATGCAAAATTTTATACAGCTTTGGGCATTCCAAACTCTTCTTCAGAATAGTTGAGCAGTTCGCTATTCCATCACCAATTTAGAATGTACCTATTTTCTCTCATTCCATGTAGCATTTGTCATTTCTGATAGGTGTGAGATGGTACCTCAAAGTTGTTTTAATTTACCTTTTTCTAATCAGTAGTGATTTAGAGCTTTTTTTCATATGGTTATAGATAGCTTTGACTTCTGAAAACTGCCTTTCCACATCCTCTGACCATTTATCAACTGGAGAATGGCTCTTATTTTTCATAAGTTTGACTCAGTTCCCTATATATTCGAGAAATGAAGTCTTTATCTGAGAAACCTGCTATAAAGTTTTAAAATATTTCTTCATTGTCTATGATGCCTTTTAGCAAAATGAGGTTTCCTGATTATCTCTTCAATAAAATTGGGTCTATTTTTGCTTTTGATTTGTCTGAGATCATGATAACTACTCCTGCCTTTTTTTTTTTTTACTTCAGCTGAAGCATAATGGATTTTCATCCAGCCCTTTATTTTAACTCGGTGTGTGTTTTAAGTGTGTCTCTTATACCTAACATATTATTGGATTTTGGTTATTAATCCATTCTGTCATCTGCTTCCATTTTATGGGTGAGCTCGTCCCATTCACATTCACAGTTACAATTAATAATTGTATATTTCCTTCCATCCTATTATCTTCTGTTTATCTTTCTCTCTCTCTTTTTATCCTGTCTCTACTTAAAATTTATTTTGCTTCTGACCACTGCCTCCTTTAATCCAACCTCCCTTTAAATCATAAATAGATGCTCTTGTAACCAAATTAAAAATATTTTCATGCATCAACATTGACCTTGACCAAAGCCATTCAAAGGTCTTTGGGGCTTTCTCCCATGGTTCTCAGCTAGGCAGTGGGTAGGCAATTCTAACAGACTGATGAATTTAAAAGGAGTACATACATTGTTATCACTATTACAAATAATGATTATTTTAAATGGTGGCGTAGGGCTCTCAAAGCACCTATCAGTTCTTACTGTTTCCAAATTCCTCATCCTGGCTAATGTGGAGCTCTCTTTTCCTACAACATAGCACGTGGGTACAAAGTCTTGGGCTTCATTTCCAGATGTGATTCAGACCTCTTCCTACCCTTTCTGACCTCCATTTCTCCAGCTGGTAAAAGTGAGCAAATTCTCTCCTTCCTTACTCCCTCATTCTGAAATATCTGAATAAAACACACGATTACATTCATGTCCCATTGATGACAGATTCTATAAAAATACTGAGGACTGTCTCACTGCACACGCTCCTTTCTGATTCTGTGCTGTTTGGCAGAAATCTGATCTGCTCCTGGTCCCTCCAATAGTTTTTCAACCCAGACCCAAACACTTTACAGAAGGGAACTACAATAGCATGTTTCACAGCAATAAACTGAACACTTTAGGTAGCTGAGCAGGGAGGAAAAAACATATTACCCAGTTACCACTAATTCTAGTTTTGAAAAGTCGACCCCCACCCTCAAAAGAAAGTATGGCAAAAGCCACATCCCATCTCTTCTGGGGAAGCCTTTGCTATCCTAGCTGACAAGGAGGGGATAGGAACCTTTTAAAACTCAGACATCAAAAGTCATTTAGATCCTTTCAAACATGGAAGAGCACGTTCAACATTCATGTTGTTATTACTCTTCAAAATCATGACAGGAGCAGGAGAAACTGTGTTCTTGCCTCTTCTTAAAAGCAAAACAGACCAAAGGAAGGTGGGCAAAAAACCTTACTGACTCCAAAGTATTCCCTAGCTCTAACAGGTACCATTCCCAAAGAGGGAGGGTAAACACTCCAAGACAATTGGTAAAGAAACAATGAGGTTGCCTGTAGGGGCAACTCACTGGTGGTCTTAAAGCCTAAAAAGGGCCTGACATAGCTCTCCCCCTTCGAACTTCCATCCTCCACTGATCTCAAGCACACAGACTCCCATGGTTCCATAGCTAGTTACTAGCTTGGTTTCCTTCTTCTCAACCAGAGAAGACCTTGGTCTCTCTTGGAAGAAGACAAATCATTAGACTTGAGAAGCCAGTATGTCCAATGGACATGAGCCAGGAAAGAGTGGGGAAATACACCAGCGAGGCTCCATCAGACTTGGTCTTGACCAGTACCCCAGCAAGACCTCTAGGAGCACCAGAGGATAAAGATCAGAGGACCTGAGAGCCGGCCAGGACTTTAGTGATCATTTCAGGGCAGTGGTGATAGAGATTAATCCACCCATTCTAAAGAGGAAGAAACAGAGGCCTAAGTGACTTGCCACCACTTTCTAGTTTCCAAACCTAGTGTTCTTTCCACTGTTCTATATTAATTCCCAGAAAGAAACTTAGCACCTAGATCAATGTTTAACCTCAACCAATGTTTAAGGCCAGGAATACAAATCAGCTGAGTCCTTCCTTCATAGAATCTCAAAGGATCAGGAAACTTGAATTTGAGTTCAGGCCCGATTTTCTTAAGGCAGCTGGGTGGTGCAGTGGATTGAGTGCTAGGACTGGAGTTAGAAAGACTCGTCTTCCTGAGTTCAAATCCAGCCTCAGACACTTACTAGCTGTGTGACCCTGAGCAAGTCACTTAACCCTGTTTTCCTCAGTTTCCTCACCTTTAAAATGAGCTGGAGAAGGACCTGGCAAAGCCCTCCAGTATCTCATAAACCAACCAACCAACCCCAAATGGGGTCACAAAGGGAGACATGACCGAAATAACAGGATCCCTGAGGTAGGAGTTAGGGAACTCCTGAGTCTCAGTTTACCCATACATAAAATGAACATGTTGGGGGCGGCTAGGTGGCTCAGCAAATAGAGTACCGGCCCTGGAGTCAGGAGAACCTGAGTTCAAATCTGACCTCAGACACTTAACACTTATCAGCCGAGTGACCCTGGGCAAGTCACTTAACCCCAATTGTCCAGGCTAACTAACTAGTCTATCAAGAACCTGGGGGCTAATTAACTAGTCTCTGAAGAAATGAGAAACAGCACGGTATACTGTCTCTGATTTCTTCAGATACTAGTTAGTCCCCAGATAAAATTAGGGGTAAAAGAGGGAAAGGAGGGCTAAGCTCAAATGCCTGTCCTGCTCCTTACTACCTCTGAGCAAACATTTCATTTTTCTGGCCCTTGGTAATTAATTCTCCTTCTATAAAGTGAAGTGTTTGACCGCCATGAGCTAGGAGGTGCCTTTCAGACCTACATCACGATTCTATGACAGGCCCAGAGAGAGCTCATGTCAGCAACGGCCAAAGGGGAGGGGGAGACCCCAGCAGGGCTCCAGAGCAGATGGGGACACTGTTTCTGCAGTGACCAAGAAAGACGTCAGTAGCAATACCAAAGAACTCACGCCACTCCCAGGAGCCAGGCCGCCCAGTGAGTCTGACTTGCTAAGAAATGACAGCGAGACTTCAAATGGGGCTCTGCCAGCGTCACCTCGTCTGACAGATTCTCTTTTGTTTGCATGATGTGATTTTGCAAGATGACAGCTATCAAGTCAGATTACTTCAGACTGCTTAGGGTGATGCATGCCAAAGATGCATTGCAAAGATCATCTAGACCGAGTGCTTCTCCCCCCTCTCTCTATCCCTGGCACCAGATCCTGGAAACCTGGGTTAGAGGAAATATCCTATAGGGTCCCCCTCAGGCCAAAGCAAGGACCCCACTTGAAATCCAGGAGGTGTGTGTGTGTGTGTGTGTGTGTGTGTGTGTGTGTGTGTGTGTGTGTGTGTTTGCACCTCCAGACCCACCAGGGATCTCAAAAAGGCATGCCTATTGGCCAAACCACACCCATTCTTTCCCCTTTGACAGCCTTAGCTAAGAGTATAGCATGGTGTCCCTATGCCCCTGTACTTCTAGGATAAAATACCAACTAATCAACTTGCTATTTAAAGGCCTTCACCCAGGCTGGCTGCCGCCTACCTTTCCAGACTTACTACATACTAATCCTTTTCACTCACTTGACATTCCTGTCAAACTGGCCTCCTCCCTGCTCTCTGGCCTCGGCATTCCATATCCCCTTCTCTTTGTACGGGCGACCCCCCTGCCTGGAACGCAGGTCTCCTTCCCCACAAAGGAAGGGACTCATCTTCCTGAGTTCAAATCCAGCCTCAGACACTTACTAGCTGTGTGACCCTGGAATTCTCTGCTTCCTTTAAGGCTCAGCTTAGCACCTCCTATAGAAAGCTTTTCTAGATGTTCCCAGTTGTCAAAGCTTTCTCCTACCTCAAATGATGTTGTATTTCCTGGTGGATTTATACAGTGTATTCCTTAATAAAATATAAGTTTCTTTAGGGCTAGGGCTGTTTTCATGTTTGTCTCTGCATCCCCAAGGAAGAAGGATAATATTTAATAAATGCTGGTTGAATTGAAATGAATTGAGCCAGAGGGGCCCTAGTCCCGCCTGTCTCCTCTCTGCGTTTCTTCCCCTAGCCCTAACCCTGTTCTATTTCAGGAAAGAAAATAAGATTTTTAGTGACAGTCAAAGTTAAGCACCAGGGGGCAGGGCCAGCTTTCGATTTTATATAGACTTTGCAAATCTAGAGAGAGTTCTCAGCAGAACATAGTCCCTCTACCTACAGAATCTCTCTCTCTGTCTCTCTCTATCTCTCTCTGTCTCTGTCTCTGTCTCTCTTTCTCCCCCCCTCTCTCTCCAGGCACCAAGGCTCTCACTTCCAGGCTAGCTGTCTACATTCTCAATTCCACTTCATGGGCTATCCCCATGCCTGGGCTAAGTATGTAAAAAAGTACTGCCTTCTCCAAGTTCGTCTTTTAAAATGGGTTCCCCTATCCCACCTGCTCTTTGTCTCTCTCTTCTGAAGCCTGAGCAACACAGGAAGCCCTCCATACTTCTGTGTGAACAAATCTGTCCAATCTCCACACTATGTGCTAGGAGAGGCATGGGCCAAGATACTGAGTACATATGAAGGATAAGCTCATACAAGGGATATGGAAAGAGGAAATATGCAGGAGGCTGGGAGGGCAGGAGACAAGCTGACGTGAGCCAGCTCTGCCTCTGACATCCTCATAAAGTCTGCAGGAATCAATCCACCATAGGCCTTTCCCAGTCCTTAATTCCCCTTTGCTTGTCCTAGCTGAGAATAGAAACGGTACCCCTCAACTCAGCTCCTAGCACTAAAGACACACTGGTCCCCTCCTGCCTAGTTCTGTTCATACAACACAATTGTCTTAACTCAGAAGTTTAGGCTTCACACTCCATACAAAAGGGGCTCCAGGATATGGAGGTGGGGGGGGACAAGGCTGCTTTTAATTATCCACCATCTACACCCCAGAAAGAAGCATCCAATTATATTATTCAGAGTTTTCTTCCCCCTATTTCTCTTGACCCAAGCATCTTCCAATCCCTCCTGGATCCAGGTGTCCCCTGAGCATGGCACATTCCTATTTCTCTAAGCTGGGGGCGGCTGTCTTGGCAGACATTACTTTAGCCTCCTTGTGGACTGATCACACTGCCCAGCCATCACCACTGAATCCAGCTGCTATGAACTTCCCGAAACAGAGGAGCCAGCATCCATCCCTGCTCTGAGAACAGCAGCATCGCTGACTCACCTCCAAGTCACCCACCGAAAACAGAGGGGCCTAGAGAGGTGGGGATAGGACCAGAAAGGCAGGCAGATGTGACCGAACACATGCAGGGTAATTAAAATGGGGAAATGAAGCTGAGTAGGGACCGGCAGGCAGACGTCCTCCACTCACTTGCTCCAGTGGCCATGTCAATGGTGCCGGCAACGGGTGAGATTTACAGGTAAAGCATGGGCCAAAGCTCAGGGATGGAACAATGGAAAGGATAAGATGAGGAAGGATGGTCTGTTCTCCTGAAATAATTTTTTTAAAGGCCAAACTATTCCCAGTTTGCCCAAGAGGCTGACTTTTTTGTTTCTCTCCCAAGAAGGAGTACGTGTGTATGCTTGTTTCTGACTTGTGCACAGAGGGTACCCGTCTTCGCCCACCAGAGACTTGAATTGAGAAGGTATCATTTCTCTCAGCCGGGCAGAGCTAGGCCTGCCTACCACAGCAGGACCAGCAAGATGCTAAACAAGGGCTTGCCTTTTGACTGGGTGGCTGGTCTTCTCTTATGCTCCCTTCAATAGGGATCACGAGTGTAGCAAAAGGGAAAAAATGGGCCAGTCCTTCTAATTGGGAGCACTCACTGATTTCTTCTTTCCTTTTCCTCCTCTCTACCTCCCCACCTAATCCCAGAAGATCTCAGGTATTACCTGAAGAGGAAGAAGTGGGGGGAAGGAAATGCTACCTGCTGCTAAAACTTGGCATTGAGTTCTGTGTAGTGAATGCAAGTCATGGGGTGTCCGTAGGGAGCAGATGGAGTCTCTGCCTACCACAGCCCACTAGACTGATACTATTTCCCTCAAAAGGAAGTGTCTGTCTGTCTGTCTATCTGTCTCTCTCTCTCTTCCCCCCCTCATATTTCAGGAAAGGTCATTTTCTTTGAAGTTTGCAAAGGCAGCAATTCTGAACGTGTGTGTCTGGACTAAAGCAGCCCCCATTAACCCACACTGCCTAAAGCTGGGTTTCACAGCACAGTCTTCCTCCTACCTCAGTGATTCCCAAATTGCTGGTACCCCAACAGCAGCCAATCAGCAGCTCCGGTCCTAGGTCATTCACAGGAGCTCCATCATCCTAGAGCAAGAAGAAGACAAGTATAATGCATAACTGTACTTCTCTCCCTGGGGACAATCAAAGGCTTTCATTCAGCAAATGCCCTTGTCTCTCCTGACGCCCGTTGCCCAGCTTCTTCATAACGATAACTGACATTTATAGAAAGCTTTAAAGTTTGTACAGCACTTTACATGTCGTTGCATTTGATCCTGACAACTACCCTGTGAGTGATAGCCCACACACATATGTATGCATGCATGCATGTATGTGGGTGCATGTATATGCATGCACAGTATATATAACTTTACAGTTTGTAAAACATAGTACATGCAATATCCTTTGATCTTCACAACTGCCTTGTGAAAAATAATAGTTATTATAATAATAACCCACATTTATATATCATTTATACATCACATATTATATATACACATGTATACATGTGTATACATATGTATATGAAAAACTATACATGCACACACATACATATATATAATTCTGTCTCTCTATATATGTTTGTGTAAATATATATATATACATCATATATGTTTTTATCTATCCATCTGTCTGTTCATCTATCTATCTGTCTGTCTATCTCTCTGTCTGTCACAACAGTACAAAAGGACTGTCAGGGATCTTCCAGATTCCAGCACTCTCTCCACATTCTATCTCTTCTATCCATCAAAGCCCAGGGTTTAAGTGGAGGAGCAATAACCATTCGACTCTTAGGCCCATGCGCAGTCACTTTCCCAGAGATGGGGTGAGGCCAGACCTCAGAACGTGATCCAATGTCCCTGGAGGCCACCGTAGTGCAAGTCTCAAGGAGAATATTGAACACATACCCATTCAGCAAGCTTCAGAGAAGCGCAACAGGCCGAGTACTTAATCAATTAATCAATGAGCATTTATTAAGTGACTAGTATGTACCAAATACTGGTAATGCAGAGATAAAAGGGAGACCCCCAGCAGGGCACCGTCATCATAAAACAGCTCACATTTCTATACTGACCCATTCAAAGTCTAGGAGGTACTCGATTATCATTATTTAATTTGGTCCCTACAAGAACCCCTAACCATTTTATCACCCTGCCTCACAGGACACATCGGTAAAAAAGGGGGAAAGGCAGCCAAAAGTGAAGGCCATTTCCCCATGGGGCCCTAGAGCTTCATTAGGCAGCCAGCATTAAAAATTACTTGGTTTAGCTAGTTCTGCTTTTGTTTTTTAAAATTTCACCAGTTCACAAACCCAGCTTAGTTTATGTTCCCCTTGGGAGCTGGGCAACCTCATGTCTAAGACTCCCTAGAGATGGGAGGGTTTGGGGTTGAATGAGACCTTCCAACAGCCAGCTGGTTAGAAGGGAAAGGGGAAGAAACTGAGGGATTTGATTGAGGGCTCAAAGGAGCCCTTCAAGCATCTTCTATATTTGAGCCCAGAAGGTACCCTGAGCTGCTCTCTCCCCTGCCCTATAGCCCTGAGGGATGGTGAGCACTGAAGTCAGGACCCTGGAGGGTGGCAGGTGGTAGGGAGCACCATGGGGGTGAGCTGCTCTCTCCCCTGCCCTATAGCCCTGAGGGATGGTGAGCACTGAAGTCAGGACCCTGGAGGGTGGCAGGTGGTGGGGAGCACCATGGGGGGGGTGGGCACACAGGATCCAAAGAGTCAGGAAGACTCAGCAGGGGTCTTCAGAGTGGGAGGAGAGAATTCAAAAGAGCGGGAGGGCTGGTTCAGGTTATACAAGACAACTGCCTGCCCAGCTGAGTAGCCATCTGGACATTTGACTGTGGAACAAAAGAGAGACTTTCTTACTAGCTCCCACGGAGAACAGGGGGAGAGAACAGGGGGGCAGGTGCGTGTGTGTGTGTGTGTGTGTGTGTGTGTGTGTGTGTGTGTGTGTGTGTGTGTGTGTGTGTGTGTGTGTACGTGCCCAAACAAGAGAGACACAAGCCTTCCCTTGCTCAGCAGTGAGGACCATGGAGAAGATGAGCTGCCCTGGGCAGGTGGGGAGATGGGGAGACATTTCACTGCATCAGGTGCTCTCTAAATAAAAAAATCACACAGAGATCTGGGAGGAATGAAGGACAGGGTCAAAGTCCCATCTGGAAACCTGCCACTAGGCTCAGGGGAGTGCTGAGGTGACAAGGTCCACCCAAACAGGGCTGAGCTCTAGAGGGAGAAAGAATGCACTGAAGGAGCCTGGCCCTGATTACAAGGAAGAAATACCGAATCCAATCAGGTTCTTGAAACCTGGCACTGAAAGACACACCTCCCATAGCCCCAACAGACCTTTCTAGCTTGATTTTCTCCTAGTCCTTGGCATCCCCGTTCCTCGGTATCATGGCTTCCCCCAAGATGGAGTGCTCTCTCTCCTCCTTTACATTTACCCAAACCTACCCATCATAATTTCATTGCTTTTAGGGAACTCCCAGGTGAGGAAAGCCCATGTACCCAGCCCCTTCTCTGCCTGCAACTTGGATGTCTCAACGGCTGAGGGGGTAAAAAGGCTTGTCGAGGACCACTCAGCCTATAACAAAGGCAAGACTTGAACCCAGATCTTTTAAAGCACTACCATGCATATACCCTCTGCCTCAACCCTGCCAAATCCTCACCATCCCCATTATGTATCACACTCACTGTTGCCCCTGCTAGGCGATGGGGAAGGTTTAGAATGGTTACTGTGGGGGAGATGCCAGGGCATCTCCAAGAGATGAGTGACATGAGTGTCCAAATCTCTCACAATACCTAGAGTATAAGCTTCTGGAGGGAAGATACCTTGGCTTTCATATGTCTTCATTACTCAGTGCCCAGAACTTTGCTGGGTGCAGGGGAGGAGCTCCCAAACACTTGTTGAAAAGATATAATGTGAGGCTCTTCAAATCCCTGGGGCAAAGCCTATGACAATCATCCTCAGCCAGGCTGACCCTCGCCAGCCACTGCGGCAGGACAGGGAAGGTGTTTATTTTCTCATCGCTTATTGCTTCTGATCACTCCATGAACTCAGTCATTTCCTCATCTGGGACCAAGTTATTTCCCCAGGCCCCAGACTCATTAAATACTCGGGACATTTTACAAGGTAATGTCATAAATATAAAAATACAACAGGCATGTTTATGAACGTGTGGCTGACACGTTTCTATCCTATCCCCTTGACCTTGGGGAAGGTACCAGAAGGGAGTGGAAAAAAGAAATGTGAAGAAGACACCAGCAACTAAGAGGCCATGGCAGAGTCCTGACCATACTGGCCTGAGAGGTCAGACAGACACATTCCTTATTAACCCTGCCAGGGACCCCAAACCAGAAGTCAAGAAAGAAAGCTTGAGAAAAGTAAAGCCCAGGGCTCAGGGAGGTTGTCTGTGTTTGCAAGGACATGTAGACAAGGAGATCAGAGAATGATAATGTACCACTGTGCAACAGAAAACAAGCTGGATTTGGAGTCAGAGAATCAGGGTTCAAATCTCCATGTGACCCAAGCCTTCCTTAAGTTTTCTGGGCCTCAGTTTCCCCATCCTGTAAAGTAAGAGAGCTAGGTGACAGGACCTCTGAGGTCTCTACCAGTCCTAGATCTAAGGTCCTCTTCCAAGGCTCCCTCCAGAAAAGGCTTCTCCTTCAGCTCTCACTTCTGGCTTACAACTTTACACAACCTTCTTTCATAAGGGGAATCTGTAACTCAGGATGATTTTTAAAAATTAAATATTCTGTATGAAGGACTTTTCCTGCCTTGTGACCCAAGAGACATTAAGCATCCATTCATTCAACAGGTACTGATGGAACCTGATAGCATGCTAGGCACCCTAATGGATATAAGATGCCCAGGACAAATTCCTGCCACCAAGGACTTATTATTACATAGTTTTCCTGATCTTTAGTCATTCTTTCAGTTACCTTTTTTTTAACCACATCTAAACATATGCATTTCCTCCCCTCCATCCCTTTCTCCTCCCTACTTCGTCCCTCATCAACTGAGTCCCAAACATGATTTGATGCACTGTGCAGGAAAAATATAAAACTGAAGGAGATGCCACCAAATGTTTTGATAGAGGGGTCTCCTCTCACTATCCACAGGACACAGGGAGATGATGCCCTCTTTCTCCTAGTTTTAGCTCATGTTTAAACATGACAGAATGAATGAGACAAACACCCCAGGGTTAAAGGACTTTATCCTTGTCTTCTTTTAAAAACTTAGCCTTTCGTTCTTCTGAAATCCTTCCCATCACCACCCATGCTGATGTCTTTTTCAAACTTCTTTTTTCCACCCCCTTCTGGTACCTTCCCCAAGGTCAAGGGGACAGGGTAGAAATGTGACAGCCACACATTCATGATTTGACAGTCAGCTAACCAATCAACATGGTTCTCATAGCCTTACTGTTCTTGAATTCTGGCATCATGTGAGTAAGGAAGCCTGGGTTCTAGTTCCAACTGCTCTGATTATTTATTTTGTGACTTTTGTCAAGCCACTTCATATTTTTGAGCCGTATCTTACTTTGTGAAGCTATCTGGAGGTCCCAAAGAAATGTGTAAAAAACGCTTCATAACATATGGAATGTACAAGGATAGGTAGTATCATTATCATTTTATGACGCCTAATCATTCACACTAAAAAAACCAAAGTGGATGAAAACATGGATTGCCCAAACTATGATAGTGAACCAAATGGGAAGCCCACTGAGTTAGTCCATCAGCATATATGTATCCTGGGCAAATACAGACAAATGAAACTGAACCTTAAATCAAACAAAAGGACTAGATTGAGATGCATTTGAGATTTTTTTTTAGTGTTTTTTAAAGTTTCCAAACTGCTTGCTGCCTCAAAACCCCATCTATTTAACATTGGTTTTCTACCAGTGATACTGAACGACTGGGAATCACAGGGCAATGAAAAGCCACATGGTGGGTGTATGCAGGCTGCAGCACATTGGCAGTGAGCTGCCACTGAGCCGTGGTGTAAAAGACATCAGTGATACACATAACTAAAAAAAGAAGGTGGCCTGGTTATTTATTTAGCAAACAGATTGACTGACCAAGTGTGACACTGGTATCCCTGAGGAAATAAAAAAGCAAAAATAAGGTCTCTAGGATGTCAGAAGAGCTCTTGGAGGAGTATTTATAGGACAGCATGGACAAGAATTATATAGGATAAGAGAGCAATCAAGAAGGCTCATTATGTATCCACACAGTGGAGGGAGTGTCCACAGCAAAGAAACCAACATCTATTGCAGTACTGTCCAGAGAAAAGCAGGACATGAAGTGTTTCGTCAGAAATGAGAGGGAAAGGAGGAAACAGAGCTGAGATGGGGGCGGACAAAATGAAGCCTGATCATCCTTTTGTTCCTATAGTCAGGGGCAGCTTGGATGCTCTCGGGGGAGCCCTAATTCCCAGGCAGCTTTGACTTCATGCCATGATACCTTGGTGTACCTAACCACTCTAGCAGGGGTGGTGATAACTGAGAAGGGTGTGAGGTCACCTTTCCATCCCAACTTTGGTGCACTAAATGCACCCTGAGTGGCCAGGACTTTCCTCAATTTGGGCAAATAAAAGAGGGCTCAAGAGATTTTTGTTTATTTCATAGTGTCATGAGCTAATATTTGTAAACCATTCAGTGAGGAGCTTGGCACACAGTAGGTGCTTTAGAGATGTTTGCTCCCTCCCCTCCTTCTCCTGTGTGTCCAAACAGCCTTAGGACACAGATCTTATGATGACTTAAAACACAGGATCATCTCTTGTGACCAGTCACCTCACCAGAAAGGGCAGGAACTATGGAGGAGGAGAAGGATCCTGGTCCTATAGTTCTGGTGTGTGATGTTGGACAAATCACTTCTGGCTCACCAAACCTGTTTTCTCATCTGTAAAATGGGGTTAATGATCCATGGCCTGCCCACCTCACAGGATTGTTATGAGAATCAAATGAAACAATGGAACCTGAAAATGGTCTTGGAAAGCATAAAGTAGAACATAAATCTGAAATACCATCACCCCCCCCCCCCGCAAATAATGGAGACAACCCAGATGAGGTTACCCTAACCGCTATCAGTCAGAGATGGGGAGATCTCAAGCTCTTCTCCCCGAGGACCTGCCTCCTCTCTACTCCTCACCTAGGAAAGCCCAAGCAATTTCTCTCTGTCCAGCCCCAGAAGAGCTGAAGTCATTAATGGACTACAGCTTCTGGGAAGGAGTCTGGAAATGAAAAGGCAGAGTTCAGCAGCCCTCTCTGAACGGCCGCCTTGAGGAAATGTCACCCTTGTTCACCCGATTCTTCCCGCACAACCCAGTAACAGAGAATCCTATCCTCTCTCTTCATTTATGCATACAAATATCAGGAATGATAGCCTTTACATACGGCTGAATGTGAAGGAAGTGGGGGAAACTATACAGGAAGATGTCCCACCCACTCCAAAGTCTAACAATATCAACGTTCCTCATGCTGAAAATCTCATCCTAGAAGTAACGACACAGCGCTGCAGAAAGAGCCAGTACTGGGAGGCAGATGACCTGGGTTCAGATCCTGGCTCTGCCCAGGCGAGCAAGCACTCCCTCTGTGATCTTGGGGAAATTACATAACCTCTCTGAGCAATGTAGATTTGGCTAGATGACCTTGCAGATGTCTTCCAATTCTAAATACCATGCTCTCCTATGAAATATCTTCCTGCGGTAAAGCACTGCCTTTTTCTGGGTCTACCTACAATGAAATCTCCCTGGGAGGTGACATGGCACAGTGAAAGTATTCGGGGTTTGCAGTGAGAGATCCTGAGTTCAAGTCTCATCTAACACTTGCTACCTGGGTGGGATCATAGACAAGTAATTTCCACGGGCCTCAGTTTCCAAGGAGTGAGATGACCTTCTAAGGTTCCTTTGGGGCTACATATCTATAATCCTAAAACACGACATCCTAACAGCTCAGTATAAATAAGACTAGCAGGCTTTGCTTCTCCTTTAGGAGACTGGCAGTCGGGGAATAGATGGAAAATAGGATTGAGGGAGGGATTGGAGGGAAACAGGGAGAGGTCATAGCCAAGGAAGGTGCTAAGTGCTCAAGGCAAACATACTAACCTTCACAAATCTGGGACAGTTGGCTCTGACCAATGTCAAGGACCGACTCATGAGAAAGAAAGGTTGGGGGGGGTGCGGCTAGGTGGCACAGTGAATAGAGCATCAGCCCTGGAGTCAGGAGGATCTCAGTTCAAATCTGGCCTCAGACTCTTAACACAAATAATTAGCTATGTGACCTTGGGCAAGTCACTTAACCCCAACTGTCCTACCTTCTCCCCTCCAAAAAGCAATAAAAAAGGCATGCTTTTTAGAACCCTCAATTCTTAACACACCTCCATTCTGCCTACGTGTTCTGGTGAGTCTGCTACGTGACATTCCTTCTAAGGCAGTCGAGACCCTTTGGCACAACAAAGGTGGTAGAGACTGACTCAGTTTCCTCAGAGTCAAGGCATGTTCTGACATTGAGTGACTGACTCTGGGACCCCAGGCAAGTCTTATGATCCCCCTGAAATCTCAGTCTCCTCATCTGTAAAATGGAAATAAGAGTTCTTAGACTACATGTCTCATAGAGTTATTATGAAGAAAGGGCTTTGTCAAGGTTACCGGGATAAGTGGGAATCATGCTGCCACTCTGAGAAAATACAAAAAAAAAACCAAAAAACCACGCAACTCCATGTGCCCTCTCATCTGGCTGGCAGCCTTGCACTCTTCCCTTTGCACTGAGATAAGCAAAGCTTTAGGATTCAAATGGCCGCTGTAGGAGAGCAACAGAGAGGTTCCTCGAGTTGGGAAAGGGGTGCCCTTGGTGATCCAGGGAGATAACACATCACTAGGCTAATACATCATCAATTCCTCCATCCATCCACGAACGAAAGACAGTACTACATAACGGCTAGAGACAGTCTGGAAGGCAAGAAAGCCTGGGTTCAAGCCAGGCTTTGTGACCCTGGCCAAGGTACTTAACCTCTCTGTGTTCCCAATCACCTCAAACTATGAAGTACGGGAGAACTATTCATCTATCCCGGCTAAGAGAGTTTGCACACCTATGATGAAGTCAACCACTGGTCAAGCCCATCCACAGAGATACACATACACACACACACACACACACACACACACACACACACACACACCCCTAAAACAACAACAAAAAAACTGGACCTGCGATTTTGAACTTCTATCAACATAGATCAACACCATCTCAGCAGTTCATATCCATATACAACTTCTTGAATCACTGGGAATTTAAGTGACTTACCCAGGGTCACCCAGTCACTATATATCAGAGGTGGGACATGAATCTCGGTCTCCCTCTGAGGACAACAATCAAATCAGCACCACCATTTCTGGAAAGGACATAACAATCAAATGCCCTGTGGAATCCAATGACCATGCCCCTCTGAATTTCACGTCCAAAATTTCCCTCCGACCACCATTCTCCCATGTATGTTACTCTCTTCTATTAGAATGTAAACTCCCTGAGGACTCTCTTGTTTTTGTACCTGCATTCCCAGCATTTAGCACAGTGCCTAAAAATATAGTAAGGACTTAAGAAGTCAAACTATGATATGCTACCTTTCATGCATGTTGATTACTAAGGAGTGCCTATTGCAGAACTAGGCACCATGAGCCCCAGAGGAAGAAGAGGTGTGCCTTCCATTTGGACAGAGAGACCGGGGAGAACTCTGCAATCCAACTCTATCAAACCAAGAAAGGGAGCAAACACAGGGAATGCAAACTTGTTCACCCGATTGTGGCTGTCAGAAAGAGGGAGCAACTCCTTGAGCTTGAAAAGAAGTAAATTTACTTTTCACAATGGGGAGTAAACATCTGGAACTTGTTAAGCTCCAAGAGGTGGTACTGGCTGGAGGGTCAAAGAAGGGTCTAGAGAAATTCCTGTATGACAGACAGACCCATAACCAGCTGAAAAAACCATGATGGGGGCCAATCCCACCCCTTCTAAGACATCTATGGGTATTCCTCATCAGAGACAGAATCTTGGACTACAGAAATGTTGCGGACGATGGCATACAAAGAGGCCATCTGAGTACTCAGAAAAATGCCTTCCTACTCCCTACCAGGGAAGGGCCCAAAGAGAAAGCTATGTTCCAGAAAGGGTAAAAAAGAAGCTATTTCCTCTCAACTATTGTAAACTATGTTATCTTGGTGTAGGAAGAGATCTTGGTTATATCATCTATAAAATGAAGGGGCTGGATGACATTATCTCTAAGGCCCAGACTTGGCCAAGGTCACACAGTCGAGTCAGGGGCAAATTAAAGACTAGAATTCATGTTCTTTTCATTAAACCAATTACCCTCCATGAAAAAGACAGTGCCCCAGTGTTCCTCTTTACTGAGTTCTTCTATCAGGGAGTTCCTGAGCTTGAGTCCTTGGCGGCCTAGCCAAGAAATGTTACAAGTGAAACCTTTCCTCGAAGCACATCCTTCCCAAACACTTGAGATTCAACCCTCCACCCCCATCAGGCCACTAAAAAATCAAAGGCAGAAATCTGGGCAAGGTTTCAGGGAGGTGGCTTCAGACAAGGAGATCATAAGCCAGGGAGGAGGAGGAAGAGGAGGAGGAAGAGGAGGAGGAAGAGGAGGAGGAGGAGGAAGAGGAGGAAGAGGAGGAGGAAGAGGAGGAAGAAGAGGAGGAAGAGGAGAAGAGGAGGAGGAGGAGAAGGAGGAGGAAAGAACCCTTTGTTTCTTATTCTAACTCATCCCTACTCTGCAATTCTGAAAAAACAAACAAAAAAACCCAAACCACTAGTCACAGAAGCTCCCTATGACTTAGTTACCTTGCCTCTCAAACTGGATGTGTCAAGGTTGGGAGTGGAGGGTTATAGAGCCAGGAGAGGTGGGAGAAAAGATGGCGGTCGTGAAAATGATAATGACTTACTCATCTTTGGGCCGACCAATGAAAATGGATTTAGGAATATAATTAAGAAAAGTCAATAAGGAGATTAGAAAGAATAATGACCATTCCAAAGTGAGAAGTGAAATGTGTTCTGTCCTTCCAGTCTTGTCAGTTTTCACCATCAGCTCTTCCTGAGTTATTTCCTATGATGTTTTGATGGAGCTAGGAGGAATGTAGGGAGGATGGGGCCAAGGAGCAGTCAACCTTGTAAAGTACAACCATCCTCACCTTCCTTCCTTTCCTCCCCATCTAAAAGGGCATTCTAGGGATATACACCAGGTAATCAGATTCCAAGGAGATATCTTTCTCTACTCTCATGAACCAGGAGATCCAAGGGACTGTGTCTGTAAATAAAGGCAGCATCATATGGACAGAGAAGGGGTGCAGGGGAAGAGAAGTGCAGTCCCAAACCCCCAGGCATTAAATATTTATGTAAGAATAAAATGTTTCATTAATTATAAACAGATGTAATTGGCAGCTGTTTTCTTTAAATTTCTCCATCAAAGATCAAGATTTGCAGCACTTTGAATTGTGAGGCATCAGTAATTGTAAATGAATATTTTAAATCAGGCTGGGATCTCTGTACAGCATGCACCAAATGAACTAAGAAACTGCTCATGTGTGGACATTGCTAATGGAGCTTTTCTTCCTTTGGCTGAGACAGAAGGCTGTCTTGACATGGAATATTTCTGTTGAGAGACAAGGGTGCCCCGAGCTCCTTGCAGGAGAATACCTGGGCATTGAAGGGAATATGGAGTCACAGATCTGGAGCCAGAGGGACATTGGGGGTCACCGGGCTTAACCTCATTATTTTACAGATAAGGAAACCTGGGGCCTGGAGCAATGAATCTCAGTTCAAATCAATTCAATAAACATTTATCGAGTACTTGCTATGTGCCTGGTTAAAAGAATGAGCACAAATATATGTGAGGATGGTTATTCAAGTCATTTTGTGCTAACCAATAGGAATATAAAAAGAAGCAAGAGGTATTCTCTGCCCTCAAGAAGCTTACAATCTAATAAAGGAGAAAACATGCAAACAAATTTCATTATATGTATATATACATATGTAGTATATATATACATATATGTGTATGTGTGTATATATAAAAATACAAATTTTATTATATGTATATATACATATATAGTGTGTATATATACATATATGTGTGTACATTTATTTATACACACACATATCAGAGAGACACAGAGTACTATGTAAAGGACAAATAGGAAATAATTAAAAGAGTTTAGAAAGCCCTAGAATGAAGTAGCTTGCCCAAGGTCACATGAGTATTAAGGAGAAGGGTCAGAATTTGAACCCAGGTTCTTTAACTATATTGCTGTATGATGAGAGGAGTCCGCATAAAGTTTGTTATACAGAAATGTCATCCAGAAAGTCATAAAAACTGTCCCTCCATAGGACAGACTCGTGAGACCTTGAGATCTATGAACAATCCTTTAAAGTAAGGTAAGAAGAAAACAAAGCACAAGGAGGACAGACAGCAACTCTCTAGGCCTTCACTTTCCTCAACTATAATGAGAAGTTTAGACTAGATGATCTCTCAAGTTCCTTCTAGCTTTATCTATCATTTTATCGTCCACTGGTTGTCTAAAAGATGAGCTGGTTTCTGCATCTCATTTCTTCTTCAACCTACCTTCCAATCCTAAAAATAGTAATAATAATAATAATAATAATAATAATAATGCTGCAGATTATATTCTTGCAAATCCCACAAACATGTACTTTTGTTGTCCCTGTTTCTAACCACCCACCTCTTTGCCTTCTTGCCTGGAAATCTGCCCCCTGGAAGTCTTACTGTCTCTGTCTGGGCGTATGCATCTGGAAGATGCCATAGAATAGTGTGGAATCTAGCTGAGATGGAAGACAAACTGCCCATGGCAGCCCATGCCCAACAGTACATGTGGCCCCAGAGAAACAGCTTCCTGATCCTACACGGCTTCCCTTAAACCCACAGGTCCACCAAACCACACCACAGTCTTTCTGGAGTGATCTGAGAATAAGAGAAATTCCTGCCTTGTAGACCTCCACAAACACATCTCCTTAAATGACCCTGAAAACAAACCTCGAATTCTTAGCTTGGAACTCCTTCCGTGGCCTGGTTAAAAGAACGAGCACAAATATTTATGAGGATGGTTATTCAGGTCTTCCTGACAGCCCAACTCCAAATCTCCCATAATTCCTGGAATATATTCCCTCTAAGTGAGGCTATGGGTTTTGGGTTGACGCTGACTCGGATGGGCAGAGGAAAGAGCTTACACTAGAAGAAGGGCACCCTACAGCAGGAGGTGACCTTAGGTTACATCTGGGTCCATGGGCAGTGACTTCAGTCTGAGACAACAACATGATGGGTGATACTTAAGCAGTACCTTATCATTTCTAATCAGCTTTCTGTACATTACATCATTTGATCTGCACAAATGATCTTATGGGTAGATGCTATTCTTAGACCCATTTTATAGACTAGGATTTGAAGCTCAGATAGATCAAGTGATTTTATCCAGGATCCTAAAGGTATTGTGGTCTGAGGTGGGACTGGAAACAAGGTCTTTGTTACACTTCAAATGTACTATTCTAGACACTAAGCTATGATACAATCATGACTTCTGGAGGCCCCACTTATGGGGGGGAGATGAAGATACTCACACTTTGGCTAGTAACGTTACTCTCATTCCCCTATGTGAAAAACAGGAAGAAATAGAGAAAAGGTCACCGGACTTGGGAGTTAAACACCAGAGAGTCAAAAGATCTGATGTTCATTAGATGTGCTTCCATGGACAAGTCACTTAAACTTCTATGCTCCTCAGTTTTTTCATCTGTAAAAATGGGAATGAATCCCATGGCCCATTACTGAAGTTCTATAGGTTCAATCTTGGAAATGAAACAATAACTAAGAATATTCTCTGTGATGTCATTATGGTTCTGGCCCCCACCCAGGTTCTCTCTTTGGGAACATCACAAGCTGGTTCATTTTAGTTCTCCCCTAGGGACAAGATATCCCATTCCTGAAAACAACAGAGGCTTCCAATCAATATTTAAACAAAGGTTATTAATTTAATAATCACATCATCCCAATCCTTTAAGCAAATCAAAAGGAAAATAAATCTCAACTGCAAACAGGCTAGCTCTTACACTTCTTGCGCCTCAGACAGCTTGGTCTTAGATATCTTAAAAAGATTCTTGCTATAGCGACATCCATCGCCCTGGACGGGTTCTACTATATCCATCCCATTGCTTCTCTCAGCTCTTCATTCAAACAACTTTGCCATTTCCATAGCCATGGGAAGTCTCACCCACTAGCCAACCATAGCTACACTGAGTGTAGAAGTAAGGTGGGGAAGGTTGGTATCAGGGGTACCCACAGCTAGGTACAGGCAGCCTTGGATGGGCTCCAAAAAGAGGGAAGTATAAAAGAGTTCCTAGGGTCAGGTCCACCCCAATGCATTGGCTATATTTCAACTTAAGCTTTCCATCCTCAGCCTTATTCCAATCCTCCAACCCAACCCTAGCCTCAAGTTTCTTCACATTTTCAATACAGGTGTCCTTCTCTCCCTTGGTTCCAGTCCACAGGAAAGTCTGAGGGGGGTGAATGGAAAAAGACATGTGCTCTACCTTGTTCTCTCTGCAACACTGGCACCTCCTTAGAAAATGAGGTAGAACCATCAGAGGCATAATCCTGAGAGAGGATAGCTTCATCCAAGCTGGGGTTTTAGGAGGGAAGTCAAGGGAGAGGTAGGGAGGAGAAACCTGAAATCACAAAACTCTGAAAGGAATAAAAGGTACTCAATCCTAGCTACCGGCTTCTATGCCGAGGCCTTGCTTACTGGGAAGTAAACCTTCTTTACCTCCTGATGCTCTGACATCTAGACTAGGCTCTGTCTCCACACAGTAGGCCATTTTCCCCCCCAGTGGTCCCAGTTCACTGCCTTTCTATAATGTGTCTTCAGCTCATAACATCCTAGGAAATGAGAATCTTTTCCTACCAGCGCTTTACCTGCTACAATAATCCTGAATGTACTCTCTTGACTCTCTCTTCATAAAGGAGTAAAAAAAGGAGTGAATATTGTTGATTTCCAAGCTTTGTCTGATACACAGATAACCTACCTTGTGGGGTCATTGGGAGAAAGTCTTTATGCACCTTCAGTCCCTCTAGAAATAGGAATTATCAGCCTCCTCCCAACCTCTATCATATTAACAGCTAGCAGGAGACCAGAGACTCAAACTCCTTGAGAGCAAGGACTGTCTTTTATCTTTCTTTGTATCTCTGGAGCTTAGCACAGTGCCCTGAATGTTGACATGTTGACTGACCGACTGACTGGGTAGAGGCTTGTTACTGGCCCAAAGTGAGTCAATGTTGTTCTAATGAGGTCAAACCTCCCAAATTCAAACTACCTGGGTGGAAGGCCAGGCTAAATTAGTGATAAGTATGAATTGTTTAACACTTTCCAGAACAAGCTTATAAGTGGAATTAGCCTGGTAGTAGTCCTTAGGGGACCTGCTTTAATGAACAGATATAATGATATAATCAGCATAGTAATTTTTTACATGTCATTGGATGCTTCCTAGTACAGGGTCTGGAGCTTTTCAGCATGGGAACTGTAAGGCAACAACTCCATCTGTCTCTCGTTTACCACCCTCCCCCCCCAAACCCCCAAACCTGCAGAACTGTCAACTACATTAGCTCCCCAAACAAGAACACAGCTCCTTGAGGTCAACTCCCCTAGCCCTGGAGAGAGCAGGCCCACCCAGAGTGCCCTGACAAGGTGCCGTTGGCTTAGTGACTCCCTCCAAGTTCCACACTCTCTCCTCCACCATTGAATGAAACCGTTGTCTCCATTCCATTAAATTATTAGCTAATTAGCCCCGACGAGGGCTAACAGCGTGGTTTTGCTGGCAGACTGTGAAAAGAAAGCTTCGGCAAGGAAGATCAATGGCATTCCTGTCTGGCTCACACGAAGAGGGCTGCTGGCTGGGATGTGTGCTTGAGTCACGGCTCAATGCAGAGACGGGACAGTTAGGGTGAGGGATCAGCAGAGGGCTGCTACTGAAGCAAACACCAATGGGCAGATGAACCGAGTAGCTTTTGGAAACACCATATACAGACCCTTCTGTAGCATCCTCTGTGGGGCTGAGCTAGGAAAAAATGGGGCAAAGCGCTTTCATGGTGTATGAATTAAAGGAGACACAGAGAAGGGAGGAGATGGCATGGGAATCATGGGATGGGCGCTGTAGGATAGTCTGAACAACAAAGGGCTGGGTCTGGAGATGGGTCTGAGTCCTGGCAATACCCAACCAGCTGTGTGACTCTGGGCAAGTTCCTTTCTCACTCTGACCAACTGGGCTGGATGATGCTGAAAGGTCCTTACTAACCCAAGGCTCACAAACATGTGAAGGGGGGTAATATATAAGAAGCCTGGAAAGGTGGGCAGGAGACAGGAGTCTATTTGTTTCAACAAGGATGGGCACTGTATAGGGCACACAAAGACAAATGAAATAGTAACCCTTGCCCTCAACGGGTTTACATTCTATCCGGGAAACAAGTATAAAGAAAAGTAAATACCAATCTCTTGGGGGGAGGGGTTGGTGAGGGGTGGGGGAGGTGGAGGGATCTGGGGACTCTAAGCATTGGAGGGGAGAGAGGATATTTGTTCCAGGCATAGTGGCAGAAGACAGGAGGTTATATAAAGGGAACACCAAACAGATTAGTTTAGCTGGCCCACAGAATGTGTTGAAAGAGATTAATATCTCTATTAATATATTTATCTTATATGTTATATATTATAATATATAATAATATATTATATATTTCTATAAAAATAATATTTAATTATATATTATTAATATCTCTTCCTGGGAATATCACAAATATCACTCCTGGGAAGGCGGAATGGAGGCAAATTGTTGTTTTTCGGTCATGTCTGACTCTTCATGACCCCACTGGGGTTTTCTTGGCAAAGATACCAGAGTGGTTTGCCATTTCTTTCTCCAGCTCCTTTTACAGGTGAGGAAATTGAGGCAAACAGGGTTAAGTGACTTGCCTAAGGTCACCCAGCTAGTGTCTAAGGCTGGATCTGAACTCAAGAAGATGAGTCTTCCATCTAGTTGCCCCAACAACAAGAACAACTGGAGACAATAAATCCCTGGAGTTTCTTAAACAAGGGAGAGACAGGGTCAGGCCTATGTCTTAGGAGGTTCAACTTGGCATCTGTGAGGAGGGTGATTCAGAGAAGCCAGACCAAGTAAGAGGCTATTTCAATAGTCAAACCAGCCAGTCAATCAACAAACATTTCCTGAGCACCTAATTTGTATCAGTCACTATATCAGGCCCTAAGAACACAGAGCCCTCAGGGAGCTTCCGTTCTGTTGTGGGAGGTAGAGCATATTAAGATAAGCAATGACAAGGACCTGAACTAAGCTGTATGATCTAGAAACCTGGATGGGGAGGGGGGAGACAGAGCCCTTCAAAACAGGAATCACGAAGGGGTTCTGCTTAGTTCCACGCTCCCCTTCCCAGCACAGGAGGGGCACAGACACAATCAACTCAGAGTATACTGCAGTGTAAATCTTTATTTATTAATACCTTTAAACATAAAAAAACAACTTTAATTCTGCATTCTATATTGAAGGAATTAGACTGCAATGATTTCCAAGGAATCATTCTATGAATCGATACATTCAAAAATCCTTAGACTGGCTTGCCGGGCTGCACGCAGTCTACTTTTTTGAACGCACTAACTTGTCTGGCTACCCTTAGTCTCCTACCCATTGCAAGCTTTTTCACAACTACTTAACATATGGCACCCCCCCCAGCCAAAACTGCCTTCCCTATCTATTAGCCATAAGGTGCTTGTTCCTGAAATGTATTCTGTTCATGATAATCTCTCTTTTTTTTTTTTTTTGCTTTTTTTTTTGGAGGGGCGTAAGGTAGGGTAATTACAGTAAAGTGACTTGCCCAAGGTCACACAGCTAGTTTTTGTGTTAAGTGTCTGAGGTCACATTTGAACTCAGGTCCTCCTCACTCCAGGGCCTATGCTCTATTCACCACTCCACCTAGCTGCCCTAGTGTTACTCTCTTTTTTTCTGGAATGTCCCTTTACCTCTGCAAATTCAACCTAATCTCTTTCACCTCCTCCAGGGGCCTTGACTCCAGTCTATCCTGACTTCTCTCTTCTTTTGATTCCTTTCGTACTTCCCAGTTTAGCATTTAATTATTCCCTATCTTTTAAATTCTTTCTCCTCATCTCCCCCCTACTCCCCAGCTCTCAAACTTCAAGTTTCTGAAGACTGACATTTTTTATGCCTTTCCGACTCCTTACAGTTTCTAATATAGAAGGTTCCCAATAAATAATACTTAAATACAGACACATTAGAACTAAAAACGAAAACAAATGAACCAGGTTTAGTTCAGGTCTTGAACTAAAACAAATGAAGTCCAGGTTTAAGAATGGTTTGAAAGGGAGTAACCAGATTTCCATTCCCACCTGCATTTAGTAGCCTACGGATAGTTTGGTCTAAGGACAGAGAATGGAACCAGAACCAGAGAATCTCAGTTCCAATCCCAGCTCTGCCCTCAGAGAACTCAGGTCACCTGTGTCTCCAGTAAAATGAGATAGTTGGACTGGATCCCTTCAGGCACTAAATCCATGATCTCAGGATCAGCCCTGGGCAATTCACAAGTTTCAGAGCACTGGACCTGGAGTCAGGAAGAGCTGAGTTCAAATCCAGACTCAGATCATTGTGTATGACCCTGGTAAGTTATTTAACCTGTCTGCCTTAGACTTATCTTTAAAAAAAAAAAACGGGGATCATAATAGCACCTACCTCCCAGAGTTATTCTGAAGATAAAAAGAGCTTACATTTATAAAGTGCTCTGCAAATCTTAAAGTGCTATAGAAATACTAGTAATTATTTTTTAAAATTAAGTAATCAAATAAAAAAAGGACTTGGGCATCCCCTTTCCTGCGTGCAGAGTGGCCTTCTCTAATCTGTACCCAGGACCTTTCTCCGGCTTCCTAGGCCTGGAGCTAGACTCTCTCCATTGAATGACTCATTCCAGGACTCCTCACCTGCTCAGGTCTGAAATATTGAGAAGAAAGGCAGGCTGTGAGTCCCAGAGGGAAACTCTTAAGGAGGGTGGGGTTCATAGCTAGTGCCTTTTGGACTCTGTAAGTGATTAACACCCGTGTCAATACAGGTCACCCTCACCCAGCTGAGCAGAGATAAAAGATCACAGAATGCTCTGGAAAGGACCTCCAAGTTTCTCTGCCCTGCTCCTGAGGTTTCCCAAGGAGGCCAGATTCAATGCCTGCGCCTTTTACTGTATTAATTACTCCCCATGGGTCCCTCCTTAAAGCTTCTCTTTCAAATTTCTGGGCTAAGGGAGGCAGGTCTGCAAGGGAGTAACCAGAGATTTCTATTCCTACCTGCATTTAGTAGCCTAATTTTATATTATATATGTATACACACATACACATATATGTGGAAGAACACAGTGGAAGAAATGATGGATTTGCAATCGTAAAACATAGATTCAGAAGATCAGAGGGCCCTCGGAGTCCAATACACTCATTTTACAGATGGCGAAACTAATTAAATGTCAGGATTTGAAACCAGGTCCTCTGACTTCAAAGTCAGAAGTGTGTGTGTGTTTGAGTATGAGTGTGTGTGTGTGTGTGTGTGTGTGAGTATGAGTGTATGTGTGTGTGTGTGTGTGTGAGTATGAGTGTGTGTGTGTGTGTGTGTGTGTGTGTGTGTGTGTGTAAAAGCAGAAGTCCTCTTTAAGAAGGCAGAGGCCTGTCATGATTCTGTCATGAACTTGCTGTATGACACTGGTCAGGTCATTGACCTTTGTGGGCTAAATTTTTTCTCATCTATAAAAAGGAGTCAGGCTGGGTAACGCCAAAAGTCTTCTAACTCTAAATCTGTGTACATGAGATTTCTTTAGGACCCTCCACAGTGCTAGGCACCAAGGAGGGGACTCAATAAACACTTGGCTGATGTAAAGCCCATCAGAGGTATCCACACTGGTCTAAACCATCTCACAATCTCTCCCACCTCCTGGCTGAGAAAAGGGAGAAGGGGGTACTCCCTTCTCTTTGTAGCTTTCACTTTCCAAGCTGCTGTCCTGGTACACAAGGCCCCTTTATTCCTAGTCCCACTCAGACATGCTGACCACCAGACTCGCCCCCTGCCAACCCTCAGGCCTGCCCCAGTGGTCCTGCCAATCTCCTGAGAAAGAAATGACTTTGTGCCATTGGGCTGGTATGTGCAGACACAGGGAGGGACCTCGGTTACCTCACAGGACAAAAAGTACATGTGGAAAGGAGGGTTGGTTAGAACCTGAGTAACAAAGCTTTGTAGCTGGTTTCCCTCCCTAACCTGACCTTTTCTTCCCAAACCAGCATGGGAGTTTTCCATTTAGGAGATCTGTACAAACCACTCCCTATGGTGCTGGAATCCCTACCTACCCTCCCTGCGTCTCCTTTGAACTTGCTTCGAGGCTTAGCTAATCTCTGAAGTTATTAGCACCCTCTCTGTCTAGAAACTAACTCCTATGTACTTCTGTGTAGACTTTCAGCATCTGCCACTTCTATTCCAAGCAGAATGCAAACTCCCTGAGGGCAGGCACTGTTTCTTTTGGTCCTCATTTCTTAGAACAGGGGTTAGCCCAGGGAGGCTGAACCTTCAGCCTCAAGGCACATGAGGGCTGCACTTGAAGACCCAGAGGGCCACATGCTGCCTCCAGGCCCCAGGTTCCCTTCTGGTTCTAGCCCCTAGTAAGTGATTAAGCAATATTTATGACAAATATTATGACAAATGCAAAGTGACTAGAGAAGGAATGAGGATATTCATTTTTTTTACTTTTTTGCTTTTTTTTGGAGGGCAGTTGGGGTTAAGTGACTCGCCCAAGGTCACACGGCTAGTTTTTGTGTTAATTGTCTAAGGATAGATTTGAACTCAGATCCTCCTGACTCCAGGGCCGGTGCTCTATTCACTTCGCCACCTAGCCGCCCCTGAATGAGGATATTCATAACAACAGAAACAATAGCTAATATGTATATAGCTTTTTAAAGTTTAAAGGAGTTTCCATATGTGGTATTCACTCATCTGAAGTCATAATTAGCACTAATCTTCCTTCCTCTAAACTGGGAGCCCTTAACTTGGGGTCTATGAACTTCCAAAGGGCCTGTGGATAAATTTTAGAGGATCTGTCAACTTTAAATATGCTATTTCAATGTATGTGATTATTCTATACATTTTATTTAATGCATTTAGAAGCATTATTCTGAGGAGGGGTCCATAGGTTTTACCAGACTGCCAAAGGGAATCCATGACACAAAATAAGAACTTTTTCTTGAATGCTAATAATAATAGTGATGATAATAAAAATAATATCTAAATTTATATAGTGCTTTAAGGTCTCCTTCACAAGGAATCGAATCTGACCCTGACAGCAATCCTGCTCATGTCTGCTGATAATTGTAAAGTTCGTAACAACAACAAAAAAAAATTTAAAGGAAAAAAAAGGGAACCTCTTCCCTAATTAGAGCCATATCTGTTCATTCTCCTTCCCTCCTAGCTCAGGAAAAGTGTCTTGACTCTCAGGGAACAACAGAGTTTCCCAACCAGAAGTTAGGTGAATCTTTCCCCAAATATCTTCTAATTAACGATTTCAACTTAAACAAGAGAATGGAAAATGGCATAAGGAATGAATGATTGGCCTTGCCATCCTTCCCCACACCTGACTTTAATAATTACAGGCTTCTTATTTGGCCTGTCTGTGGGCAGAGTCAAGACTCTGGGCCACTTCTCTAAATGCAGATTGCCCTCCCCCCTTTTCCCTGACAGCTTCCATCATACCCTGGTCCCCATGCCCTGAGGGTACAACTGGACAGGTCTGCCAACCCCCCAGAGCATAGCTGGCTTTTGGGGGGGAGGAAATAAGGCAGGGGTACATCGAATACACCTTTTTACTATTTTCCCCTTAAATTCTAAATAACAATGACCAAAGTTGGCCCTTTTCTCCTGGGATGGGGTGTGGGGGAGGCAAGTGAGAATTGGAGAAGGATCTGGCAATCCTGAAATTCAGATTAGGAAATGCTGATGCTACATTTGTCTCATGAGTGGTTAAAAATAACAAGCCCTCACCCCTTCCATGTATCTTTATCTTCCCCCACACCCCTTCCAAGGGCACTACTGGGCAGGACGCCACCCTTGTTTGTCCTGGTGCACCAAAGCCTAGCTGCTTTCTCTACTGCCCAGAATCTGGAGCGTAAGCTGTATTTTCACAGACATTCACGGAGCATTTGCCTCAGAATCACACTGTAGTACTAATAAAATTGCGAACGAAATCAAAGAATTTCAGGGTTGGAAGGAGACCATTCTTTGATTACCTGGTACGGTTCACCCAGACCTTTTGTATTTATTAAAAAAAAAAAAAAAGGAACAGAAGGGAAAGAGAAACTCAGTTGTGCCCTGAAAAGCAACAAGTTAATGGCATTTATGATATGTCCAATAGTCCAGTCCTTCTGTTACAGCCTGTAAGAATGGGGGCAAAGGAAACCAATGATCCTGTCTTTGTTGTTCCCACTTATGTGGATTACTCGGCAAATCAAAGTCTTGAATATTACCAATGGTCCCCTTCAGGATGAACTGCTCTTTAGCTCCAAAGGTCATTACTAGTATGTAGCTTGCAGGGAACCCGGCTACAGACCAAGGACCTGGGATCAGAGGCAGAGAGTGACTGATTTCATTCTATAACCTAGAAATCCCGTCTCTTCCTCCAAGGCGAGAATCCAACTTGCTAACTTCTGAATGAAGACTTACCCCTTGTCCTTCTTTAACCCCAAGCCTCAGAGAGGAAGCAAAAGGAGGCTCCAAATCCCTTGATGAATCTTAGAATCAATGGATTTTAGAGGCAGAAGGAGCCTCAGAGATCATCTAGTGCAAGGTCTTTATTCTACAGAAGGTCAGAGAGGGAAGAATGAACTCACCTAAGATCAGAGCTCTAAGTGGCAAAGCTGCCATGATTTCCTGCCTCCCAGCCCACCCCTAGCCCACACTAAGAGCAGCTTTGGTCTAGGGCAGTCTGTTATGAGGCCCAAAGGAAACCATCCCGCTTAACTCTGTCTTGTGCAAAATCATAGATGACTAGCTTCTGCTTTCTCAAGTTTGCACCAGAGTCTACCAGACTGGAAACCCTAAATCACTTGGGATCTAAGCAGCCTGGAAGCACATTCAGAACTCATAGACTCCAACTCCCAAATTCTACAGAAGAGGAAATTAAGAAGGAACAGGGAAAGCCCAGGAGGAGTGACTTTCACAGAGTAAAAGGAGTGGTAAGGCTGAGATTAGAAAGACTGTCTCCTGACTCAAGGTCCTGAGCTTTTAAATCTTCAAAGATATACAATACCACAAAGAGACAAACAATAGAATAAAGGCCTTGACAGGCAACATGGCCATTAACGAAGCCAAAACAGTTTTTAGGGCTCTTCATTCAGCATGTTTAAAAATTAAAAAACAAAAAACAAAAAACACCCAAATTAATGCTCCCACCCCAGCACAGAGGAGATAATCGCTTATTTGTCTCCCTTTATCCCTACAACTTCCCGACCTGACTGGATATAAAAATCTCAGTAGAATTCCATAGGCTAAAAGGAAAAAGGTCACAATTACATCACATACACAGGGACACTGATCCAGGGCCCCACCCCTCCCTCTGCCCTGATCGCCCAGGACCCCCTTCCAAGCTTCCAAGGCTCCCCACCCAGGACCGGAAGGCCAGGGAGGGAGGAAGGACAATTGGGACCACACCCAAGCCAGGGCAGGAAACCCCAGAGAGGAAGAGGCCAGGAGAATGCCACCATCAGCGCTGAACTCTGTCCTATTTCTTCCAAGCCAGAAGGCACTTGCTCCACCCCCCACCAACAATTCCCATTCCCCACTTTGTTAACAACCAGGAACCTGTATTCTAGGTCAAAGCCCTGTTAACCATTGACCCATCACGGTGACTGTAGATCAGAGACGAAGAGCCTGGTGAAGCTGGAGGGCAGCTTGGAGCTCAATTAGTCCAGTGGTTCTCAGACTTTTTGGTCTTAAGACCCCTTTACATCCTTGAAAATGATTGAAGACCTCCTCCACCTGCCCACTCCCAGCAAAGAGTTTTTGTTTATGCAGATTATATCTGTAGATCTTTACTGTATTCGACATTAAAACATATTAGTATTAGCATGAAAACAGTGTTGGTCTCTCAGACCCGCTGAAAGGGGTCTCAGGTACTTCCAGGCAAGGCCATACTTAGAGAACCACTGCCCTACAGCAGAAGCTTCTTAAGGGCAGAAACCACATTCTTACAGTTCATCTGTTACCCTCACAGAACACAGCGCAGTCCCTTGCTTGTAGTAGGTGCTTAATGAATCGAAATAGACAATTCTACACCAGGACTATTACCTAAGCCCCCTGACGCTTCTTTTGGTGTCTAGCTTCTTCCCCTTCCTATTCATCCTGCCCATCCCATCATCACCAAATTCATCTTCCTAAGACACTGCTTTGTTCACTATCACTAAGAAATCAAATATGGCTTCCAGCTGCCTACCAAATAGAGCTCAAATTCTTTAGCCTGACTTCAAGACCTTCCATAACCTCCTAAGACTGAAAGGGACCTAGTCTGAACCCCTATGAATGAGGAAATTTAGTCCCCGAGTACCTCCTCCCTCATCTTGTACTACTCAGGTACACTGATTTGTTGCTCTAGCCAAGCTGAACGTATTGGAGTTCCCAGAACATTCTTCTATTTCCTACCTCCGAGCCTTACTTACGCAGCTCCTTCTGCCTGTTGAAATCCTTCAAGGACCAACTCCGACGTCACCTCATTCAAGAAACCTGCCAGCTAGAAGAGATGTAGCTTTCTTAAAATACTTTCTCTGTGCCATTTTCATGGCGCACATACATACTCCCTTGTATTGCTTGTATATGGCTCCTCTGTGGTACTATGGGAAGACAACTGGATTTGAGCTCAAAAAACCAGACCCAAAATACCCGCTCTACTACTTATGACCTGTGTGACCTTCGGCAAGCTGAATTTCCTCATCTGTAAAATGAGGGGGTTGAACTAGATGCCTTATCAATTCCCTTCCAACTCTCCTAGGTCACCCGTGATCGCCTCTCCTAGACTGTAAGCTTTTGCAGGTAGAGAGTCTGATTTATTTATCATTGTGTCCCCCACAATGCAAAGAACAATGCCTTGAACAGACAAGACCCTTACTTAGTAAATGATTACTGGAAGAATGAGCAAAGGAATGAACTGAATCTTCAAACTGAGACCAGAGAAGGAACCAATTTTCCCAGGTTTAGCCTACCCAATGTACCTGCTGTAGGGCAGCCCCACATAACCACATAAACACCGACCATGAAGGACGGCTCCTATCATTCAATGCTTGACCTCATTCAGACTGAGATGTTGAGTAGGCTTGTGGCAGAAACACCTCCTTCTGCAGCTCTAGGGTTACTTCCATTGTTGGCAAGAGAGAAGGTTCAGAATTTGAACAAGATCTCACACATCTATTCCTTTATAGTACGAAGTATTTTCTTATTAACCACTAAATAGCACCAGATGAAAACAGCCCCTTTAAAAGGCAACCAGACAAGCCCGATATCCCACCTTTTGTATATTTTAATGAAATAATGGGGGGAGGAAGGGAGGAGAAAGAAAAGGGAGGGTGAATAAGTGAAATCTTTTCCTTCTGATTATTAGGGATTTTTAAAATATAAGAGAGAGCAGTGAATGTGATTATAATAGCTCATGTTTATATAACACTTTAAACTTTACAAAATGTTTTTATATCGGTATATATACACACTTATATACGTGTGCATACATGTATGTAGGTGTGTGTATCTGGCTTGTATACATACACACATGCACACACATACATGCATGCATACATACATACATAGTCTTAAATGATTCTCACAACCACTCTGGGAAGTAGGTCTTATTACAGTGTCTGTTTCAAAGAAGTTAAGTGACTTGCCCAGGGTCACACAGCTAATAAGGGGGTCAAATGAAATAATACTGGTAAAGCATTCAGCGGAGTGCCCAGCATACAGCTGTTTCTAATAAATGCTTACTTCTTTCCCTTCCTGATAAACTTTAATCAGAGGCAGGATTTGAGCCAGATCTGGCTCTAGGTCTCCTACACCCTCTCCCCTACACCTGCCTGTCATGCACCTCCTATAGCTCTAATTAAACACTTGTTTTTAAGACTAGGAGTCTTCAAACTTCAATTTTTTTTTTTTTGCAGTTCACCAGGTATGAATGAAATACTTGTTCTGTGCCTTCTGGCCCCCCTGGAGCTCCATCAAAACTATATACAAACTAAAGCAGGGTCATGGAAAGATTCTTCAGAGCTGGAAGACCCAAGTTCAAATCCCACCTAGAAAAAAAACACAACCCCCTTGGGACTCAGTTTCCTAATCTGTAAAATGAGAGAGATAGACTAATGGCCTTTGTGGTCCCTTCCAGCTATAGAATTCTGATCTGGCAACAGATTTAGTTTTGACAACATGAACACCAGCAAGAACGGTTAAGGGTAGTTAAGGTGATCAAAAAGATCTGTTCTCTTGAGATAGGAGAGATTCCCACATTGGTTCTTAGGGATCAAGGCAGGGGATAAGATGACTACCCAGGGTGCCTTGCAAAATCAGGAAAGAATGGAATTTAGTCCATCTGTCTTTTCATCCATCCTTTCGTCCTTCCTTCCTTCTTTCCTTCCTTCCTTCCTTCCTTCCTTTCCCAACAGCAGCTACCTCTCAGGGTTGCTGTAAGGATCAAATGCAATATTTGTAAAGTCCTTAGCACAGTGTCTGGCACATAGGGGGTACTATAGACATGTTTATTCCCTTTCCCCTTCATTGAAGAATTCTTAGGAATCTAAGCTGGCAGGGTCAAAGTTTAGACAAGACACAGTCTTTGCCCTCAGAGGGTTTAGAGTCCTAAAGCAATTATAAGAAGTTTGAAGTCTCTTAACGCAGTGACCTAATACTGTATATTACAGCCACTTGTGAATGACAGCAATCTCGTGCCACCCCTCCCATGAGACTAGGAGGTCCATAAAGGTAGGGATCATCTGCTAGCTAACCTCTGCATTTCCAGGAGTTGCTGTAGACTCACCGAATCAATAGATGCCCTGTAAAAGCTCAGTATTTTCCATTCTTCTCCCTGCAGAACTGTTCCCCCGTTTGCACCCTTTGTATACTCTATACCCTTCCAAAGACATGCCTACAACCTCACTGAGACAGATTTCACTCTTAGTTGTGTCTGGCTCCCCAAGGCAACTATTCTCCCTGCGGCTGACCCCTGGCACTCTGGCCATCCCTTTAGCTCTACTTTGGTTCCCTCTGACAATCAGCTCCCTTCTAATCACTCACTACAACTTCCCCCCACCCCCGCCCCCTCCCCTTGCACTTCAGTGTGGACTTGCTGGGCCCTGCTGAGGTTAAGTTTCAGAGGCCACTGAAGTTGAGCCAGGTAGAGTCAGAAATGGGATCTGTCCATCTGGTTCCTGCAATTTGTGCCTTGGCTCATTCCCTGCCCCCTCCCCAATCCCTAAGAACAAAGCACTCTGGAAAGATTGAGAGATACATCCTGGGGCCACCAAAGAAGGTGGGGGAGGGAGGGAGGGAAATCTGACTCCCCTAGAGGACTTCATCCTCCAAAGAACCCTGTAGCCTTTGACCCACGTGGAGTATTCACCAAGGGGCAGAGGAGCAGAAAGCTTCCAGACTGTGTGTGTGTGATCTTTTCTAACTCCTTTTTCATCTCCTAAGGCATGACCCCTTCATGCAAACCCACAGATCACATCCCTATGCAGATATGTAACAGCACTCACCACCACCACCACTACTACTTATCATCATCATCATCATCACAAAGCTACCACATATGCTTTAAGGTTAGGAAAATACTTTACAAATATTATTTTACCACTGGCTCTTAGGGCTAGAAAGGTCATTGATTCCCTAACATACACACCCAGGTACACATTCTCATCACCGGCTCATTGCAAAAATCAGAAAACACCCCCAAGATCACATCGACTAATCCCTCACTTGATTTTATGAATGTGGAAAATGGAGGCCGGGAGGATGTGATTTATAGATTTATAGATTTATATTGTGACTAACAGCAAACGACCCCAACATACAAAGCCTCCTCCTAGAGCTCTGCAGTCTTGGCCTCATCAGGCACCCCAAGACCACGAGCTCTTGAGGATCACAAACAGAGATGGAAGAGACCTCTGAGGGGGTCTTGTCCAATCCCCCCATTTTACAAGCAAAGAAACTAAGACCCCGAGAGTCCACAGTCCCACTGAAGGGAGTCAGTTGTAGGGCCAGGTACACACACTATGGTTTTTGGAGTCCCACAGCACCATAATGAGTCCTCTTTGCTGGGATGAGGAAATGAGGAGAAAGGCTAAGAACTCAGATGTTTATTTCTACTCTTATTTGGGACTGGATTGTAGAAAATCACTGGAGTGATTCAACAAAGGATGGAGAGATTCATACATTTGCAGGTAAGGAATGCTTAGTTGACTATGTAAGAAAGGGAGAAACATGGGCCTCAAAAACTAAATCCTGGGCTTATGCTCCTGAAGTAGCTACAACTTCCAAATGAATTCATTAAAGTCTAAAGTGCTTTGATGAAGGAATCACAAAATCCCCCTTCTCAACCTTTTGGGTGGATCCAATATCAATCAATCAATAAGCAAACATTTATTAAACGCCTACTGTGGTAAGTGCTGGGGACATAAAGATCCCCAAATTAAAATTAGTCCCTGTCCTCAAGAAGTTTACATTCTATTAGTAGAGACATGCACATGAACATATACATTAAAAATTTAGGGCAAAAACAACTGTTGGGGGCAGGGTTGGGACAGGAAATTTCCACATAGAAAGTGTCATCTAAACAGAGTTTTGGAGGAAATGAGGGATTGTAAATAGATATCCAGCTAAGGTAGGAGTGGTTTTCAAGCATGAGGGCCAGTCAACAATGCCAAGGTGAAGAGATGGGAGATGAATGTCATGTGTGCGGAGCAGCAGGACAACCCAACACCATAAGACTGCCCATACTGAAAGAAGTATAAGGTTGGGACCAGAATGTGAAGACGTTTAAAAAGATAGACAGAGGTGATGCTATTTAATCGTAGAGAAAACAGGGAGCCACGGGAGTTGACTGAGTAAAGGAATGACACAGTCAGAGATTCACTTTAGGAAAATCACTTTGGCATTTTCCCTAAGATGAATTTACCTATTTCCTTCGGGGTCACTGGTCAAGCTGTAGAATGCAAAAAAGTACATTTCAGAAGGAAATGAAGGCCTTCCTCCAAGGAGGGGCCCAAGCTAGGGGATCTGAAAACCATTCTGCTTCCTCTTCTAGAAACATTCCCATCACCCATGCCTATCCCTACTGGGAGGGGAGATGGGGATAGTTCTCAACCCTACTCCCATCCCACCCCTACTTCTGTACAACTGTTTACATTAGTTCACAGCACATTTGGCTGTGAAAACAAACCACCAAGGGCCTCATCAAGATGGGGAAGGGAGAACTAGAAATCAACTTTTTATTTATTTTATTTACTTGTGTATAAGTTAAATTCCCCCAGTAGAAGGTAAGCTTCTTGAGGGCAGTCTGGTTCTGTCTTTGAATCTCCAGTACTCTGCACAGCCCCTAGACTGTAGCAGGTACTTGATAAATGCTTGGTGAACACATTTATATGACACTTTTACACACCCACTATCACATCTGACCTTGACAATAATCTAGTGTGGCCAGTCTAATTATTCCTACCTAATTCTCAAATGAAGAAACTGGAGTCCAGGGGGATTGTGACGTATGGAAACTTAGAGTCTAGCTTTTTTTTTCTTCCCCCTTCACTACTGGATATTAATCCAGTAATACCACCAATCTGGCCTTTTTCCTGAGCTACTGAGAAGGTTCATCTGGGCACGGAGGGTGGCGATGAAGGGGCTGAGGGAGGGACATATTTCTGTGAAGAAAGGGGAAGAGAAGTAAGCCAAGACCCTGAGGTCAGACTTCCTGTCCCAAGACAGGCGAGATTCCTGGCCGAGTGTCCCATGGGAAGTTGTGGAAGCTTCAGCCCTTGGGAAACATTAAACCAGAGCTAGACAAAGCCTTTGGGGAGAGCTGGGCAGGGCTTCCTGCCCTGGCCTGAGCCAGCCTAGATGACCTGCTGGGCCTCTTCCATGATTCCAGGACAGGATCAGGTTTCTGCCTCATCTCAGCCTAGGATGTTCACTCCCTGGCCCAGCCTATTCCTTGGCTCTTGCTCCTCTCCCCTCCCCCTGCAGCCCCTCCTCCTCCTCCTTTGTAAAATTTTTCCTCCCTTTTCCAATCCAATGCCTATGATGTGCTATTTGTGGCTTTCTGCCCAGCATGGGACCTGACCCCAGTCAATTAAGGGGAATTGGGAGTGGGCTCTAAGATCCTTCTAGTTGCCGCCTCTGCTGCAGCTCCAAAATTTTAAACAAGGATTGAACTTAAAGGGGTAGGGGGAACATCCATCTGGTTTCTGAGACCACAGCAGAGAAATCCGTGCATGACCTAGGAGAGCAGGGGCAAGGAGCCCATCAGTCTGCAAAGCAGGCTTCTGCCTGCTGTCCCCACCCTGCTCTCTGACTTCTGACCTTTCTATTACTTCAGGAGAAGAGCACAAAAGAAGTCTTCTCCAGGGCCAAAACTGCACATTTCAACTGGCCTCGTAACCAATGAGTTCCAGCTACCCAGAGAACTGGGAAACAGTTGGTTTTTCCTTTGTCCCGGCTTCTCCTCACTGTAGCCTTTTTCTACTCTGCAAAGACCCTCCTTGCAAGCATCCAATGCCTTGTTGACAAGTTCCTAGCTCAAAATAAGACCTTAATAAATGCTTACTAACTGAGTGACTGATTCTTCCCCTCTCCCCTCCATCCAGACCTGAGCCCTGCAGAGGCTCTTCCATCAATCCTTCAAAAAGCTCCTAAAATAACCAGATTAAGAACTAGACCTCAGGGGCCGTCTAGTCCAATCCCCTCCATTTCTCAGATGAGGAATCTGAGACTCAAGAAAGTGAAATGGCTCACCCAGGGTCACAGAGAATTTCTTTTGCCCATGGGAGCATTTGTCAGATCTCTCCCAGTGGAATGAAAAGATGAGGATTCAGAGTTGGAAAATGACCTTATAAACCACCCGTTTCAACCCCTCTAGAGGGTCTGAGGGATGTAAAGAGGCCCAGAGAGGCTATGAAGTGTATCCCACATCACACAGACAGGACAGATCAGAGCTGGATTTGAACCTGGGTCTTCTCTGCCCGCTCTATCCCCATGGAAGGACTCCCAGGCACTTGTAGGAGAGCAAAAAAAGGTTTGGGGGCACTGAGCTCTTTCTGGAGCCCACAAAATCATACCACATGAAAGAGAATCTCCTTTTCTTTCAAGGAGCAAGACAACCTGGCCTCCCTGGCAGGGGACAGTATCAACACTATTCTGCACAAACCAGAATTGTCTCTGTCCCTAAACTGGTACAGAAAGGGAAGACTGAGAATCTTCAGGAATACACTGAGCTTACCAAGCATGTACGTAGCCAACTAGGGCATCTGGGTGGTGCAGTGAATAGAGCACTGGTCCTGGAGTCACGAAGACCTGAGTTCAAATCTAGCCCCAGACACTTACTAGCTGTGTGACCTTGAGCAAGTCACTTCATCCTGTTTGCCTCAGTTTCCTTATCTGTAAAATGAACTGGAGAAGGAAATGGCAAACCACTCCATGATGTCTACCAAGAAAACCCTAAAGGGGGTCACAAAGAGTCTGAAAACAACAGAACAAAAACCACCACATATATTACACATTGATATCAAGTGTTAGCTATATCTTAAATACAATAAAATGGGGCAGTTTAGAGAAAAAGTGGGCTTAAGTCATCTACTATATTACTAATAAACAGACTGCCTTCTAGATGGTGGCTGCAGGAACTCATATTTCCCCCTGAACTGCTTCTCCTTGGGATTTTTCTCCTTTCTTTACAAGGCCATCCGCCCCAGCTCCAAGCCTTCTGGCTGACCCTATGCTCATGGGGCATCATTCCCAGGTTCCGGCCCTGACCTCCCATCCCAGGAACCCCAAGTTCTATAACAAAATGTGCAGGGGGTGCTGGAGCCTGGCTTCTTTTTTGAAATGCAGATGAATTTTTATGCCTGTTTTCTGTTTGCCCCAAGATGTTTTGTCTTCCCTTACAGGGTCTAAGGCACAAAAGAAAATCTATGTATGTGTCTGGTGGGGGGTGTGTGTGAAGAGGAAGACTTTTCTCCCCCAACCATTGTTATATAGTAGTAAAAACCCTTAGAAAATCTCAAAAGGCTGGTGTTCTTGCTTCAGCAACAGAAGCCCCCAGGAGAGAAGGGGAGAGCCTGTGGGCCTGGACAGGAGACACTCCCAGTCAGAGGCCACAGGTAGGGACCGGAAGGACAGACAAAGGCAGGGCATGTCTGGGTACCCTTGGAGGAAATGCAACAGCTCAGACAGAAGGGCTCACAGCAGCAAACTCCTGGGATACTACAGGTTAAATAGGGTCTGGGGACTCGGTCTAAAAACATCGCCTTGGTGGCCTTGGGTGGTATCTGCCTAACAGCCCCCGTTTATAGAAAGCTTGAAAGCTTGCCAAGTATTTCATAGAACTTCATGTCACCTTCTCTCCAGCCCTATGGGGTAGATGCTATTATTATCTTTGTTTCTACAGATAAGGACACTGAGGCTTAGAAAAGTGAAATGACTAGCTCAGGGTCACACAATAACAGGCGTGCTGCTCTCCAAACCATCCGCTATATTTTGCAATTTTGTCTTTCCTGACTTCACATCTCAGGAGGAGGGTTTTCTTGTTCTTATACTGAATCATCACAACAATGACAAGAGGTAGTGAGTGTGGCAGAGTGGCTGATGACCTGGGTCCAATCCTTGCCTTTGGTCCCTTCTGGCTGTGTGACGCTGGGTAGGTCACGTCACTTCTCCGTTCTCTCTCCTCATTATTTCCCATTCATCGTGTGTGTGTGTGTGTGTGTGTGTGTGTGTGTGTGAGAGAGAGAGAGAGAGAGAGAGTGTGTGTGTGTGTGTGTGTGTGTGTGTGTGTGTGTGTGAGAGATTGTCATCTCCCCCATTAGATTATAAGCTCCTTGCCCCATAGCTCAGCACAGTGCTTGACCCATAGTAGGTGCTTAATAAAGATTTGACGGGATGTTCTCTCAGTGTTCTAGGCAACTCTCTAAGGTTACAAAGAAGGCTCGACTTGCATCTCTAGCACAAGTTTCCTCATACGGGAAATCATACATCCAGTACCTATCCCTAAAATATTCAATTTCAACATTTATATAGTGCGTCCCAGAAGTCTTAATGCAGTTTGTTAAGCCTTATAAGAAGACTTTCGGGACATTCGGTATAACGTTTTAAAGTTTTCAAAGGATGTTATTTCATTTCAGCTTCATAACAACCCTATAAAATAAGTGCTGTAGGTACAACAGATATTGCCTCCATTTTGCAGATGATCAGAAGATCAGAAAACGTTAGTGCCTTGTCCATGGTCACACATCGGACCCCAGCCTGCCCAAGCCCAGCTTTCCAACCACTATGCTAGGCTGCCTCGATTTTATCACGAGTTTGATAGTCAAGCCACTATGAGACACTGCATTGGTTCGTATTACTTAAATCTGGAAGGGACAAGCAGCATCCTTTTACAGATGAGAAAACTGAAACACATAGAGGGGAAGTGACATGCCCAAGGTCATGCAGGTAAGAAAAGAACAAAGTCAGAAGAATCAGGGCCCCTCAACACACATTAAGCTCCAACTGCACACGGAGCTATAAAAGGGAATGTGTGACACAAAAAAGTTTAGCTAAGACGCTGCTCTCGTGGGGCTTCCTGGCAGTTAATATTTGTGGATCCAAATGAAATAATTTACTGAACTCCTGCTTTTTATTCAATCTTGTGGGAATACAAAGAGGATTCGATGTCTGGAGCTTACAATCTAGGTAGAAAGAAAAGAACTACCTCCTGAGGAAAAGGCTTCAGAATGCTGAAATGTTCAACTGTGGCATTCCATTTTAACCTACAAGGGGAATTTGGGGAAGGGGAAAACCAGTGCACCCTGGATAAAGTAGCATTTTTTCATATATATACACACACCTACAAAACACAGGGGAATCCAGAGACTAGTTCCAAGGGGTAGCAAATCCCAGGTCTGGGGTTTTCTTTTTTTTCCCCTTCCTAAAGGAAGGCAGATGCCTTCTGGGAATGCTTTCGACATCTGTGTGACCTTGGTTTGAGTAATTTCCCTTCTCTGGCCTTAGGTTTCCTTAAGCTTAGAGATGAAAATATTTTCAAAAGGCTCTAAAAGTCTAAATTTTTTAAATTTACCTACATGTAAGTATTCTTTATATGAGGGCACTTGTACAATGCATTATATATAAATGCTAATATTTTAAAAAACAATCATTGAATATTACTTATGTATAAAACTTTGGAGATACAAAGAAAAAATATTACAGTGTTTGCCATTAAGCTTATATTTTATTAGAGGAGATAAAACGTGAGCTCAAATAAATATAATACAAGATGAGAGATGATGGGGCAGTGGAGAAATCCAGAAAGAACACTCATGGAACATCTGAGAAAGGAGGGCATTCGGGAAAGCTTCATGGAAAAGATGACATCTGAGCAGAGACGCAAAGAAGAAAAATATTCCAACAGGTGGGAGAACGAAATATGTCTGGAGAAACAGAGAGAGAGCCCTCAGAGGGACCCGGGAGGTCTTCCTACCCTTGGCTGGCTGGAGCCAGCCTTTAGATGCCAGATGATGCCTGGGATGCTGATGGCAGAATGGGATTGGTCCAGCACAGAATGCTTATTTTTGTGTCTGGCTTGGCTAAAAGACTTTTGGAGAACAGCTCAGCATTAACAGAATGAGCCACAAGGCATGGGTTTATTTAATGCAATGAGCTTTTCCTGTAAACAAGACCTTTCTCACATCTTCACATCTACTTTTTATCTCATCAGCAACAGGGCCTGTGTTAACCTTGGGCAAGTCACTTCTTCCAGGTCTCAGTTTCCCCATTTGTAAGATGAGAATGGTAGGCAAGATGACCCCTAAAAACTTATGAGTCTCTTTAACTGTGATTCACTCACTTAGGTGCCACCTGACGGCTTACTCCCTTTACTTATGACATCATACCCAACCCCAAAGATTGGGAAAGGGAGAGAGAAGTAAAGGGGGAAAAATGAAAACTCTCTACGTCAAAACAGCAGCTTGGTCAGGTCTCAATTATCTGAAGGCTCCCTCTCCTCCCCGAAGCTGTCCAAGTTCCCCTGATCTGTCCATGGCGGCATTCACTCTCCACACTCCCACGAAGCTCCCTCTCCCCCTCTCTTCATATCAGGGCTGAGAAGTCAGTGTTTTCCAACTATAACTGGGCTAAACTGCTTACTTGACAAATAGAAAAAAGGCCCACGTGATTGGCTACGGTTTCATTTGGTACACACACACACACACACACACACACACACACACAGGTCATGCGGCAGGGAGGAATCAGATTTCTGTGGCTTTGAAGGATGACTGAAAGGGGCTGCCTTTCCTCACCCAGAAAAATGTCTTCTCCAAACACTTCTTCCCCACTTCCTGAATGAGACGGACATAGAGGGCTGTCAAGTGAAAAGATAAATAAGAGAGACATATATGTATACACACACACGTTCAAGGGGCTGTGTTTGTGGTTCCCTTTTTTCTTTTTTCCCTCCTCCCGACAGGAGGCAGATGCTTTCTGGAAATGCCCAGGACATCTGGGAGAATATCAGGACATGGGAGCTGAGAGGAGCCTTAACCATATCTGCTCTACTCTCATTTGACAGAAGAGGGAAAAGCGGGTCAGAAAGAAGAAGTCATGAGCCCAAGGTCACACAGCAAGTGAGTGAGTGGTAGATCAGACCTAAAACTTTTAGCTTTTTGATGCCTGGGATACGGCTCTTTATCATCATAACACATGGCAAAGGAAAGAAGAGACAGCAAGTCACATGGATCTGAGTCTCAAGCTGTAGCAGAGACTAGATGTCTGGCCTTGAATATAACCCTATCATAGGACTCTAATACGGTCCCCTCATTCCAGTGGATGAGATGGTCTCTGAGATTCCTCCTAGCTCTAGATTCCCTGCAGGGAACAACAGGGTCTCCCTTTCCTTCCCCTCTGGGTCTGGCTGGTTGGCTCAGAGCCCTGGAAGGGACAGGCAGGACACAGGACTTCTGAACAAGAGTTCTACTGCTCTGTGCCTCTGACACATGGCTATCTCCTTTCACCCTGGCATGAAGACAGGTTCCCCAGGAACCCAGCACAGAGGACAATAGTCCAGCTGTAACAAACAGGCACTGAATCAAAACTGGGCAGGTCACCATTTTGACAAAAGCCAAGAATATTCCCTCCTCCTCTCCTTCCACCCCCACTCACATGCTGTTCCCTTTTCATTCACTGTTTTGCCCATGGGAAGCAGAGACTTCCAATAAAAAAAAAAGGAGGAACGTTCTAAAGAAAGAAGAGGTCAGGGCACCTAGGTATCACACTTGTATAGAGCACTGGCCCTGGAGTCAGGAAAACCAGAGTTTAAATTCAGCCTCAGACACTTAGTAGCTGTGTGATCCTGGGCAAGTGAAGAGAAAGAAAAGGAAGAGAGAAAGAAAAAGAGAGAAAGAAAAAGAGAGAAAGGGAAAGAGAGAAAGGGAAAGAGAGAAAGGGAAAGAGAGGAGGGAAGGAAGGAAGAAAAACAAAGAAAGAAAAGAAAGAGAGAAAGGAAGGAAGGAAGGAAGGAAAGAAGGAAAGAAAGAAAAAGAGGGAGGGAGAAAGAAAGGAGGAAGGGAGGGAGGGAGGGAGGAAAGAGGCCCCCTGGCCATTAACAGGTCCACAGATTTAGAAGTCAATCAGTCAGTCTGACTCCTTTATTCTACAGATGAAGAACCTGAGGACTACAGAGGTCAATTGTCTTGCCCCAAATCACACAGGCAATAAATGCCGGGATTTGAGCCTGGCTCTTCTGCCGCCAAGTTCACTCTATCCACTTCCACCCTTCTCTCCTAGGTCGTCTCTAGAACCACAGGAAAAGATGCCTGCTCACTTACTTTGGGCTCAGCTCCCACGAGGCTTCCTCCACTGAGCTGCCCACCCCAAGCGCCTTCCTCCTGGGTCCTTCCTCTCTCCTGGGGAATTACAAGAAAGGAACTTCAAATTGTCTTCTCTCTAATAGCTTTGCTTTGGGGGGATTCCAAGGGCAGGAAAGAGATAAAGTAAGCAAAGAGGGGAAAGGGAGAAAGGAAAGTAAAGGTGGAAGAGAGGAAGGCAGGCAGGAAAGATGGAAGGAAAGAAGGAAAAGAGACATACACAAATCTACAGGGTGAGAGTTAAAAAGAGAAAGAGATGGTTATAGAAATGGGGAGAGACTTGAAAAGAGAGAAAGACAGAAAGAGAGAGAGAAACCCGCCTACAAAACGTTAAATACCTAACAGGAGATGACAAATCAAATGGGAATTACTGCGGTAAAAACATAATTAAAAACTTGATTGAAGTTAAACAGAATTTACATAACACTGCAAATTAACTTTACACTCAAAGTATTCACTGGGAAAGCAATGAAGAGGCATTTCATTAGTAATCTATATTTAAACAATACTTACAATAGAGTTGTTCTAACGAGAAACTTAGTGTTTTTAATAACAGCGATTGCCAATGGCTCCTAGCAGCCATCCTGATAGAGGCAACTGCTGTTCATTAGTAAGTGTGTATTTAGACAATTCAATATCTGGGACAGATATGATGTGAGGAAGCGTGATACACCAGGCCAGGTTGGACATTGGACAGGGAGGTGGTGGTAGATGATGCCAGAACTATGTGTGTATGTGTGGGCATGCATATATGTACACACATATACACACACATACCTATGTGTATATATATATATATATATACTTGTATGTACTATATATGTCTGTGCATGAAAGGTGTGTGTGTCAAAAGAAAAACAGTACAGGGTACTAAAAGGATTCCTGGTCCAATAGCCAAAGGATCCGGATTCTAATTCTTCCTATGTGAACAGAGATTGGCTGTTCTGGACCTCTGGGCTCCAGTTTCTTCTTCTTTCAGTTAATAAGTACACAAAAGGATAATATCCCTCACCTTCCCCAACTCACAGGGGTCACTTAAGGATTTAAATGAGATAATGGATGGAAAGCCATTTATGAAAAGTCTAAGTATAAATTCCATGGATTACTGTTATTATAGGCCTAGTGATCTAATTAGATTGCCCACAGCATGGGATAGCTTATTTCCTGGCACCAGCCCACCCCTCCGAGGTCACACAATGTCTAAAAGGCTTCTCACTCCACCCTGCAGGGATGCTCAAAACCCCAAACCAAAAAAGCAGTACAGTCAATTGCATCAGTTCAGAGACAGGGAGAAGAACCCAGCCCAGGTAAAAAGAGCCAGAACTGTGGCCTGCTGCTCTACCTTTGGTCCGGCCCCACCCTGGGTCTGGTCTGGCAAGCCAGCATTAGCAGTCTCTCCTTCTCTCTCCAAGTTCAAGGACTCAGCATCAGGTTAGGAATAGCACAGATAAAGCCGGGGTGCTTGTCTCTGCAGGCCATCACAGGTCAGCCTCTCTTCCAGATTACTCTATCTTCCCACCCCCTTTGGAAATCACTTCATCTCTATTCAGAGACCCTAGGGATAAAATGAGGCAGTTGGCCCATACCAGGAGGTTTTAACCTGGGTCCACGGACCTTGAATGAGAAAAAGACAAGACTTATTTTCACGAACCTCTAAGTGAAATGTAATATTTCCTTCCATTATGAATGTAGGCACCAAACCACAGTGGTGACAGCAGTACCTGCGAGTTGGTCACCAATAGAAATCGCAGAAGTTTCCATATGATATTATCGTTATATGTTCATTTCCACTTCAAATTTACTGGAGTTATTAGTCGGGTAGATAGATACATGACTGTATCCCAATGTTAAAATATTTTGGTAACTATTTCAATATGATTCATTTCCTTTGTAATATTTTATATTATGCATCTAAAAGTATTATTCTGAAAAGGAATCCAAAGGGGTCCCCCCTATGAAAGGCCTCCGGATTCCAGCCTTAGTTCATTTATTCATTTACTCCAATTCTCATATTCTGGGGCCTCAATGGCAGGTAAAATGAAAAGAAACCAAAGGGAAGGGAATAAGCCCCCCTTCCAGGGAACAGCCTAGACATTATCTTTGGACTATTTATTAGTAGCTACCTTTTGCTGTCATCAAGTACAAGCCATCTGGTCAGATCTACACTATGCAAAGCCAAATCTTATCAAATTTCAAAATCTGCTAGGTCGGGTCTCCCCCCACCCCTATACCCCCTGCAAAAAACAAAACAAGCCAAAACTGTAGTGAATGGTGACGATGATGACGATTTATTCCAAGAATAAATGAGATAAGGAAAAGACTCCCTCGTTTTTTAAAAAAAAATTGTTCCTATAGTACTAGCTGATTTCACTCTCTCCCAGAATCACTAAAGACACCTGGGAGGCCCTTCCCAGAGCTCAGCTCTTGTCACGGGCAGAGAAAAGAGTAGTGCAAATGCATCTCCACAGACTTGCAGATAGAGTCATTTACTAAAGAAAGTAACAGAAAAAGCAGGAAAGAGAGAGACAAGACCCAGAAACCCAAAGATCTCGTTCCGTCTGAATTGACAGACAGCTTTGACTTTTACTTAACAGCTCTGAAAGGTTTTTACCTTTTCCTTGTAATGAAAAGCCAGGGGAATTCAGACGTCAGGAGCTACAACATTCTTTTCCTCCTCTCTTACTTTTTCCTTGGAGTCAGGCAGCATAAAGTATTATGCAAAGGGGATAGGACCTGGGGTCAGGAGGCCCCCATTTGAGTTCTGGCACCTAGTTCTTACTAAGTCTGAGATTTTAAGGAACTCAGGCAGGCAGGCAGGGAAGGTCCCTACCTGCATTGGTGGAGGGGGTTTGCTCCTTGGGAAACTCCCTGCCCCAGTACAATCATAGGTCCAGTCCTTATCCCCATCCCTATAATACCTGCAAGGCCAGCGAGAGCACTGGATCAGAGAGACGATGTGTGCCTGTACCCCCACACCCAGGCAATCCTATTCCCTCTTCCTTCATGGAGAAGCCCACATACTTTTGGATACCAAGAAGGTTTAAAAGACAAAACTTAATTATATCTCTTCTTTGTGTTCAGAGATATCTGGGATGCTGGATGACCCATATCTTCCTGACCTTCTCCTGCCTAGACCTTCCTCACACTGTCCCTAGAAAGGCTCTTAACGCAGTGGGAGAACTTTAAGTGACTAATCCGCTAGGGACAGTCCACACTCTAACATCATTTCACCATAGGCAGCCCAGATTATTGCCCATTCCTCCAGGCCATCTTCCTTGACCACACCATCCCATACTGATCTTGGTTCCAAAAGCCTACAGTATTGACTCTGGGTCTTGCACACATGTTTCTGCTCTCTCTTCCTGTTTCACACATCAGGTTGGCTGTGAGCTCTTCAAGGGTGGACATCCTACCTTCCTTTTCTTCAGGGTCCTCACATTTCTAGCATGGGACTGGACCCACAGGGCGTGCTCAGTGGGTATCTACTGATTGATTAAGAAGGGAAGTCACAGTTAGGACTATGCGTAGACTTTCTGATTAAGAGAAAGGAGGGCCGCTAAACTGGCAATGATGCCACTGTTTGCTTGTTTATCCCAAAGAAGTAAGGATGGATAATAATAGTATATGTAATATATAATATAATATGTATACCGTATATAAACATGAATATATTTAGCTGTATGTGTGTGTATCACATTGCTTCACAACCCTGAGAGGTAGGCGCTACGTTTATACTCATTTTTGAGCTGAGAAAATTGACAAAGAATGGTTAAGTGACTTGCCCAGAGTCACACAGCTTAGCAAGTGTTTTGAACTCAGGTCTTCTTGATTAAAATTGCACTACAATGCCAAGAAGTAGGGGAAACAGAATTCAGAAGGAGCTCTATCTCACCCTTCTATGCTGTGGGCCCCTGATTCTTGATCAGTATAATGATGAGGTTGGAACTAGTTGACTTTTAAGGTCTTTTTCAGCTCTAAATCTCAATCACAATTTCAACATTCCGTATCACTCTCTCAGCTGCAAATCTGGGATTCACAGTCCTAAGACAGAAAGGCCCTCAGCCTCAGACGCTATCTCAGAGACAGCGACTAGCTGCCCTGAGCAGAGAGAGGGAAGAGGATACTCTTGTCTGTGGACGAGCTTGTACACAGATCAGCATCTCAACCCTCACACACCAGGCTGTATGAGGAGTGTCTGGGTAGGAATGGAGCAGAATCCGCTGGCTGGTCACCCTGAGCCAGCAAAGCTGAAGGCTGAAGGACAGAGAAGGCTTGGAGGAATCCTATCACTGTTTAAAATGGGCTGGATGTGCAAACAGGATGGAGGGAGAGATTGTGGAAAGCTTGAAGCCAGAAAAAACATATATCAACTCTTACCCTAATCACACAAATCATCATTCCAAAGGTCTGGAGGAGTTGTCCTCCACTCTGGCTCTCAAATTCCATAGCCCCCTACTCCTCCCATCCCATTCCCCCCCTCCCTATCACTGAGAGCCACAGGGGATCTCCTCCCCATCATGACCAGCTCTGGCCTGGCCAAGCCAAACACAGGCTGTGAGATCTGCTGGACAAAACAACCATATATTCCAGGCCCCAAGCTGATCCAGGTTTATTGGAAGGCGGAGGTGGCAATAAGGGGAGGGAGGAGAGCAAGAACGAGAAGAGGTGACTGCAGCTGAACCCTTCAGGGAAAATGCCACCTCCTAAAAGGGTAAGAGAAGCTAGCTGGGCTCAGAGCAGCCAGCGTCTCCCAGGATAAACTCCCTACACTTTATCCAGCACAACTCCCACATCAGACTGAGCACATTCCCCCAACTCAGATGATCTGTCAGGAAGCAGTAACCAACCCCAAATGGGGAGACCCCAGGAAGACCACCCGGAAGGAGCCCAGACCTCAGCAGCACTCACCCATTCACGCCTACAGTAAAAGAGGTAAACTCATCTCCTCCATGCCCACTCACTGCTTTCCTACTCCAACCCCAGAACAAAGGCTCCCAGGATCACAGATCACAGCCAGAAGGGACCTCAAGGGGCAAGGCACACAAAGATTAAGTGACCTGCCACAGATTAGTGACAACTGATAGTAACTCTGGCAAGATTTGAATCCAGCTCTTACAGACTCCTCTCCACAATACCACACTAATCCCAGGGCAATCAGTCCTGCTCTGAGTATATAGGGAGGTGATCTAGATGGCTTAAGACTCCAGGCTCCTTTGACCTACACACACACACACACACACACACACACACACACACACACACACAACGGTGTATGTATACACACATACATTTATATTCATGTAGATGTCAGCATGTGTGTGAGCACAAAATATGCATATACATATACAAAGCCTAGAAAATATAAATAGATAATAAATTAAATCAAACATACAAAATAATTAAATTATATATGCATACATTAAAAGTACAATGTGTATATACACACATGTGCATATATACATAGTCTATATATGTGTATGTATATATGGTGTATATATGTGTACAGATACTGTAGTGTATGTATACATGCATATATATTTATAAACATGTCTATACATGTGTACGCACAAAACACGTGTAAATATATAATAAATTAAATTAAACAATAAAATAAATTATATACACATACACTAAAAGTAGTGCATTTATATACATTTGTGCATATGTACAGTCTATAAATCTGTATATTTGATGTATATGTGCGTACACATTACAGTGTATGTATACGCCCATGTGTTTATAGTCATATACATGTGTGATTATGTGTCTGTATGTATGTGCACATAAAACACATGTACATATGCACTGCCTGGAACATATAAATATGTAATAAATTAAACACATAAATAATTAAATTATATACATACATTAAAAGTACAGTGTGTGCATGTATATATACACACACATATCCATATATACAGTCTATATATATCTGTATGTATGATGTATATATGTACACACACTACAGTGTGTGTATATACATGTGTGTTTATATTTATATACATGTATAAACAAACATATGTCTGTATATGTGTGCACAAGAAACATATATACACATACACAGCCTGGAAATATATATGTATACATACAATAAATTAAACACATAAAATAATTAAACTATATATACATACATTAAAAGTACAATGTATATATATACACACATACACTCATATATATAAATAGTCTATATATCTGTATGTATGGTGTATATATATGTGTGTGTACACACACTACAGTGTATGTACACACATGTGTTTATATTTATATACATGTATGAACAAACATATGTCTGTATATGTGTGCACAAGAAACATATACATATACACAGCCTGGAAAATATATATATAATAAATTAAACACAAATTAATTAAACTATATATACATAATTTAAAATACAGTGTGTGTATATATATATATACACATGTATATATAGTCTATATATCTGTATATATGGTGTATATATATGTGAGTACACACACACACACACACACACACACGATCTCAGGACTTGCCTGTCTATCTACACAAATTCTACCTGCTCTTCAAGTACCAGTTCTAAATTCTAGCCCAGGCTCTTCCAAGAAGCCTTCTCTGACCATTTTCTTCACCTCTCCCCCCAAAGCCCTTAGGCCTTGCACTGTCCATCAAATCCACTCTTTCACTATACATTATTTTCATAAGATCAGAACCCCAGAACATCAGAAGGGATCAGGACTGGACATCCAAAGTCACCTAGTCTAATTCTCCCCTGAAGGAGAAATGCCTTTCACATAAGGGGCGACCACCACCTCTCCCCAGGCAGCCCACAGAACTCTGAGAGAACTTTAATCAGGAGGAAGTTGTTCTTTACAATTCAGCCCAGACTTGCCTCTCCAACTTCTAGCCAAAGTTCAAAGTTTTTACATTCAGGGCCCAAGATGAAAGATGCTAAAAGCCCTTCCTTTCCCAGATCAGATAACAGGGTGGGCTGTGTCTCATCTCCCCCAACTGTAAGCTCTTTGAGGCCAGGGGCTGAACACTTTGTCCAACAGTGGAAAACACACAGGGAAAACACACTCAAAAAGAGGTTTTAACAGACTAGAAAATAAAGACGAGACTGCTGTGAGAGAGATCTACTCAGCCGACCCCTTCCCCCTCTAACAAAGTTTCCAAATTCTTGTCAGGGATCCAGCAGCTTTGGGCCAGTGCTCTCTCACCCCCACCCCTTCCATTTTCTGCACACAGCCTGAGGATAGAATTATACTGGGGTGGGCTTCTGGAGAGCAGGAAAGATAACAGTTTTCACAGAGTAAGAATTTGGGGTAAGACCTGAAGCTGGAGGCCTGGATAACAGCCTCAGCCCCGCCACTACTGTGTTTATGTCTACAGGGCTATGTAACAAGACTCATTTTATGTACATATATATATATATATATATATAAGTGCATGCATTATATATACACATACACACAGGCATTGTGTGCATACATATCTATACATACATACATATACATAATGCATAATAAGGATCAAATCGGAATATATGTGCAAAGGGTTTTTGAATAAATTGAGAGCTGTCCAAATTGACAGGGTGATCTCTCTCTAGAGCTGGGGGTACACACGGGGAAATGACTCCTTTCTAAAGGTCTGATTGACCTGACAGCCTAAGGGATCCATCAATGTTGGTGAAGAATGCCCAGGAAAGAACCCTTGAGTAACTTAAACCAAGTCAATCAGTGAGAAGTTTTAACTCTCTACCAGTTGGAGCTACAAGTGGTTATTATCCCACTATAGCTACAGCCCAAAAGACCATTGGTCTGAAAACCCCAACAAGGGGTGTCAGAAATAGAGAAACTGCTAGTTCCCTAGAGCAGGGGTGTTTAACCTGAGGTCTGGGCTTTTTGTAGATGTTTTAATTCTGACAGCTGTATCAAAATAATTGGCTTCTCTTGTAATTCTTTGTAGTTTATGTATTTAAAAATATTACTTTGAGAAGGGTCTGTAAGGTTCATGGAACCATTTCCAAGGGGACCAGGACACCAAAACAAAACAATGAAACAGTTAAGAGCCTCACACCAGAAGAAAGGAATGGAAAGAAGGAACTTGGCCATCCCAGCTTCTTCCCTTGGGGCACTGGCCACCTCCCCCACCTAGTTCCTGGTTTGTACAGATGAGGCACCTCCCTCCACCTGAAAACACCCAGTTCTGGGCCTTGCTGAACAACAAAGCAATGGAGATCTTAAAAAAACAAAACAAAAAAACAAACCCCAAACCTTTCCTTCCTCCTAAAATATGGCAGGGAGAATGATGGTCTTGCCAGTCTGGCAGCTGTGGGCTCTGCCTTGGTGGCACCTCCTTCCTCCCCTTACCCCCATCCACCTTCAGGTCAATAATAAAAGACAGATACATCTCTGCCCCAGGGCACAAAGTGATCTTGGTGCTTTGGGGATACCTTGAGTGGGAAGCTGGTTCTCTCTCTCTCTCTCTCTCTCTCCCTCTGTGTGTGTGTCTCTCTCTGCCTCTGTCTCTCTCTCCCTCTCCCTCCCACCCCCAGCTTCTTGTCTGTGCTCTTTTACCTTCTCAGGGCCTTGGTGTTTATAAACGGGTTCCCTGTCTTCTGAGTCACTCTCCAGACACCATTGGCAAGCTGCCGATCTCACCCTGCGAATGCGTCTCCTCCTTCTCTGTGGAGAAAGGGGGGGAAAAACACATGCCATGAGCGAGGCTGGAGCACTGGGCACAGAAGGGCAGGCTGGGATCTGCACACAAGCGGGAGGGCAGGCGGCGGGCGGGCCTGTGGTCCAGACTCCAGGCCGAGCTCTGGTAGCCTCTCCTCAGGCAGACAGGGAGCAGAGGGAGGTCACCCCCTTGACTCCCTGCTGTCCCTGGGCACAGCTAATCTTGGCTGTCCACTGAAGTACTCCAGTTTCCTGGATTCTCCCTCCTGGTCCCAAGGAGGAATGATCAGAGCTGGCCAGGTCTTTCTCTGCCACCCCCAGGCCCCTATGCCCAGGCTGCTAGCCTTTTCTTGGGTTTGAGAAACTCTGTTTCTTGGAAGGAGAAGGGGGGGCGGTGTTTTACACTGGGGGTTGTTGTCTTCTTTTGTTGTGGGAAGGGGGGTGGTGGTAGTGAGAAAAAGCCAAAAGTAATCTGCCTGTGAAGCGATAGCCAGCGTGAAAGGGAGAGGCTGTCCGGGAGTATTTTTAGCTGCATGCACAAAGCCCTTGCTGTGGACCTCCTCTCACTCAGTAGTGCCCTGTCTGCCTTCTGGGAATTCTCTCGCACTGCCATGGGCCCAGCTACTTCCAGGGCTGCACTTTAACCCCCTGCCTGCCTCCCTCCTCTGCAGGAATTCTTTCCTCATTATGAATTAGTTACCAGATTGCTGGTCAAACAATTGTAATTTTATCCCCTTGGTTTGGGTGGCCCTCTACCTCTCTCTGTAAGCAGACCTAACCCCCCACCCTTTCCAACTGGCCGGCCTTTGCCTGCTCCAGTGAACCCAGGGGACTTCGAGTCAAGGCAATGACCAAGGTAGGTGCCCTCCAGGCTGTGGGGTTACAAGGAAGAGGAGACAGAGTCCAGGCCTAAAGAGAGACAACCTAGTCGGGAAATCAGGAGGCGAAGGCAGGTACAGGAAAGAAAAGAGGTATTTCCTGGTGTATCTCTGGACTGCCCACCACGGCACCTCTTCGGCCTCTGCCCCAGACCTTGTATGCGTTTTCTATGTTCCTCCACACATATGTGTGGTCTCCCCCATCCAAATGGAAGCCTCCTGAGCATAGGAACTGCTTTGCTTTTATATATCCTTAGTGCCTGGCACTGATTGGTACAAACAAGCTAGTGCCCCAGGATCTCCTGTGGGGACTCCAAAGGGCTGGTAGGACTTTGGGGAATGCTGTATTCTGACACGGAGAAAGTCTGATGCTGCAAATGCCATCACCAGAGACACATTCGCACTTACATACATATCTACACACAAATGTGCAATGCAACTTTTAAAAACTGGTGAAATAAAATCGTTCTTCTAATCTGATCCCCCTGAAAGCTTGAAATTAGTCTAGGTAGCCAGTATCCAAACTACCACCCTATGGTGTGCCTTCAGCAGGTTCTTTTTAGAAAGATGTCTGTGGTCTGTAGCCCTCTCTTGTCTCCCCACCTGAGGCTGCCCATGAGAACTCCCTCCATGTTTCCTGCTTTGGCTCCTTTCTCTAGGTCACCCCCTTAGATGGGGAAGAAGGGGTCTCCCGAAGGAGGCTAAGCAGGAATGATCCTCCTTCATCTGGATCAACCTAAATGCCATGAAATTCTTGCTCCTTTGGGACCTCACACATCAGTCACTGCCTGTTAGTCAGAGTCCACAAGGCTCTGGTTAATAAAACCAGACCCAGCTAATAAAGGGGGATATTTAGGTGGCTTTTCACTGAGGACTAGCCCCTCTCCATTTCCCCCCCCCCCCAAAAAAAAACCCTGGACAGAAAGGAAAAAATTCTTCTCTCTTCATGCTTTGTAAAGCAAGAGCCATAAAAAAAAAATAACAAAGAATCTGAAAAGGGGGTGGAGAAGGGATGGATGAGATCCCCAGGATCACCTAAAATCTGAGAAAACTAGCCAAGTGTTCAAGCCAATTAGAGATTTCCTAAATTCACAGCCAAAGCCCCAATAGGAGTGGGGTTGGCTGTATGGAACAGGAACAGAAATTCTAAAAAGCCAGGGCTGATTGTCTAAAACCTACTACCTAGCCTGGGTCAGCTCTTAAGGCACTGGGATCTCCTCATTAATGGAGCTGGGGAGGGAGGAGGCAGAGAGGGAACAAGAAAGCGGGAGTGGGGTGGGGGTGGAGTGAAGAAGGGGGCCAGAGAAAGGAGGAGTGGGCTGGCAGAGCCCCTAGCTTTGTGTGTGTTGGGAGCAAAGGGCAAGGGGGGAGGGGAACAGGAATGCCTTCATGATTCTCCAGAGCAGAAACACTGACTGGAATGTGAGCTTGTGAATAGAAAGGAGGTGACATCGCAAGTGAATTTAGGGGCAGGAGGTGGTGATGGGTCAGGAGGAGGGGGAGAGGAAGCAAGAGGCCAGCAAGTGGAGCCAAAGAGGATATGATTCAGGGCCTGCTCTGATCCAGTCCAGGCGGGTCATAGGTGGGTGACCTGGTGATCATAGCAACATGCCCTTCCAGACACAGCTGGGGAGACTCCTGGGCTTCAGCTGGCCCCAGATAGATGTATATGTAGCAAAGACTCCACAAAGTGGCGGGAGAAGGGCAGCTATTTACTATTTCTTCATCCTTATGCTCTCTGCTACCTCAAATTCTGCCCTGCCACCCCCCCATCTCTTCACCTTTTTTTTTTTTTTTACTGAGATCCTCAGAATTAAGAGAAATCCAAGGTAGCCCTGGCCCAGCCCATGTGCTCCCTTGTACTGTGAACAGGATGTGGGTATCTGGAGGTGAAGGAGAGCGTGGGGGTCGGGGGACAAATGGGTGGGGAGTGGTTCGAGGGACACTACTTCCTTAAGACATATCAGTTTACCACATTCAGTTGAGCCCAGGACCGCACAGCTGCAAGTTATAAATGTCCCAGCCCAACACACACACACACACACACACACACACACACACACACACACACACACACACACACACACGTTCTTTTCCTTCAGCCAAGATTCCAGATCTTTGTGACTCCTATGAACCGTCCTCCACCCCAGCCCCAAGGGTGACCTGTCGGTCAGCCTTCCAAGGCAGGGCCCAGGTACCAAATAAATACAAGGATCCTAGGCTATGAAACTGCTCTTTAACCGGCTACAGCCACAACACTGTGATGACTCAAATCGTGTCTCTCAAATACTTCATATACCTGAAGGAAAAAGCATGGATGGATGTAGTGTAGGAAAACAGACAAGAGAATGGTTCAGAACATGAGCGTTGTAGGAATTCTAAAGGGAGTGAAGGGAGTGAGGGAAGGAGAGAAGGGAAGGGAAGGAGAGAAAGAGAGGGAAAAGACAGGGGCAGGGAAAGAGAGAATGAGAGGGAGAAGAAAGGGGAAGAGAGAACAGAAGGAGAGAAGAGGAAGAATAGGAGAAGGAAAGAAAAGGTGAGTCAATGGGAGAGGGAAGGAGAAAGGGGTAGGGAAGAGGGGGGGAAGGGGAAGGGAAAATGGGGGGGAGAAGACAAAGGGAGAGAATGGGAGGGAGAGAGGTTGGGAAGGCAAGAGGGAACAGGAAAGAGAGGGGAAGGAAAAAAGAGAGGTGGGAGAAAAGGATGGATGGAGAGAGGCAGGTTCTGGACCAGTAAAAGGACACTTGAGCCAGAACTCCTTGTTCTGTTCTACTGACTCCAATCTTACCATTACTGAAGACCCAGATCTTGACCTAGCTGCTGCCTTCTCCAGGAAACCCGCCCTGATGTTCAATGTAATTTCTTTTTTTTTTCTTTTTTTTTGGGGGGGGGCAGTTGGGATTAAGTGACTTGCCCAAGGTCACAAGGCTAGTTTTGTGTGTGTGTGTGTGTGTGTGTGTGTGTGTTAAGTGTCTGAGGCCGGATTTGAACTCAGGTCCTCCTGATTCCAGGGCTGGTGCTCTATTCACTGCACCACCTAGCCGCCCCCTGTTCAATGTAATTTCAATCCACAAACATTTCTTAAGTATCTGCTTAAGTTCTAGGTCCTGGGTGAGGTAGGGGTAGGGGGCATCCTCATGTTCTAGAGGTGGCTCTCCACTTTGGTCTGAAAAGAGCTGGATCTTTTACCAGCCAGAGGGGAGGAGGGGAGGGCATCCTGGAGGTGGAAGACCACGTATGGCAAGGCTTGGCGGTGGGCAGAGATAAAAAGCCTGTGAGAGGGAAGAGCTGGAAGGTCAGTTGGACTGGACTGAAGAACACAAATGAGAGAAAGGAGAAACAGGCCTGGCAAAATAGGTAATACTCAGCTTGTGATAGGTTTCACATACCAAGCTGAGGAGTGGATTTTTTTTTTCCTATGGATTCCATGAAGATTTCTGAGTGTGTGTGTGTGTGTGTGTAAGGGATGGGAACGGTGTTAGGCCATAGTAATCTGAACTCCTAAGGCTGTCCTTACCACTCATTTCATGGTTAGCCCATCTGACATGCCCCCACCCACTGCCTCTGACTCCTCTGGGGTAGGAACTCCCATTTTACCAATGCAAATGTGCTACAACTCAGATTCTTAGAAAGCTGCCTGGGGACCCTAAGGCACTGAATGACTTGTCCAGGATGACAGAGCCATTAGGTATCAAAGACTGTACTTGAACCCAGGTCTTTCTCACACCAAGCTCTCCAATGTCAGGCTACCTCTGGTTTTTAGCTAGCTTTGTATGGCAGTCTAATGATGTCAAATAAACTTTGGGCTCCTAAAGGGGAGCGACTGCCTCATGCTTCTCCACACTGGGGTAAGCATAGGGCCCTGGTATGACTGATTTAGGGCAAGTTCCAAATTAGAGGTAATGATTCAAATTAAAGTGGCCCACAAACTTCCTTCCCCAGCTCCAAGAAGCTCATACTTTGGGACCCAGCCAGCCACTGAATGCACAGAGATTCCCCCAACACCTACCATTCCATCACAGGAAAAAAAGGCAGAGGGTCATAAGAGGAAACAGGGCAGTTCATTGAGTCAGGAGATTGAGTGAATTATAATGGCAGGATGTCCAATCCATCCAATCTCCATTCTAGGGTCTAGGAAGATCCCAGAGAAAAGTAACACTGTTCTTGACAAGGTTGGCCCTAAGCACAACCTGCTGCCTGGGTCCTTCTTGGGAGGAAGCAGGGGGTGGAGTTACATCCAGCCTTTTCTTGGTCTAGCCCTTTTCTCTACCGTGATGCTTAGCTGACTAAAAGAAAATAACAGTCTTATCCAGGAAAAGCCAATGGTTGGTGGCCCAAGAAGCCGTTTCCAGGAAGAAAGCTCCATCTCTCTGGTTTTCAATTATAGCTCTTCTAAACCCTCAAGCCGCCTCTTTAGGGAGAGATCCATCACTCAGACAAGAGCCTGCAATCAGCCACACTCTGATGACTGTCATACTGCCCTGACCCAGACCCCTCTAACACCACTACAGACAGGCACAGGCCTTTCTTCCCAGCTTGGCTAAGCCGGCAGCAGCTGCCTTCAACGGGCTCTTTCTTGAAACTTCCCTTAAAGACCAAGCACAGCAGTTTCTTCTTCTCTCCTGGTTCTAACCCTTAGGAGGATCCAGGAAAAGGGAAGATGGAACAGAAAAAAATAAAGGGGAAGAGAGGGAGGGCACGGATAAGGGAAAGGGGAGAAAATGAATTAGAGGAAGAGAACTAAACCATGGTGAGAGATGGGGGAAAGGGAAAAAGGAAGTGGGGAAGGGGAAAAGGTGTTCATCTTCACATTTGTTAAATCCTAGGAAATCTTGACTCTTCCATTTCCTCTTTGCTTACTATTTGGACTCTCAAGTCGCTGCTCCAAACTCACTGTGATGATCAGCCTCAAGAAGTTATCATTCAATTGTTGGTTTCTTTCACATAAAGATACACTGTATTATGTTTCCCCTCTAACCCCTCCCCCAAAATACCAAGAAAAGCCCAGAATTCACTGCTCACCAAACTACTCCATCTTCAGAAGGTCTCTGCCACAGCTGAGGCACCAACACTGGAAGTACATGTGTCTCTCCCCTATTTTAGTGGTAACTTTGTTTTATAAATAAATTATATAAATAGGCTTCTTTGATTACTCAGAGCATCCAGCATTTAAGGACTGGGGCATTGCTGTAGGCATAATTGTACTACTGAATTCATCAGCTGCCTAATTATCATTCATTTTGCATTTATTTCTGCTAATTAAAAAGAGAGAAACTCCTAACAACTTTTACATAAATACTATATTTGTTCTATGTAAAGATGTGATGCTAATTTGCTGGTGATTAGCCGATTATCTAATTTTATCTCTGTCATGCTGCAGAGGCCAGTATCCTACAGCTAACTGGAGGCATGTAGCGCGCAGGCTGGGCCATCACCGGCTCCTTGGATGTCACTCACTCACTCACACACACACGCACACATGCACACACTCACTCACACACCCACACACCAGCTCCTTGGATATCACTCACACACACTCACACTCACCAGCTCCTTGGATATCTATCACTCACTCACACATACACACACCAGCTCCTTGGATATCACTCACACACTCACACACACATGCACGCACGCACACGCGCACGCTAGGATCATGGCATGTTGAGGATATAGAGAGAAAACTGATGAAGTCTACTCATGACATAGAGAGCATTCACCCTTGGACTCGGTCACTGGAAAGGTTCGTGGAATGGGTCTGAGGAAATGTTCATAACAACAAGATATGCTCACAGTCACAGGACCAAGCAAATGGCCTGCTTGGGGCCATTCATAGAACACCTAAGACCAAGCCAATAGTCCTGCCTACTGTGACACACCTCTCCCCACCTAGGACAGCACAGCCAGAGTTTGCAGGAGATCCACTACCCTCGACGTACCTATCTTCCTCCACTTGTCCAAATCTAAGCTGGTGTAATGCAAAGACCGATCAATCAATCAATAAGCATTTATTAAGCACCTACTAGATACTGGGTGTCAAACAGCAGTACAGTCACAACCATATATATAATGCAAAAAGTACTGCATTTAAAATTGGAAGGACTGACTCTGAGAAACACAGATATTAAACTGGAAAGGATCTCTAAGGTCATTCAGTCCAACCTTCATATTTTACAGATTAGGAAACTGAGATCCAAGAAGGTTAGGAGACTCGCCCGAGAACATACAGGTCCCACTAAGTATCAAAGTGGGGATTTGAACCCAGACCCTCTGACTCCAGAACCAAATGCTTCCACTTCTCTCCAAGCCTCAGGTTCCTCAATTGTGAAATGAGGGAAGTGGAAGAGATGACTCCTAATGTCCTTTCTCTGTGATTCTGCCCATGACTGAGTCCTAGCTTTGACAGTCATCAGCTGTGGGATTTGGGAGCGTGTAATTCCACCTCTGTGAGAACCATTTCCCTCTGCGGTAAAGCAGGAAAGACGATAACACTTATACTACCTATACCAGGGTATTCCTGGTAAAACCTTAAAGTGCCACGTAAAGGCAAGCAGAGAGGGCATGGATAGGGCAGTTAGGTGCCTCGGTGGAGTGAGTGCCCATCCTGGAATCGGGAAGACGCATCTTTTTGACTTGAAATTCAGCCTCAGACATTTACTACTAGCTGTATGACCCTGAGTGAGTCATTTAACCCTATCTGCCTTGGTTTCCTTATCTGTAAAATGAGCTGGAGAAAGAAATGGCAAAACACTCCAGTAACTTTGCCAAGAAGACCCCTAATGAGGTCACAGAGTTAGACACAATGGGAATGACTGAAAAACAACAAAAGTGAGCAGTTATGACTGCCTTCAAAAACCTCTAAACTGGTGATGTCAGACTCGGACATTAAGCACTGCAGGCTGCATAGCGACTTAGAAAAGCACAAATTAACATTATCTATATTATATTGTAATTTTATTTATTTTATTAAATATCTCCCAATTACATTTTGATTGGGCTCTATCATACTGAGGATTTTTGCTGCTCTGAGTCTGACCTCTCTAAAGTAATTCCTTACAACCCCATTTTCATTACATAATTGAGTAGGATTATATACTGTACTTACATCTAATAATTTCATATGATACTTGCCTTCCCAACTACATTTTAATATCCCAAAGGGCAGGATTTATGTTTTATTCAGTAAAACTTCAATTTTCCAGGTACAAGAGGGTTTAGTCATTTGATTTTCTTTTTAAAAATCTAAGTATTTTGAATAAAAATCTCTTTGATATGTATTACATAGTTCCCTGACTTCTTAAATGGAGTAAACAGAACTTAGCCCATTTCTCAGTGATTCAAAGTTAGTAAGATTATCAATTACTAAACTGTAATCGGTGTCATAGAGTAAAAGCTGAAAGCCCTGCTGAGGTGTGGAGAGCTGTTTGCTTCTAGAACATGAGTGTGTGTGTGTGTGGGGGGTGTGGGTGTGGGTGTATGAGAAAGAGAAAGGAGAGAGAGGAAGGAGGGAGAGAGGGAGAGAGGGAGAGAAAGAGAGAGAGAGAGAGAGAGAGAGAGAGAAGGAGGGAGGGAGGGGAGGAAGAGAATCACTGGAAAGATGAAATGAGTTCAAATCCTTTCTCTGACCTTGACTACTGCCTAACCTTGGGTAAGTTACTCAAACCCCATGGTCCTTAGTCTCTGCATCTGTAAAATTGTGTGTGTGTGGGGGGGGAGGGGTGTCTTGGTCCAAATAGTTCCTGAGATTGATCTGTTCTAGCTCTAAACCTAATCGTCAGGCTGCCAGGTGTGACTTCTTATGGCTCTTAGCATGCTCATCTGGGACTTCTCCCTCTATTTATAATATGCTGCTTCCAACCTTCTACAGGTTTACAGAGAAGTAAACTCATTACTACTGTGCCTAAAGTAAGAGCAACAACATTCTGAATAAGGAATTTTCCCATGAGCAAAGGGCACTGACTTTTTTGGTAAATGGACTCTAACATCTATTTTGGCTACTCTGACTTTAAAAAAAAATGTTAACTGTTTTTGTTGGGATCTGAATAGATGAGTCTTCTAAGTAGCTGCAGTGTGACTATTATAATAATATTATAACATCAGAGCAGGACTAACGTTGCATCTCCAGAAGATGCAGTACAGACCTAAATCTTGATTGGTCAAATGGTTTGACCAATCAAAAAGAGGAAAAAAAGGGGGGCTGTTGACCTTTGATGTGGCCATATTAGATGATGTCTACGGTCCCCTCCAATTAAATTTATACAATAACCACAGTAATAAAAAGGAATACATCACTAAAAGACATCAGGGCCTTGATCAATGCACTGACCAGTCGACTTTAGCAGGCTTAGTTTCCTCTTTTGTTAAATGGGAATCAATCAGCAATGGACATTTATTAAGCATCTCCTACATGCCAGTCATTGTGCAAAGCCCTCCTTCCCCCTATCTCATTCGGCCTGGTGTGATTCTGGAGGGGGAAGAGTTTTTCATAGCATAAAAACAAGTTACATCACCAAAGCTTATTATTCTAAGGCAGTTGGTGGCACAGAACTTTGGACCTGAAGTCAGCAAGACCAGAGTTCAAATTCTGATTCAGACACTCCTGAGTTGGGTGGCCCCCTGGCCAGGTCACTCCCACCTTTCTCAGGCTCCTCGTCTATAAAATGGGGGGAATAACAGGACCTTTCTTAGGGCTATTGTGACAATCAAAAGAGATATTGGTAAAGCGCTTTGCAAACCCTAACATGCTATATAAATTATAGCTATTATTTTAATTGCCATTATTAATTATTATTATTGTGGGAAACACCAGAAAGATGCCACTTAGGGACTCAAATATTCTAAGAAATTGGCCAATTATACTGGATCCACTTTGTATAAGATGTTGAAGAGCAGCCCCAGCAGAGCTAGGGGTAAAGACATAGTCAAGCAGAGGTTTCTTACAGCCCTGAAGACATGACTGAGACATGAAGACATGACCTCAAAGGTCATGGGCTCTGACTCATGCTTCTCTTTGCCCCTTCCCCACCCATATCACAGGTACCTTGCACATAGTTGGTGGTCAGTACAAAGACAACTGACGGCTGGACCAAACTTAAACCATGACCAGTGGTTTCTCTGCAAGCATCTTGGTGCACATGTATCTATCAGAGATGGATCCTGCCTCTGGACATGCACAGAATTGACAGCCAGTGGAAGCAGGGTTGTAACAAGGATAGTACAGGCCAGAATGCCAGGACAGACAGGCCCTTCTGCTTGTCAATGAGCCATGCTGCTAAAAGGACAAGAGAGTTTTCTATATACACAGCAAGAGCTTGCATACCCCTTTCCCTTTGTGGCCTGAATGTCCCCCCCTCCCCATATCAATCATTTATACCCCCAGCCAAAGCATGGGGTATTGCTGCCAAACCTAATTTTTGAAGAGCACAATTTGAGCAGATGGAGAGAAAAGGCTTCTTTTCATTCAGTCCATTCTTCCCACCCCAGACTTGCTCTGTCCTCCCTCTCTCGGGTGGATATCCTCTGCTCATTCACCCGCCAGAAGCTTTTATCACTAAGCACACAATCAGAGGAAACCCAGAAGGCCAAGTGGGGGCTGCCAGGAGGCCAGATCTCAAGAAGGCTGAAAACAAAGGGTACAACCCAGAGCCACAGCCTTGGAGGAGAGCACACAGTGATGTGTCACTCTCTGGGACTCCTCCTCTCTCTTAAGACAAAACGGCTCCCAGCCCCCTCCACCCTTTGGGATGGCGCTTGGCGGGAAGGCTACTGTTATGGCAGAATGGACTGCACAGGCCCTATCGTTCAGCTTCAGCTCTGCCCATCTGCTGCTTCCCCAGGCAGCAAGGAAGCTCAGGGACATCTCCTCGTCCTCCGGGAACCTGTTCCCTTCCTCCTCCTGGACAGCCCTTCTCCCTCCCTTCCTCCTAGGCCATACCGGAGACTCCCTTCAGCCTTCCCAAACCAACATAACTAGATTTTGATCAATTATTAGCTCTACTTCCCTCAGGACTTAGGTACGTGACTAAGAGGCCAGGACAGACCTATTCCATGTAACACTGCCCCAAATAGCTAAAGTCACTTAAACATTCAAAATAAACCCAGACACAGGGTTAGAAAGCCCTGTATTGTCATCTGGCCAATCACCTGTTTATAGCATTGTTTCTATGAAACTAACTGCCCCTGAATGTCACTGTGCCTAATGTGTTTTCCTGGAACCAAAGGTATTCAATTCAGTTTACCATTTTGTGTCCACTGCGTATGGAGCTCACACATAAACACGCACATGGAGACAGCACAGGTCAGAGTACTAACTCCTGGTCTTTACTGAGCATGTTCAATCAGAGCCCATGACCAATAGGATCCTACTTTCCATGCCTCAGATTCCTTGCCTGTAAAATAACACTAGGCTCCATTAAGAGAGGCATGATATCCAGAATGAGGAAGATGATGCTCGTGCTTTATTCCACAATGGATTAGACTAAGATGGAAGAATTGGCTACGGGAATGTTGGTACATCACTCCTTGCCTATGGGACTCAGCTTCCTCATCTGTAAAATAAGGACCAGAAATGATCTCTCTGGCTCTAATAGGATAAGAGTCTGAGATTCATTCCAACAGGTCAATTTGTCTGGAGGATAGGCAGGAGAAATGTGTTTCCTAACATGGTGCCTAGTACAAAGATGCCTAATAAGTGCATATTCCCTTCCGCTCTCTTCCCTTACTATTACTGTCTACTCCAACAGATAAGGAAACGGAGACCCAGATATAAAAAGTGACTTGCAGAAAGTCACAAAGCTAGTCAGAGGAAGAATTCAAGTCCAGGCCCTTTAGACTCAAATCCAGAGTTCTTCCCCCTACAACAATGTCCTTGCTTTATGAGTGCACATGCTTGTGTGCATGTGCAAAAAAGCATCCCAACTCACTAAATGTATATGCTATCATTTATTTATTTATTTATTTATTGGTGAATCAGTGGTGTAATGTCTAAAGTTCAGAATTAAAAGGGTGATAAAGAAACCTGACAATATGACTTAGGAACAAAGGGGTAGACAAAAACACAATTTATCTTTTTTGCCAAGCTCAACAAAAACTGTTTTGATGTACTAATGGCTCTTAATGGGAGTCAGTAGCCATCATTTAAATAAATAATCATCCGGCTGATGACAGAAGTGTTGGTAAGTCTGTTCATTTGTGTGTTCGATAAACATGTGCATAGTTTACCTAAAATGTTCATCCTACAAAGCGCAGGCTTTTTCAATTGAACACAGGCCCCATCTGTGACCTTGAGGAAATACCCACTGCTTCACCATCTACGCCCTGGCTCTCTGGGCTGGTGATCAACATCTGAGCCCATAGGGAGCATAAACGCACAAGTATTTTCTCCCTTCTCGCATTGAAGATCTCTCTTTAATTGCAGTCTTCTCTTTCTCGTCCTCCCTAAAGGGCTCAGTTAGATCCACACCCTAAAATTAGTTCCTGCCTTGGCTGACCCAGAACCCTACCTCAGTGTCAAGTTCACTCCACAACATTCTACATGCAGAGGCCGTGCACTGGCTCTCCCATATTTATGTCCCAGATTTTTGGACCTGCCTGCCAACACCGCTGACCTTATCCATCTTCATTCGTGGCTGCCCGGTCAGACCTCAGCTAGACAGCAATGGCCCCATGATCCTCGTTCTGGCCCTACTCTCAGTCATTAGATCACAGAATCAAAGCTTGAAATGATTTTAGGAACAATCTAATCCAACCATTTCTCCCCTTCCCCAAATCTGGTGGATCTAGAGAAAATAGCAACTTGTCCAAACCCACATAGAAAGATGAAAAAGTCAGGATTTGCCCATTTTATAGAGGTAAAGAAAGTTGGTCAAGGTCTCATTAAAATAGTAATTACCAGAACGGAAAAGAGAATCAAGTCTTCGAAATCCAAACCTCCTCCTACCATGTTCTGCAGTCCCTCAACTTCTCTTCCTTTTATCTCTATCCCTTCCCCAACCACCACTCAAAACACACTCAGCAAATATTTTTTACCCAATATTCAGAGGGAGAGAATGATGGTGAAACAGAGAGGGCATTTGACTGCCAAGAGAGCTGATCTCACTTCTGTCACCAGCTAGTTGGGGACTTTGGGGAAGTTCCTAAGCAGTGAGCATTAATTAAGTACCTACTATGTCTCGGTCATCCTTCTTTCTGGACCTTGGGTTCCTCACCCTTCCTATGAAGAAGCTGGGCTACATTAAGGGTTTTTAATCTGGTGTCTGTGTACAAATATTTTTTTAAATAGATACTTGCATTCAATATAATGATTGCCCTTTGTAATCTAATGCAATATAATAATAACAAAGTAAGCTCTATAGAAATAATACCAGTTTATAATAATAAGCTTGTAATAATTGCTAACATTGCTATGAAGTTTACTATGTGCCAGGCCCTGTGTTAAGTGCTTTATAATTATTATATCATTCTGATCATCAAACTAACCTTTGGGAGATAGGCGCTATTATTATTATTATTGCCCATTTTACAGATGAGGAAAACTGAGGCAGATTATGTGATCTGCTCAAGGTCACAGAAGTAGTAAACATCTGAGGCTAGATCTGAACTCAGATCTTCCTGACTCCAGTACTCTTATCCCCTGAGCCACCTAAGCTACCTTCAATTTAATTTATTTCTACATTGAAAAGCATTATTCTGAGAGGGATCTATAGGTTTCACCAGACTGGCAAAAGGGTCCATGACACAACAAAGTTGAGAATTCCTGCATTAGATGGTCTTTGAACCCCAGTTTCCACATCTATAAAACATCTATAACAGTACCTAGGCTGGGTACAACGGCCAAATTAGAAAATGCATCTGATAACTAGCCTTTATATAGTACTTTGAAAACCTTTAAAATGTTTAAAACTACCACTTTTTATCATCATTATTATTAATTTTATGGCTTTGGGCAAGTCACTAAACCCTCTGTTTCTATATCTGTAAAATGGGGCCATAGGAGTAATCAGCAGTAGAATGGAAAGGACACTGATTTTGTAGTGAGAGGGCCTAGGTTCGATTCCTACCTCTGATACTAGCAACCTTCACTGGAATTATTTCTTCATCTTCAGAATGAGGGGTTTAGACCAACTAACTAGTGTGCAAAGACCCTTCTAGCTCCAGATTTGTGGTCAAGCAATTCTTCTGAGAGAGGTGTTATGAGTAAAGTACTGAGCAAAAATTAAAGAACCACAGAAATAAGTTATTTATTATTATTATTATTGTTATTATTACCAACTTAGAGGGCTGTCATATCAATTGCTATACAACTGTAGAAGCATTCTGAACCATCAAGCAAAAGCAGGCGTTCATAGGATCACAATTCTAGACTCAGAGGCCACATAGTTCAAAGTCCCTCATTCGACAAATGGGGAAACCAATGGGGAGAGAGTATGCGACCCGCCCGATGTCACACAGGGAATAACTAACAAAGCTAAGATCTGAACCCAGGTCTCGAAATTCCAAATCTAGTACTCCAATTTAGTCATTTTTCAGTCATATCCAACTCTCTGTGACCTCATTTCGGTTTTTGTTAGCAAAGACGCTGAAGTGGTTTGCCATTTCCTTCTCCAGCTCATTTTTACAGACAAGGAAACTGAGGCAAACAGAGTCAAGTGACTCGTCCAGAGTCATCCAACTAGTAAGCGTCTGAGGCCAGATTTAAAGAGGAATATTCCTAATGACCAAGTTCAGTGTTCTAGCCCTAAATCTAGTACCTATTTCTATAGTATTATTAGTATTGTATTAATTATCATCAAACATAGAGAAATCCAGAAAAGGTTAGTTTCTTACTGTCCAACACAGATACATACATAATTTGGGGGCTCATTAGAAAAATAAAATTATGTTTGGACCCAACACTACTGTTACATGGACATTCAGGTCAGCACATTAAACAAAATCTGAAACACTATGTTAATGCTCAGAAACCCACTCCTGTAACTGTAACATTCAGAAGATCACACTGTACCTACAATTTGCAGGGTTTTGGGTCTTTGGCCAAAAGCAATAAAACTGACCTATTGTTATTATTCAAACAAGCCATCTCCTTCAGGGCCCCTTTCCCTTCCCTGGGAAGAGTATTTAATCTGGAGGAGCTGAGGTTACCTCCAGCCTAACAGTCTAGATCTGGCTGCAGTGGCTGGATGGGATGGGAGTGGGAAGGTGAGGAGGAACCCAGAAGGGGAAACAGGGAGGGTTTCTAGGAGATGTCTCAAAATGACTCTCTCCAGAGACAGCCCTATGCTATTCATCAACTGTTTTTCAGGGCTGTGAAAAATCAATGAGATCTGAGCTGCAAACTCATCATTAGGACAGGAAAAACTCTGCAATGGAATTGATTTGTTTAAATATAATAACACAATTTAATGACAAGTTATGGGGGTGGGGATAGAAGGAAAGGAAAAAACCAACAATAAAAAAAAATCTGAGAGATCTCAGCCCAACATGAGACAAAAGTCATTGCTTTTTTGCCTCTGCTGACTGATAATTTTTAATGGTTTTAAAACAAACACATACACACACACACACACACACACACGCATCTGAGGAAGCCTGGCTAGGAACATGCTGTCAGAACAGGGAAAGAGCAGACATTGGAGGAGGAGACTGAAAATTACTGGGTCTGAGAATAGATTTCAGAAAGGACATACCATGGCCCTGCTGTCTTATTTGTTGGTCTTGGGGTTTGGTTTATCTTTGGTGAAATAGCTCTGGGGGTCAACTGAGCTGCTGGGTCCTGGTGATCCAATCTGTTTTCTCTCTCTCTTTCCCCTCTCCTTCTCTCTCTCCCCTTTTCTCTCTCTCTCTCTCTCTCTCTCCCTCTTTCTCCCCTTCTCTCTCTCTCTCTCTCTCTCTCTCTCTCTCTCTCTCTCCCTCTTTCTCCCCTTCTCTCTCTCTCTCTCTCTCTCTCTCTCTCTCTCTCTCTCTCTGTCTCTCACCTAATCAAGAGACCCTTGATGGGGCCAGTTTGGCCAGTGCTGTCAACAGTGTGGGCAGATGCATCGGCATCCATTGGGGTTTAAAAGCAGGGAGCTGACGAAAGGACAAAAGCCAGGCTTCAACCCCTAATGCCTCTGTCCAGGCTACTGGAGGGGGTGCAGCTGAGACTAATCACGCTGGAGCAGAAGAACCTGGTAGGCTTGAGTCTGAGACAAGCTTTAAACCGAACTCCGCAGATGCTGGGGTCTAGGTATGTCTTGATGCCACATTAGCCAAAGTGATCATGTTAACTCTCATTTCTATAGTTCTTTTAAGGTTTGTAAATAAACTGTCTGACAAGGTAGGTAGCATTACTATCCCCAGGTACAGAGGAAGAAACATACTCAAAGGTATGAAATGACTGCCCACAGTCACAGAATGTTAAGAGCATCAGCCAGAACCCAGGTCTTCTCAAGAGGGGTCACTTTTATGTGCATTGATGCCGATGCAGGAGCGGGGAGGGGAGAGATAAAAGGAATGCAATATAGGTGAATTAACACAATAATAACTAGCCTTTGTGTAGTGCTTTAAGGTTTTCAAAGTGCTTTAAAAACAATTTCATTTGATCCTCCGCAACAACTTCTATTATTATACCCATTTTACCGATGAGGAAACCAAGTGACTTGCCCAGAGTCACAGAGCCGGCAAGAGTCTGAGGCCGGATTTAAAGTCAGGTATTTCTAGTATCATAGATGTATTAGTGGCAGAATCAGGAATCTAACCCATGTCCTCTGACTGCAGATCATTTCTCTTTCCCCTACACCATTTGAATTATCTTCTCCTTTAAAGACTTATAGTTTAGACAGGGATACAGACCACGTAAACACAGAAAAGCTAATTGGTGTATCTTAACGTACAAAATATTAAATGTCCCAGCACCGTACCGTGTACCATATCAGACATTCAATAAATATTTGTCTATGATGTCACAGATAAGAGGTAGAGACGAGTGAAATAAGAACCCACAGAATGACAGAATTCAAGAGTTAGAAGGGACCTCACTCATCATCTCATCTAACCCAAACCTTGCCTGTACTGGGAAGAGAGAGAAGAGATTAGACCGGCTGGAGCGAAGATTATGTACTAGGAAAGTAACAGGAGAAGAGATAGGAAAAAGACGCTGATTTCAGACTCCGACCCCTCCACTAGCCAGTGAGGACTCAATCCTACAGTCACAAAAAACTTTTGAGCTTCATAGTGACATGCTGAAAAGCATCTTAGGAAGAAGGCTGGGTTCTGTGGTGTTCCAGATGGATTGGCAAGGGTGGAGTTAGATCTCTGATAGTCAACTTTCCTCTCTTCTCCCTAAGGTATTCATCCTATCCAGAACCCCTAGAGTAGGTACAGGTTAAGCACACCTGTGTACATGCACATTCATACACACATATACACACCTCCATTATTTGCTTACACTTGGACTCTGTATCCTTTTCATACACCAGTATCTGCAGAGTGTGGTCTTCCAAGGGGTATCTTACCATCTTCATCAGGTCCTAGTTATAATCACACCCTCTCCCCCACCCAGGCCAGGTACAGCTCAAGGATGTGGCCTCTTTTTGCCTCCTTCCTGTTTTTTCCCTTTGCACCTGGCTCCTAGCTCCCAGCTCATGGCTCTACATCCAGCAGCCAATGGTGTTGTTGACTGACTGACTCATTCCAGGCTGGGGTACAAAAGCTCCCATCAGGTGTTCCTGGCAGCACCTGGCTCGGATCAATGCCCTTACTGGCATCTGGCCTCAGGAAGTTCTGCACTAATTCACGTGACTCATACACTAGGCAGCCTGTTCTTCTTAATTCAGACCCCAGCATTGCCCACCGGGAGATTTCCACCCTCCTCACTAGCTGGGCAGGCATGATGCCTGTTTTCCAAATTAAAAACCTCAGTCTGAATCCAATAATCTCTCATCCCAGACGTGGCTAAGTGAACGTATCATTGTTTTCTTGGTTACTACCACCAACTCCTCCCTTTCCACCAGGGTGTAGGAAGAAGTGCTAAGATTAGTGGAATATTCTGGTTATCTATCATGGTACAGAACATACACAGTTTCAGATTCAGAAGTCCTTGTTTCAAGTCCTAGCTGTTTCACTTTGGGTGCTTGTGTGAGCAAGTCTGAGACTCGGTTTCCTCACCTGTAAAAAGGGGATAATATGCTACCTACCTCTCACAAGGTGGTTACAAACTATGTCTGTGGTTACATCCCTGTTGCCCATACCTTAGAGAGAAATGAACATTTAGGTTAAAGGTGCTCCTATAAAAATGTCAAGTGAAGTCCAAAGGTAGGGTATGATAATTACCATTGTTACGAAATAATCAGAGAAGGGAGGATACAGTGTGGCTGATTTCAAAGGTATGTGGCTTGGGTACTACGTGCCACAGAGAAAAGAGAAGCTGCTATAAGACACAGCAGACCCCACAGGATTTCCAGATGAGGTAGATAGGACCTGAGGCTCCCCAGCCTTGCTTAATTCTAATCTGTCAGAGTACACCCTCCAAGATTCCAAAGAAATCATAGCATCAAAGAATTACAAGGGATTTCTGAGGCCACCTATTCTCTACCACCTCATTTTGCAGAAAACTCAGGCCCAGAGAAGGAATGGATTTTGCCCAACACTGTGCAGAATCTAAGGGGCAGAGTCGAGATTTCAAGCGGGGCTGGCCAACGTCAAATCCAGCACTCTTTCCACCCTAGCAGGTGACTCTTCTCCCTCCCCAACCCTAACAGCAGCCACAAGCTCCCTGTTTAGTGCCTGCTCTGCTGGCACAGGTTTCACAAAAGTGAAAATCAAACAGAGCCTGCCCCCAAGGTGCTTACATTCATCTTCCTAGGTGATAGGAGTAGGAATTATCACACAGATAAGTAAATAACAAAAATATCATGTATGTTTCTATAATATTTTAACATGTGCCAAGCCATTTCAGTCTCCCAACAGCTCTGTGAGGTAAGTACTAATATTATCTCTGTTTTACAGATGAGGAAGCTGGTTTATCATGGAGAAGTGACTAATTCAGGGTCACCAAAGCTGATAAGAATTTAAGGTAGAATTTGAACTCTGGTCTTCCTCATTCCAAATCCAGGGACTTTTGCATGGCTCCATCACGCTGCCACATGTGCAAAATAAATACAAATATGTATAAAGACCAAGGGGGTGAGGGAGGGAGTCAAGATGGTGGAGTAAAAGCAGGAACTTACTTGAGTTTATGCTCTAACCACCTCCAATACCTGTAAAAAAAATGACTCTAAAGTCTAAATACAAACATGTGTGTGATTCACACACACACACACACACACAGCACAGGTAAGGAGGAAGAGCATTGGTGGGGAGGAGGAAAGCCTGTGCAAAATCCTTAAGCGACTCTCTAATTCTGAATACATGTGAAACGTTAAGACACTGGGACAAAGCTATTGTTGTTCAGGCACTTCAGTCGTGGCTGACTCTCCGTGACCCCGCTGGGGGTTTTCTTGGCAGAGACAATGGAGCAGTTTGCCATTTCCTTCTCCAGGTACAATACAATAGATAAGCTAAAGTAAGTCTGACCCAGAAGCTGAAAGCTCTTGATGGAATAAACCAGCTGGACTAGCCCCGGAAGCTCGGTAGCTCTCCAAATGCAGTGGTCTGAAGGTAATCCATTTCCATTCCAGGCAAACATACAGAAGATCTCAATCCTGTCCTCTTTTCAAACCCAGGGCACTTACTCCCAATGCCAGCTCCCTTCCTTCTCCTTACCCAGGCCTCTGGGAGTCTGCATTAGAGGCTGCATCGATGTCTCCTCAGCTCTTAATCAATATTAACTGATAAGGGACACTAATGATGATTCAAAAGCCCCATCCAGGCATTACCCAGCCGGAAGCCCAGATCCAAGGTCTGTTTGCTGCCTTGCTACATGTCTCCCAGGGGAAATGGAGACTGACCTGGGAGAGGTCACCAGCAGAGACACTAATTCAATTCTGTCCCTTAGTGACCCCTTCGATTTTGTCAGCCACCAACAAAAAAAAGTGACATAGGAAGGAAAACCAAGTTAGCCCCCCCAGCAAGGATGGAATGGGGCTGTGGTCACTGTGCCCTTACTTGAACAAACAGTTGCCAATTTCTCGTACGAGTTGCCAATTTCTCGTACCATGATATAGGTTGAAAGCTGGAAGGTACCTTAGGGATCATCAAGGTTAACACACACACCCACATTTTACAGACTGGGAAACTGAGGCTGAGAGGAGAAATGACTTGCCTCAAAGACTCGGGTCTGCTACGTGGTCAGTTAGACAAATGTGCAGTGGGGGAAAGTGGGGAGGGAAGAGAAGATCATCAATCTCAGAGCCCCCCCAAATAATAATTGACATTTATAGCAAACTTTAAATTTTACTAAGCATACGTTCTATTTTGTATACACACTTTCATTTGAGCCTCACAACCACCCTGTGATAGAGATACCGCAAGAATAATCAGCTAGGAAGCTAAGACCCAGAAAGGTTAATTAAGTAGTCTATGGACATACATCTAGCAGGTGTCAGGGCAGGATATGAACCCAGGACTTCCCCACTCTTAAGTCCAGCCTTCAACCTACTATGCCACACTGCTTATGACGAGACACTGCTACAAGGTCATATGTCATTAAGTGATTATTATCGTGTGGTCCGGGGTCAGCCGAGAGGAAGCTTGATAAGGGCTAAAGTAGTCAGAGAAAGCTTCCTAGAATAAACGAGCCTCGAAGGTTCAGTAGAATTTGGAATGGGAGAGGGAGGGTAGCTTATATGAGGCAATGGAATGACACAAGACACAAGGGAGAGTGAAAATGACCTCAGGCTGTGGATGTAGAGTGTGGTGAGAAGGCCAACTGGCCACACATCTGGGCTCTTCTGTAACCTTGTAGGACCAGGTGAGAAAATCATCACCACTGGCAGAGGGATACCCATTCATCCGCTTGGCCTCTCCAATCTGGGTTACAAGGAGCCTACAAACTTTTAAGAGGTAGGAACTACACGTTACATCTTGTGCTTTTGGTTTACAACCTGCATTGACAGTTTACCTAAGAACACAAGGTCCCAAATGTACCATCTCCAAAAATATTTGGAATGAGCCAACTGGCAATCTTTCTGCTAAATCAATGGTGATATCCATCCTTACACAAGTAACCAAAAATAGGAGAAATCAGCTAGGTAGGAAGAAAACATAGTGAGTAAGGAATCAGATGGGAAAATACATAAATTATTGGAAACACAGTAAATGTGCCCTTATAGTCTCAGGGGAAAGTCAGGAAAAATTTTAAAATAAGCTACCTTTATAGGACTCAATTTTCCATATGAGAAACAATGACCAGGTTTTAATTTGAGGCCGGCATATTCCCAATATTTAGCACATCTAGGCAGGGCACAGGATGTGTTAGAGTCAGGATGATGGGACGACTTCAGAATTTACAGGCTGTGTGACTGGACAAGTGGCTTGGCCTCTGTAAATTTCACTTTCTTCTTCTATAAAATGGGAATGATGCTATGGCTTGTCTCACAGAGTTGTACTGAGGACCAAGTGGGGTAACACACAGAAAGCCCTTTGCAAACTTTAAAAGGCTGGGTAAAAGCCAGTCATTATTATTGTTATCATCCTTGGTGTTACATCAATGGACTCTGGCTTCTTCTATTGCCACCACATTAATCTGCATACTAGCCTAAGGAAAAATAATCAGTCAATAAATACATATTAAATGCTTACAAAGTACCAGGCACTGTGCTAAGTGCTAAGGATACAAAGGGGCAAAAGACAGTCCCTGCCCTTAAGGAGCTCACAGGCTAATGGGGGACAATCAAAGGGTCATGTACAAACAAACTATATTCAGGATAAATAGGAAATACACTGGAAAAAGTAGGGATTAGAATTAAGAGGGGTTGGGAATTCAGGGCTCCTGTAGAAGATGAGATTTTAACTATGACTTAAAGGAAGCAGGGAATCCAGGGAAGTCAGTAGTCAGAGTGGAGGGAGAACACTCCAGGCATGAAGGATGGGCAGAGAAAATGCATAGAGTTAGGAGACAGAGGAACTTGTTTGTGGAACAGTGGCCAGGGCAGTGTCACTGCATGGTATTAGGAAGATCAATTCTCTCCTTGGCAAAACAATTTCGATGCATTCCAAAGCCAAGGATGGATGTCTTTTATTATCTGTTTTTTTATTATTATCTATGTTGTGACAGATTAGAATGGATAATTGAGAACTGACATGGTTGAAAACCATCACCAGTGGAATGACATGTCTTGTTTTACAGCCAGATTGGGAGTTGGGGCGGTGTGGCCCTAAGTCAACAAGACTGGTATGACTGCAATTTCTAGTATCATACCATTACCACAATTCTATCTCCAGTCATGTAAAGAGGGTAGAAGGATGTTATCTTTGAGGCAAGCAGTTCATCTGTGACAAGGACAGACCCACATGCATCCTGAGATTGGCCAAGGCTTAGAGATAGGATGGGTAAAGTAAATGGACCCTTAACATACCTCTTTATCAGGGTTTGAGTCTCTAGAATCGGGCAACTGATCACTAAACATCAGAGGTGTACAAGAATAAACATCCACCTTGGGTTGCTAAGATGCTCAGGACAAAATTAATGAAGGAAAAATGCCATTAGTGTAAGTGACAAATAATTCTCCAGAAGGCTAACTGTATCTTCTCTGTTGAGAATTCCCTTCTTTCCCAGTGTGGTTCCTAGCACCAAATGGCCTTTGTTTTGTCCAAAGTAGAGCTGGGCAGAAACAAGAAGCAGACTTAAAAAAAGAGAGAGAGAGATGCTCTGAAATAGAGGAACAAACCTAAATGACTTTTTTTAATGGTTATGGGATTTATTCATATTGCCCCTTGAAAATTTCCAAAGGGCTTTCACATCTGTTACCTCACATGCTCATCCCAGAAACCTTATAAAGTAGAGAGAATGAGCACTATTATCCCCATTTTATAGATTAGAAAACTGAAACTCAGAAGGATTTAAGTAACTTCCCCAATTTGCACAAGGAAGGAAACTGGCACTAGAATCCAAGTCTTTTGGATTGAAATCTAAGTCCAGTGTTCTTTACACTATTAAAAACAAGTTGGAATTTGGGAGGAAAAAAAAAACCCAAACCACCAAATAGCCTAAGAGAATTTAATTGCTTTATATTCACTAATCTCTTATCTCTCACCTCCCACTAAAAAGCTAGTATTGTGGAAAGAGTCTGAAGGGTTTGGGCTTAAATCTCAGCCATTGGTCACTTGTGTTACCTTGGGCAAGTCAGAAGCTCCCTTAATTAATTCATTTACAAAATGAGTGGGGGAGGACTAAATGATCTCTTAGGTAGCTTCCAATTCTCAATCTGTAATTAATCACCACACGTGTGCACATTCTGGGCTTTGGGACTTACCCTGGAATATCTGTCTGCAGCCACGCTGTCCCCTTTCTCCCACTGGTGAGTTATTCCCCATTCCTCTATTTTGCAAAAGGTGGCCCAGGCTGACAATCCTTCATTCCTTTCTTAGCTTTGCTTCTGACTTTTTGGATTTTGACATTATTCCCCCATTGAGGTGCCCTCCTCATTTTCAGCTCCCTTTTGCGTGCTATCTTCTCTCACTGGAATGTTAGCCCTTTTGAGCAAAGGAATGATATTTTTCTTGCATCTGCATCCTCAGTATTTATCACAGTGCCTAACACATAGTAAACACTTAAACACTTACTGCTCTACTTTGCCCCATCATCTATCACAAAATAGCATCCTAATCAGCCTGCCTATTTTCAAGCACTCTCCCATTATACAGGTTAATTTTCCTAATATACAACTTGAATGGATCCTTCCACTATACAAGGAAATTCAATGGCTCCTTGTTAGTAGAAGGTAAATCCAAATTCCTTGGGCTACTTTTCGGGTCCATTCATCATCTGACCATTCCTACCCCCAAAAGGATCTGGAATGCATTAGACTAGAGAGAGAAAGAATCTGAAAAGTTCATCTTCCCTGAAGAGTTCATCTCCAGGAACTCCTGCTTTCTTTTTTCAGTCAACTGGGACATGTTTTTTGGAGATCTTTCAAAGTGCTTGGTATATAGTATGATAAATGCTTTCTAACTGATTGGCCCAAGCAGTATGGGAGACGGGAATGTGAGGCAGTGGGTCCTGCCATCAGGGAGCTTACAGTCAGAACACACACCTAGGCTGCCATGTGCAAGAGACAATAGATTCAGTCTGCTTGACCCTAGAGCAGTGGTTCTCAACCTTCCTAATGCCATGACCCTTTAAGACTCATATTTGGGTGTAGCTGCATGTGGGCAGACCCACTTGGAGAGGGATAGAGGAGCAGTGTCTCAGTTCCTAAGACCATTGGAAATATGTGTTTTCTGATGGTCTTAGGTGACCCCTATGACCCCTGTGATAGGGTCGTTCGACCCCCAAAGGGTTTGCAACCCACAGGTTGAGAACTGCTGCCCTAGAAGATAAAAGTAGGAGGAATGGATGGAAGTTTAAAAGAGGAAAATTTAAGCTTGATGTAAAGAAAAAACATCTGAATTTAAATGACATAAAGAAACACCTTCCTAGTTATAAGAGCAGTCCAAAAGCAGAAGCAATGGGAGGTAAGGGGTTACCTCTCCCTGGAAGTCTTCAAGCAAAGACTGGATGACACAGAGGGTGCTTTGGGTCTAGACTGGACTAAATGGCCTCTGAGGGCCCTTTCAACTCTGCAGCTGTGACTTCTGATTACTCTGTGACTCACCTGTGATTCTGCGACAGTATCTTCTGTTTCTTTGATATATACTCTCCTATTCTCCAACCCACCTCCAAGCCCCACAGCCGGGTTTTCAGATTAAGAAAAAAAAAGGAGGGTAGGGAATAAAGACCAGCTTGACGAGATGGCCATATATGACCTTGTCCATAGACACCACTCCCTACCACTCCACTAGTCTGATGGTTACTTGTGGGTGTGAGAACTGAGGAAACCTCTACCTTTCCCTCTAAGTCCAGGGGATCCAAGCATTTACCAAGCAATTAACTTCCAGGCACCCAAGCAGAAGGTCATTCAGGCAGTGCTGGGGCCATGGGCTTACAGGAAGCCAGGCTGGGGGTTATTTTTAGCATCCTATTTCAAAGGAGAAGAGGCATTAATTCCAACCAGGTAAATGTCAGCAGCCATCAGTAAACATTGGCCAATTAAAAATCACTGCTAGAACACAGCAAGGAAAGAAAATGACTCCTCATTTCACTCAGGCTTTCAGCATTCTTTTCCCTAAAGTTGCCTCCTTTACACTCTTTTTCCTCATCCTTTTCTTCCTATGTCTGGGAAGAACCAGGGATTTTTTTATCCACTTCTTGTCCATCAGAGAATGAATAACTAATATATGTAGAGCGCTTTCTGGTTTACAAAATGCTCCCCATCCATTATCTCACTGGATCATTACAATGAAGTCAAGAGGTGTGTGTTATCATTCCCATTTTACAGATGAGGAAAACTGAAGTTAAGGGACTTGCTCTTAAGTGTACTGTCTCCTCACTTTAGTTTATAAGCCCCTTGAGGGCAAGCACTCTTGTTTATTTTATTAATTGTATCTCCAACATTTAGCACAGAACTTGGCACAAGGTAGGTACTTACTAAATGTTGATAGGATCTGTCTGGATTTGAAGTGACTAAGGCAACATTTGAAATTGGATCTTGATCTTATCTACTGCCACCTAGAGGCTGACAGGAAGCACAAGTAGTTGTCTACACCCAAGACCCCTCACAAGACATGGTCCTGTCCTCCCAGCAACGTGGTCCTGGAAAGGTTTTTTGAGACAAGTCAAAGAAATATAACAGAACCAGGAGCTCCCTGCCTTTGCAAATATCAAAGAGGGTAGTGGGGGGGGGGGGAAGGGGGGTAATATTTACTTAATCCCCAGTACACAAAGTACAGGACCTGAACTACGCTGATAGGTAAGAAAACACACTGAAAGGCGAATGCCTTGCCAGTAAACTTTCAACAAATATGTACTTAAGCTGGACCTAAAAACTCACGCTCCAACTTCCTCCTTCTACCACCCTCTGAAGTCCCACCTCACCTTTACCTCTGGAGAATATGGACACCAAAATTGGAATATCCCAATATACCAAGAGACAAAACGGTACCCTGTATCTCAACACCATTTCCAGGGGAAACTGAAAGGTTTTTTCCATACCAAGATCACGAAATATAAGCACCTTGACCAACGACAGCTTTGAAGCAGCTAGCATTTATCTGCTTTGCACCTAATTTATTTAAAAAAATTGAAAATGATAGAGAAGGCCAGAAATATCAAAACTAATAAGAAGGGTCTCCACTGGGTAGGGAGCATGCTAAGCAAGATTTGTCCCTATTCTGAGTCCTGAAACTCAGATTCTAGAGGAGATAAAGTCGTACCTACAGTGGAAGGCTAACTGGATTTAGAGTGGGTGAAGATGTGAGGTTGAATTCTGGTTCTGCCATCCTGTGACTTCTATGATCTTGAGAAAACCATTTAACCTTTGGTTATCTCAATAAAAATGAAGAGGGTGGACGAGATCATCTCTGAAGTTTGTTTCTAGTTCTAGTTTCTGTGACTGATCACAACAGCATTCTTGCTTTTCAAATATTTGGCACAGTGTTTAGAAATGACCCACAAGAGCAAAAAACAAACAAAAAACCCAATAACAACAACAAAAAACAGAACCAAAGTTGACATCCATCAAGAATGACTGAATAACTTACTAGCCGTGTGACTTTGGGCAAGTCACTTAACCCCAATTGCCCTCCAAAAAGCAAAAAAATAAAAATAAAAAATAAAAAATAAAAAGAATGACTGAATAAAGTGGGCTACATGAGCGTAATGGAAAATTAGTGTGCCATAAAATGAATAGAATAAATTCAGAGAAGTATGGGAAGATTTATACAAAACAGATGTAGAAAGTAGAACCTGGAAAAATATATATACAATGAGCACAACTATGCAAATGGAACTTTAGGAAAGAAAAATGACCCAAACATTGCGCAACTATAATGGTTAAGCTTGGCTATGGAGGAAAGTTGAGAAAGCATGGGCAGGCGGGTTGGTGCAGTGGCTAGAGCTCTGGGCCTAGAGTCAGGAAGATCTGAGTTCAAATCTAGCTTCAGACACTAGCTAGCTATATGACCCTGAGCAAGTCACTTAATTTCTCCCAGTCTCAGTTTTCTTAGGTAAAACTGGGAAGATGATCCTAAGAGAAGCATCTATCTTGCAGTGTTGTTATAATGTTTGTTTTGAGGCTCAATTGAGATGAATGAATATAGAGGGTTTTACAAATTTTGAAGAATATATAAATGTACTTCCCTCTCTCTTTACAGAGGTAGAGGTCTAGGGGTATAGAATACTACATTCACTACTAAACCATACTGGTTGGTTTTTATGAACTAGTACTTATTTTTTCTTTCTTTTAAAATCTTTATTCCAAGGAATGGCTTACTGGAAAAGGGAGTCGGAGGAATACATTAGGAAATTGATGCAATGTGATTTTTTTAAAAATAGGAATAAAAAGATTTTTTAATGGTTATTTCAGTTCCATGGTCTTTGCTTTGGGGGTGTGCAGGACAGGTTCTTACTCCCATCCACGGACAGTACCTAGAGAGAAAGAGCAATAACATGCCAAAGTCCAAGTGCTCCGTGGTATAGTATTTTTAGGAGTCACTCACTTGGGGCTTAGCTCTACTTTTTTTTTTTTTTCAAACCACGTTAATAGGTTTCACATCATTGCCAGGTGCCCTTCCCCTTTCTACAACAATGAAATTCTGGGTGGCCAACCAACAGCAGGAAGCCAACCATAAGACTAAGCCATGAACAAATGTGCCAAGATCACCGAGCCCTCAAGGGTTTGGTTGAGTAAGCTCCATATTTCCTCAGCTAATCTTCAATAAGAAAAGGGAGCGGACTATTCTTCTGGTCATTCCCTGGCTGAACTCCAAAGGGATCATAGTACATCCACCCACACAGCAACAACGTACTCCAATCTGAATTCTCTTGGCTAATCATTCATTCACTTGTTCGACAACTACTTACGTAGTTTGCAGTGTGCTAGGCATTGTGGGTGATACAAAAGAAGCCATGTTCTATGAGCCTGAAGAGCCTACAGGATGTAGAAAGAAGAATATGGCCACCTTTCCAGGGTCAAACAGCTTTCTAAGCTTTTTTGTCATGAAAGACTTGAAAATCAAAAGGGCCCCTGGGGATGAGTTTTCTTAATCTGGGTATTTTTCTTAATCTGGGACCCATGGAACCTCACTGGTAGATTTCCAGGGGCCTAGGAATTTGGGTGGAAAAAAATCCCATCCTTGTTCTCACTAATTTCCAAGGGAAATTGAGGACTTCCTTCAGTTACTTAAAAACATAAACTCTGAGAAGGGGTCCCTAGCTTCCCCAGATTGCCAAAGGGATCCATGACACACATTAGCAAGGTTAAAAATCCCTGGACCAGGTGATCTCTAAGCTTTAAATATCTGGCATTCTGTATTCTTTACCCCCCTACACATATTTAGCCAGACTGGTTTAGCCACTGCCCCACACTCTCCCTCCTAAGCACCTCTGTTCGTATGATTTCCCCTGGTGGAGGATACTCACTTTTACTTCAAGCCACCCATACAAATCCTGCCCCAATCTTTCAGTGCCCAGCTGAAATGTCATCTCTCCAAGAAGGCGTTCTTGTTCCCCTCTGCCACTTGCCCCTAAACAGAAGTTCTCTTTCTTTCTCTGGAATCTGATTATTTCCTCACAACACCTTACATGTATTTCTATTTTATTCTGTATCCTCTGTACACATCTGGGCTTCTGTACTCAACAGTTAGCTTCTGGAAGAAAGGGACTAGATTTTTTCTCTCTTTGTACCCTCGCTAGGGTCCAGCTCAGTGGCATAAACACAGCGTGCATTTAATAGATACTTGCTGAATCCTTAATGGCTCCTCAAAGTTCCATCTTCTCTGTGAAGTCCTTCCTAGTGAACTCTCTTCTAAACCCACAGTACTCATTCTTGTTGGCACTGAGATGGCAAACATGATATACCACCTTTTAGTTATATGTGATCTCCCTGAAACAAAGTCTCATCTCTTTAATGTCAGTATTCTACAGGGCTTATTGGGTAGCTACATGTGGAACATCACAATCTCCTAAGAATTAAAAATAATCATCACTCATAGGGTAATGGAGAGATGTGTGGTGAGCGGGAGCAGGCTGCAACCCAGCAAAAACAAGTAACAACAAAAGAGAAGCATCATGAAGGATGGCCTTGAAGAAACAGATGATGGAACAAGAAGATGGGTTAATAAGCAATGATTGATGGGCAGCTCATATGCTTCACTGGTGTCCTCTGGGAGAAATCATGGAAGGCTCACATCATACTGGGTAGACCCCTTTGGGTGAAATTATGGGAGGACATGAGCAAGAGTTGTACAGGGATGGGCAGGCATGAGTGGGAGGGGTTGCGACCAGCATCACTAGATGGAAGGCTCACGGACCTTACTGAGGATGAGTATTTCCATCTTATACCTCCCTGAGTCCCAGTTCCCCCATCTATAAAATGAGATGGCCTCTGAGGTTCCTTCCAGTTCCAGATGAATGATCCCAAGGGGCTACCCTGAAAGGGAGGATCCTGGAGGGATGTACCATCTCCTGGATGTACTCTCCTGCTCCCTTCCCAGCTCCTAACATGTAGGCTCTTAATAAACATTTGCAGGAAGAAATTCACAAAATAACAGGCTCAAATCAGGTTGCTTTTCATTGTTCTAGGCACCAAATTCATCTGAATCTCTTTAACACCTATTCCAACTCTTTCCTGAATGTCAATCTGTCAGCTTTCAAATATTTTCCCCTTTCTAAATATTTTCCTTCCTCTTGCTCTTCCTCCCACCAAGGCCGGGCCCTCTTTTGCTCAGCATCCTTCTTCCACGGCGCCCATAATCCACCGGTGAACAGATTGCTGACAGCATTATCGCGGGCAAACAGGACGGCGCTAATGGTAGCAGGCCCTCCTAGCAAGGCAATTATTATAGGCAGAATAATGCAAATGAATCTTAATCTGCCTAGCACAATGGCAGAGGTCTGAGGTCTGCATGAAACCTTTTGCAGTGCTCAGTCTAGATAGGAGACTTCCCAGATAACGACCTATCTCCAAAACACACCCAAGAGCTTCCTCCTGTTCTCTACTGTTTATTAAACACTGCTCCCGGCAGGTACCCGAGGAGCTCTAGATTTCACTGTGCTATTTTGGCTCTCCCCACTCTTGGCACTGCTTCGACCTGCCCCCAGCCCCTCCTTTCCCTCTTCTCTGAGAAGCAGCCTAACAGGCATGGAGCCGACTTTACTGCTCCCCAGCTGACAGACAGACCACGGCTCACAAAAGAGCTAGGGCCGTGGGGAGTCACCACCACTGCCTCACTCTGGGGCTGCCCAGAACCAACTGAGGCCTTGGGGCTGACCAAGGGAGAAGCAAAATCAAGTCATTTCTGGTCAACTGCAAAACCAAACCCAGAGAGAAGAAAATCAGACATAACCAGGCTCAGGTCCAGTTAACGGAAATGCCAAAGCAGAAACAATGAGTAATCTTGGATGGCCTCATTTAGGTAAGTCAGAGCAGCAACCTTGGAGTGACCCATGGTATATACGCTCAGGTCGGTGGTCACTGTCACACACACACACACACACACACACACACACACACACACACACACACACACACACTGTTTCTCTTTCTCTAGCTCTACTCAAGGTCACTGGAAGACTGAGGGTGATTAAAAATGATTTTTTTAAAAGCCATTCCAGCCTCTATATATGAATTATCCTTGGACTGTTTCCTAGTCTGAAAAATGCATCCTCCTTTCCTGAACCTTCCGATGACCTCAGTAACAAGACTTTGGCCCTGATACACTAGAATGGGAGACCTCTGTGGGCAGGGCCTGCTTTCATTTTTGCTTCTGTGTCCTTAGCACCTGGAGATACCAGAGACAGTGTTTATGTTTGTTGAGTGAAAGTAAATGCAATAGTACAAAGAGCCTTGGGCTAGCTGTCAATTTGGGTTCTTAGTCCAGCAACATCATTAATTTCCATATTATTTTGTCTCATATTATGTCTCATATTCTTTTTTTTTTTTTTTTGCTTTTTTGGAAGGCAATCGGGGTTAAGTGACTTGCCCATGGTCACATGGCTAGTTTTTTTTGTGTGTGTTAACTGTCTGAGGCTGGATTTGAACCCAGGTCATCCTGACTCCAGTGCCAGTTCTCTACTCACTACGGGCTTGCAGCCCCTCAAGTCTCACATTCTTAAAGTGGAAGGGACCTCAGAGACCATCTGATCCATCCTTCTCCTTTTATAAATAAGGAATCTGAGGCACAGGGCAGGATTCAAACACAGGACCTCTGACCCCAATCCAGCTCTCTTCCTACTATGTTATACTGTCCTCCTGAGTAAGTCGCTGCACCTGGGATTCTCCATCTGTATGGAGGACAAGGAGTTAGATGAGATGACCTCTAAGCTCTCTTGTAGCTTAAATATTTGATGCCTCTCCATTCTGTATCTCTTTGGCAGTCTAGTGAATCTTTCTCAGAATAATAGTCCTCAAAAACTATCCACAAATCCCTTGGTAGATCCCAGGTCAAGATACCCTGTCCCTGGGGTAAATATTAGCAATATAAACTGCTCTAGGTCATGAGGTTTAAGGGAGATGAGGATGGAGATACCATCTTGTTCACTTGTATTTGGCTCTGGAATTTATTTTGATTTTTTTCCTCTTTCAGATTTTCCTTCCTAATTATGCTTCAGGTGATATCAAAATGATCCTGGGTTCCCCAAGCAAGCAAAGAGTGACAGAGGAGAAGCCTGCAGGCATTCGGTGGTTTGGGGGAGAGCCAGGCTGGAATTTTAAGTTGACCACAAAGCAGATAATCTATGCATGGGCAATTAAGAGCTAGCTAGCCATGCCCAGATGTGATTATCCCTCTCCCATGTAGCTGTTACCATTTTACACCCCCAGGGGTAGTAAGGGCTTTCCTCTAGGAATGAAACAAACCATTTCAGTAGAAAGCCACACACACATATATACAGAGCCATCCATTGGTCCTCTTGGCCCATACCTAGCCTCTGGTGTTGAATGAGCCTAAGAAGCCAGTGTCATATTTTCTCAACCACTGAAAGTTCATCAGAGGTCTGGGTTCAGCCGCCACTCCATTCAACGATCAAGGTCCTTCTTCCCCAGAAACCATTGCTATCCTGGCCCAGCAGGATGCCTAGCTCCCCTCAAATGTTTCAACCATTTGGCCATGGTAATAAGGAACATGAGAAACAAGATTTTCTCTCTTGTAAGCTCCCTGTTACCTTATCAAGATCAAGGAATCAGGAATTAAGAACTGGAAGGAATCTCTGAGATCATCTGGAATTACCTCCTGATTCTGACTGATGTCCAGAGAGCTCCTGTTTTGCCTGAGGTCATGCTGGTAGTAATCAGCAAAGCTAGGTCTGTAGTAGAAATCTACCAGCTAAGGAATTTTTCTGGCCACTGGAACTTTGGAAGGCTAAGAAACCATGGAGAGGTTGGGATATCTATGATGGTGAAACAAGGAGCCATACTGGTTCCTTTAATTTAATCATGACTCATTTAAAGCTAAAAAAAAAAAAAGGAATTCGTAAAATTAATGGAGATGAAAACAGTACTGGTTCTGAAATCAGAGGTGGTGGTTGTTCCATTGTTTCTGACTTTTGGTGATCCCATTTGGGGCTTTCTTGTCAGAGATACTAGACTGGTTTGCTATCTCCTTCTCTAGCTCATTTTACAAATGAGAAAACTGAGGAAAACAGGGTTAAGTGACTTAGACCAGGTCATGCCATTAAGGAAGTGTCTCAGGCCAGATTTGAACTTGGAAAGATGAGCCTTCCTGACTCCAGGCCTGGCACTCTATGGAAATCAGAAGAATTGAGTTCTAGGAACCCTGGACATTTGGGACCTTGGGCAAATGACTTAATCCCTGAGCCTCAGTTCTTCATCTGTGATATGAAGGTGTTAGAGAACAGCTTTGGATCTGTGATGCTCTGACCTACGAGAATCACCATGACACTGAAGACAGAGAGCAGGCTGGGTTGAAGTCCTGACTCTGACACACATTGGCTATGTAGCCCTGGTGTAAGCAGTGAATGTCTCACTGCATTGTCCCAAGCCACCCCTCTGGGAACAGAAGCTGCACAAAGGTTGTTGATCTAGGGGAGGCAGGATGGTGCAGTAGAAAGATTATTGAGTCTGGAAACAGAGGACTTGGCTTTAAATCCCAACACCGATGTTACCTGCATGATTCTGGGCAAGTAACAACCTGCCTAGCCTTAGTTTACTATCTGTACAATGAGGAGGATTGGTTATACGGTCTCTGAAGTCCTTTTCAGGACTATGATCTTCATTGGGATCCACATTTCCTCTTAGAAGCTCCCCAAAATAATGAAACCACAGTCTTTGAGCAAAAAAAAAAAATTAAAAAAAAATCCACAACACAAAACAAAAATAATTTAAATTTAAATTTAAAAAAGCTTTAGAAACTACTCCTACTATCCTGGATGAGTCACATAAGCAAGAGATGTCTGTCTCACTAATAGAGAGTTATATGGCTAACACCTATATGGTTATGTTTTAAGATCATATTCAATCCATTAATAAATTTAAAAAATCACAATCGATTATTATGACCCACTGGGGTATGTGAGAGCTATGATTTAGAGGAAGGAAGAAGCCAACCAAATTGAATGGACCTGGCTCAGTCTTCCGCTCACCCTCAAACACCTCTCTCTTATAACTCACTGTGTCCAAAACAAAACTATCCTCCTCCTACCCAGACTCACCCCCCCCCAACACCCCCTTCCAAACTCCCTTATTTCTGTCACCAGCAGCACCCTCATTCCAGGGACGAACATTCTCAACTTCTGAATTATCCTGACCTCTTACTTTCTTTAATCCTACATGCCTGATCATTTGCTAAAATTTCTTTCTACTTTTGCAGCATCCATCCTCTTTATCCCTTTCTCTCTATTCCCAAAGCCACCATCTTGGTTCAGGCCCCCATCCCCTCTCCCCCAGTCTACTCAGTAGTCTCACCCCATTTCAATACATCCTCCATATGCCTCCTAAACTGATTTTCCTTAAGGGTAAATCTATAAGGACTCTTCTGGTCCTAAAGCTGTGATTTTAGGAGGCTAAAGGGAGGGCGGGAGTGGAAAGAATGCTGGATGTGGAATCAGGAGTACTGTGACCCTGGGCAAGTCTCCTCTCTGAACCTTGCTTAGTTTCCTCATCTATGGAACCGGGGCATGTCTCCTGAGACCTGCCCTAATGATCTCGCTGAGTTCTTGGGAGGATGATGCTTGGTAAGCCTTAATTAGCTATCAATGTGAACTGTTACTCTAACATCACTTCTGCCACACTAACTCGGTGGTTTCCTGCTCTGGGAGCTGTCCACAGCTGAAGCTTGTGCCAAATACTGGGTCCTGCAAGTTGGGATTAAAAAGATGCCAGCAAGTTCATGCAGCTGATCAGGTGAAGTTGATCAAACGTGTTTCAACACCCCATTCCTCAAGCCTGTTCCTGACCTTAAAGCAAGTCAGCCTGCTTTGTCCTTGGATCCCATTGTGGCTGTGCTGTCAAGAAGGTCATGCTTCCCTGCTTTATCCTCCGGACACTGATATTCCCATACCACTAACTCTGTTTCAGACACTGGGCAAACCTCCTGCCCCCTTAGTGGCTCTGGACCACTAAGTACCTCTGATTAAAACCCTGTACCAAAGTGGTGGGGATTTGTAGACCCTGAAAGCTGGGTCCACTTAGTGGGCAAAGTATAACCTAGTATAACCTAGAGCAAAGAGAGACAGTAGGATGGATAAAGCAGAAAACAAGCTAGTCTTAGAAGTGATAAAACAGTTCTATCAACCTACTATCTGTGTGACTTTGAGTGGATTACTGTACCTCTATGAAAAATGAGGGGGTTGGAATAGGTAGCTTCTAAGGGCCATTTGATCTCTGTCATTCTGATATTTTAATTTTTTGTACAATTCATTTTTTAAATGCAAATTGAGTACTTTTTACCAGAGCAGTGGAAGTTAGGGGAAGGAGATGATCTCCCCTCCACTACCGCCAGTCCCCCTCCCCCAATCCCCAGCCTAGTTGTTTCAATTCACAGAAAGATTGCATTCTCATATTGTAAAAATGAGAACAAGAAATTGGTGGAAAAGAAATTTTCCTCAGCACTACTTTCTTCTAATTAAGCTGAAAGCAGCAAGGGAGCCCTCAGCAATCTGGCCCCACCCTAAACTTCCCAGCCTTATCTCAGATTGAGAAGGTTCCCCTCCCCCCAGATTAATGCTCTTTGAACCTCCAGGTCTCCCTTAGCACCATTAACTCCTCTTCTATTCCTCAACCCAGAACTGGCTTCTTTTCTGCCCATCTAAACCCCTAAACATCTTTCAAGTTCCAACAGCCACCTTCTGTGTCAAGTGCTCACTGACCACTCCCAACTCCAAGTGACCGTTCACCTCTGAGCCTGGCAGCACTGCTTGCCATCTGTGCTTCTCCTTGGGTTCTAATCACATACTGCCTGGTATTATTAGCTATATTTTTATATTTGTGTTCCATTTCCCAGGTCAATTACAAGTTTCTTCAAGGCTAGAGCTACGCCTCATCTACCTCCCTGTCTCCCCAACAGTGCATCAACAGTCACGACTGATTGATTAATATATGTATGCCAACATCGGATATTGGGAGAGGAAATCTGGTTTTCAAATCTGATACATAAACATGGAAAGCTCTTAGGAGCAGCTGGCAAACTTTTCCAGCCTAGGGACCGATTTCAATAAAACACAAATCACACTAAAGCCCTATTTGAGGGTAAAGGAGTTGGGGGTAGAGGGGTGGAGAGAAGAACAAGCAGGAAAAATAGCATTGCTTTTGGTGGGACCCAAATGACAAAGAGATTATAAATCATGAATCAGATGAGAAAGAACACTGGATACATTAATACCAGAGACCAAACTGCAGACAATCTGTTGACATCTGAAGACAACCCTGAGTTGGAAAGAGAATACTGGGGAAATGGCTAATGCTTTTATTTTTACCACCAGCCTCACCACCATCTTTATGATTCCTCTTTGGTCTATGTAGAGGTTCACCATAAAATGAAGAGGTATAGGGTTAGGGGTGCTTTTGGTCTTTGCTTCATCTCCTAGCCAGGTCTGTCTCCTCCAGGGTTTTTAATGTAAGGTCTATGACTTCCTAAAACAATTATTTCTAATAACTGTATTTCAACACAATTGGTTTCCTTTAGGATACTATATATTTTATTTTATGTCTTCTAAAACATTCTGAAGAGTCCACAAACTTCACCAGATATGTCACCAAAAAAGCTAAAAACCTCTGTTCTAGATGGGAGCTGGTGTCCCTCCCAACCCGCTGGCTAAGAGTGAAGATGGGAATCTTACCCTATCTAATCATGACCTGTCCTTTTCACCTTTCCAGCCTTCTTACACTTTATCCCGCCCCCATTCCAAGTCCCCCTCCATTCTCACTGATCCAGTGACACTGTTCTAGTGGCTGGTGCTAGCCAAAAACAGTCTATCTCCCAACTCCTGTCCCCTGCCTCCTGACTTCCTTCAAGTATCAGCAAAAAGTCCACCTTCTACAGAAAGGAGCTTTCCAGCTCCCCTCCCTTTAATTAGCATGCTGATAAATCCTAACTTGTTGTGTATAGTTTGTTTGTGAATGTCAGACCTAGAATCAGAAGAACTGGATTTGAATATGGGCTGTAATCCTAGGCAAGTCACTTCTCTGAGTCTCAACATCCTCATCTATGAAATGGGGATATGTCTCATTAGGACCTGCCTTGTCTGTCTGGGAGGATGGTGTTTCAAGGTAGAGCTTCACTTTAATGGGTCTCAATTTCCTCATCTGTACAATGGAAGGGCCACAATAGATGAATGAGCGAAAAGGTATTTGTCAAGCGCTGTGTGTACAGTACAGTGCTAAATGCTGGGGATATAAATATAAAAAAATACTCTCGATATGAGCTCCTTCACATTGGCTGAGGTTCTCGTGGTAACCAGGAGGCCTTCCAGTGGGCTAGTAAGTCACAGAGGAGGCTTCCCAAGTAAATGATGGGGGCGGCCAGCAGGCAAGAGGCCGACCAGCCACAGTCTCTCTGACGGCCCATGCCAGCCAGTTCCTCTAGAGCAGCAGTTCTCAATCTGTGGGTTGCGACCCCTTTGGGGGTCAAACGACCCTTTCACAGGGGTTTCCTGAGACCATCCCATCAGAAAACACATATTTCCGATGGTCTCAGGAACCGAGACACAGCTCCTCTATCAGTCTCCAGGCGGCTCCGCTCCCATGCCAGATACGCCCACATCCCAGTATTAAAAGGTCACGGCATTAGGAAGGTTGAGAACCACTGCTCTAGAGGGATGAGAGGAGAAGGAGCAACGCTTAGGAAACAAAGGGAATGGGATGGAACAGGAGAAGGGAAGCCAGGACAGGTGCAGGCCAGGCCAGATCCTCCTGCACTGTACACACCTCAGGGAGCAAACCTTGTCAGGGTTTCAGTTTTCAATGAAAAACAGATAAGAATAATAACAATAAGAGAGACTCCAAGTCCTCTTTGTTATCATTTGATTTTAAAGAACCATCTGAAGGGTGTTTTGAAAAAGAGATAGGGAGGAATAACTGGATCACACGGATTAACAGCGGGATATACTGTAAAATAACTTGGAGTTTTTTCTCCTCTCAGAAAGGAAAACTGTTTGCTATTCTTTGCAAGAACATTAGGGCTCATCTGGCTGGGGGATGGGGAGTGAAGCCAAGACAGGATGGTGAAGGGGGAGGGGGAACTTGTCTCTAGCATTTCCCCTCAAATATAAAGCAACCCAGTCAAAGCTAAATCTGATTTGGCCCTTACTTTCAATCTCAATTAAGGAAAACCCACGTACAGTTGATCCCACATGGAATCATAAGTCTTTAGTTCTGGAAGAGGCCTTAAGACATCATCTGGCCAAGCCTGCTCCATTGACAGGTAGGGACACTGAGGCTCCAAGTTGTAAGAATATGCTGCAGAAAGCAAACTCTGGACTTTGAGGAAGGTTAAAACAACCACACACTAGGTAACCCAAATGAGTGTCTTTATAAAAAGGACATTTTAGTTGGGGAGGTCAAAATCAAAAGATTAGTTTCTGTCCTGTTTTGTCCTCAGAGGTCACATGTTATTCACATCATTGCCCCTCTCAATCTATATAATGCACCTTTTTCAGGAAGCCAGAAGCATTTAGGATTCCATGACTGGGTCCACCTTCCCTGGGAAGTCAGGCATGCGGTATTGCTGTTCAGCCATTTCAGTCATGTCCGACTCTTCATGAACCCACTTGGGGTTTTCTTGGCAAAGATAATGGACTGGTTTGCCACTTCCTTCTCTAGCTCATTTTACAGATAAGGAAACAGAGGCAAGCAGGGTTAAGTAAGTTGCCCGGGGTCACAGTGTCTAAGACTGGATGTCTTGACTCCAGACCCAACTCTACTCTATCCACCCTGCCACCTAGCTGTGCATTCATCTACATTTTATAGATGGATGGAATGAAGCATGGAGAGCTTAAACAATTTATACATACAACAGGTCCCTCCAATACAATCCTCTTCTTCCTGACTTGACCAAGTAGACACTTTCTCATTCTCTTTTCTGGAGCCTGCTTGTACCCTGGGGAAGTATTGCCCCTGACAGCTAGCAACAAAGCCTCACCAGCGGGCCACCACAACCTTAGTCTATGTGGTGCTTTGAAATTTCTAAAGCACTTTCTGGTTTGTTGTTGTGCTGGATCAAAATAATGCTAACAGCATTTCCAAATAAATAAAAAGAAAATGTAAATAACCCAATTTCATAAAACGAAATGTAACAAGCAACAAAAGAACTCCCAAAGAGGGGGAAAGAACAGCACTGGGTCGATTTACAAGTGAACTCTATCAATTACTCAAAAATAGTTCATTTCAATAACAATAATAACAGTTCACACTGATGCAGCACTTTTTGGTTTGCAAAGCGGTACGTACAGATATACACATACATAACATACACACATACACACACGTACACATACATGCACATACATACACACATACATGCATATAAATTTCATTTGATTCTCACAACTTTGTAAGGTAGGTATTGTTATTTTTTACATTTTACAGATTAAGAAACAGAGAGATAAAGGTTAAATGACTTGCCCAGGGTCAAACGGCTAGTAAATGTCTGAGATAGGATTTGAACTTAGGTCCTTCCTGATGCTAAACCCAGAGCTCTATGCACCCTCCCTCTAAATAATCTCAACCTCTTAAAAACTCCTCCTGTGATGCCTAATTGGAGTACAGAAGTAATCTTTGGTTCTTGGAGGCTGCTGTGGAAGGTTCTGCCAAGATGGAAAGGCTTTGAGGACAAGCCCGGTGGAGCACAACTTACGTGATCCCAGCCTAATTAAGTTTAGAGAGACTTAAATTTAAATTAAGTTTGGGTGGCTAGGGGGTGCAGTTTTGAAAAACCACCTGCTGAGAGGCAGCATCCCTATCAGATAGAATCCTGAACAGAAGAAGACGAGGGTTCAAATCCTGCCTTGGATACTTACTGGCTACTCTGTAACTTTGGGCATTTAACTTGACTTCTCTGGGTCTCGCTTATCTCATCTGTAAAATGGGGATAATAATAACATCTCCCCCACAGGGTTTTAAGTGAAAATTAAATGAGAGGACATGTGAAAAGCACTTTGTAAAACTTATCAATGCTAATTATTGTTGTTGTTATCAGATAAAGTAACTTAGGCCCAGAGAGGTCCAGTTACATGCCCAAAGTCACACAGATAGACACAGAACCAGGACTGCAAAATCATAGAATGTCAGCTCTGGAAGGGCCCTTAAATATCACTCAATCCAGTCTTCTCACTTTATAGGTGAGGAAACTAGGTCACAGAAAGAAAGAGAGACAGAGAGAAAGAGACAGAGAGAGGAGATAGAGACAGACAGACATGGAGAGAACGAGAGAGAAAGAGAGAGAGAAAGAGAGAAAGAGAGAGAAAAAGAGAAACAGAGAGAGAGAA
>CM053598.1:47959298-47985038 GCA_028646575.1 Pseudocheirus occidentalis | reverse complement strand
GAGAGAGAGAGAGAGAGAGAGAGAGAGAGAGAGAGAGAGAGAGAGAGAGAGAGAGAGAGAGAGAGGGAGAGAGCACATAAGCAGTTTGCTGAAGATCCTCACAAGGAGTAAGGGGCAAAACTCTAATTCGAGAGTGAGTCTTCAGGGCCCTGATTCAGTGTTCTTCCCACATCATGTTTGCTTTTTACAAGTTTTTTCTTATCCTCAGAAGGTGCATCTCCATCATGCCAAAAACCCCAAACAACTGACCACTAGGATGTGCTGGTAAGCCAAAAATGCCCATCGCCTGCCCCCTCCGTCTGCCCAATAGCTCTTCACTGGCTTCCCAGTAAAACAGCTTCCTTGTCCCTTTCCATCACTTTTCAGTAAATGTTAAGTTACTAATATCCTGGCTTCCTCCCAGAACTCTTAGTGAAACTGGTTAGCTCAGAATTGCTTTTGCAGGCACTTCATATGCTTCTTCCATTGGAAAGGCCAAGCCTGAAAATCTTTCACAGAGGCCTCTGAGAAACAATAAGGGAGGTGGGGTTGGGGGAGAAATCCAGCATTAGCCAAATCACTTGTTGAAATGCTGCTCCAGTCTTGGGCGTAGTGAACTTGATTTATGTATGAAAAGGGAAAAACAAACAGCCCAGGCTTTACCAATGACAGATAAGTTATTACAGACACTACTTAACAAACCACAATGTCACCCCCTGAAACATCTTCGCTAGAAGCAGTCTCACCTTTCCCTTGAAAACCCATCAGAATGGGATGTGGTACAAACACTACAGAAAACTCCCTTCTCATCTTGAAAGCATCCTTTGTTTCTGTGTGTGTGTGTGTGTGTGTGTGTGTATTTTCCACTTTAAAGGCTCATGTGCCATACTGAGATTTCTGAGTTCACCCCCATCCCTCCATTCCTGCAGGAAACCAACCCTCAAGGCTCCTGGGAGAGGCCACAGTCAACCAAGTCTCACCCTCCCCCAATTAACCTTTGAGGAGCCAGGGAGATGGCCCAGGGTTATAATCATGAAAGCTAGTTGTAAGAGACCTAAGCTACCAGCACCAGGTTATACAGTAGGTAAAATGAGGTACCTATTTAAGCTATATGATCTTAGAAGCCAAAAAATCCACGTCTGCCCACTCCCAATATTCCCCCACCTCCTGGTTAGGACCAGACATTCCCTTAAATAGAAGAGAAATTTTCATTATACATTCTTAAAGAAGGCTAGCTAGAGGTACAAACTCCTTCCAGAGAAAGAAGACGGTGGTTTAAATCTATAGCAAGAGACAGCAGAGTCTTCCCAAAGAACCATTTAGAATGGAAGGAAGAAGGTGTCAGAGAGGGGCCGTGGAGTCAAATGGGAAGAAAAAGTCCAGAAAAGGAAGCCAGGGGCACTGAAGACAAACAATTCACTCTATAATTTGCCGTGGTCTGTCTTCCATCAGCACTCTATACACACCTTGGTGGCACCTTCATAATTCTCATTCTTTGGCAGTCTGCAACCACAGACCGCGTCCCCCAAATGTCCATTATTCAGCCCTACATTCTGAAGAACTTTCCATTCAGCTTCTGATTTCAATCTTTTATTCAGCGTCTTCTCTTCCTAGATGTACCAGGGAGCCAAATCAGGAGCAGCTGAACTGGATGTCTATGTATATGTTGAAGTAACACTGCAGGTAGCTCTCTGTGCCGTGCTCTACCCCTTCCCATTAAAGAGTCTCTGTCCACAAGAGTGCCTTTTGAGGCTTGGAAGTGGGCAACTGAAGGACCCTCCATCCAATAACCTTGTCCACTCACCAGATACGTTGGAAGGAAGTGATGTTTTTTTGCAAGAAACCAGTAAAGGAGGATCTTTGGGTTCCATTAGAACTCCTAGGTAAACTGTCTAAAACCAGAATGGGTACTGTCTCAGCATAACGGCATCAGGAGCAACACGTTTGTCTGGTACCTTACACTTTTTGAGACTTTTTTTGTGTGGCACAGCCAGAGAGTGAACAGTCTAACGTCAAGTGTAGGTTCAAATCCAACCTCTGAGAAGGAGGAATTGTTTGACCCTGGGCAGCTCTAAGCTACTACAATAAAAATCACACATACTTAGTGTGCTGTTATCACACTGTCTCAAGAACTCTCAGATCCATTTTGGCATCTGATCAATCACTCCCTAAGTATATATTAAGCACCCATTATTCATGAGGCATTAAGCTTTGTACCAGAGATACAAAGCCAAAAAAAAAAAAACAAACCAGACCTACCTACAGCTTCAATTCATAACTATGTGAGGTAGGTAGGAAAGGTAGCATTATCCCCATTTGATGGATGTGGAAAACTGAGGCCCGCACAGGTGAAGCAGGCTTGTGCAAGGTCAAACACAGACGGAGGAATCAAGAGTAGAATCTGGTTGTTCTAACTCACTACCTTCATTTGGAAAGTCATCCTCTTAAGGCTTATCTTCTATCATTTACTCATCATTTCAAGGGCTTCTCAATTAGAATATAAACTCCAAAAAGACAAATATGATGTCTCCTCTTCATTCCACATCCCTCCACAGCACTTAGCATAGAGGCTTAGGTACAAAAGGAGCTCTGTTGATTAATTGATTTAAGGCCACCCTCCCATAATGCCAGAGACTGAGCAAGCCAGTCCAGTTGAGACCTGATGCCCGAGGTCAGGTGAACAAAGGGTCAGGACTCAATCAAATGTTCTCTATGGGGCTCCGAAAGGAACCGTCCCACCCAATTAAGCAGGTTGCTGAATCCTACATTGCACTTTCTCCTTTAACATTTACTATCCCCCAAATGATCATTCTAGTGGGTCTGGAAAGAAGCAGATATTTGGGCAACTAGGAGACAGGGAAGAGAAGGAGCCAGAGAAGAAAATGAGCAAAGGAAGGAACACGGGAAGAAAGTAAACTTACTTCTTTCGGTCTATTCCCCTGGGGAGACAGATCTATCTATTTATTATTAGTAGAGGGACTTTGACTCATTCCCACTGCCCTGCTCTATTATCTCTAAAAGCAGTTTTGAAATTCCCTAGTGAAAGCAGGGTGGGGTTGTCCTTTATGGATTCATAGACCCTAAGTCAAAAAAGATCTTGTAAAAAGCACATAGTTTCTTTAAGAGAACTCTAAGAGATTGGTTGGGGGCAAATGTGTCTTCTTACCTTCCCAAGGCCGCCGCCAATTAATACGTTCCTAGAGCTTCTATGTCAGGAGAGAAATGGTCTCGAGTATTGGAGGTGCTGGAGAAACGGAGCTGTACAGCCTACTATGTCCAAAAACCTTGGATTTCCTAGGAGAAAGAGAAAAGAGAAGCAAGTGAGCTCCAGAGTCCTCCAACCCAGCCAGGCATAGCTAAATCTGGTATAACTCCACCTTCTTGGGCACCGTCTGTGCCCACACCGGACACCCGCTTGCAGCCAGTTACGGCCGGACAGGAGAAGTGGGTCGGGCAATTGTGAGGGGAAAAAAAAAACTCCAAAGCCCAGGAGGAAAGAAGGAATTGGGCGTCTGGGTCATGCGAGGCAGAAGGTTGTGTCAGGATTCAGGGATGGGTCCATGGGAGAGAACAAGAATATGACCTTGAAACTGGCATTCTCCAAGCTGTTAGCGGCTCCAGTAAGACATTGGTTCTTCCTCCCTTCCTGTCCTGCCTTCATCCCCTAGTCCCTGTTTCTGGACAATGGGACACAGGTGAACAAGAGTGAAGGGGAGAGATGGTACAAAGACCTGGAAAGGATGACGTGGAACTTTCTGGATTTTCACGATCCCTCAATTCATCCAATACGTATTTACTGACTCACTGCTACGTGCAGCGCTATGAGAAATAGAAAGCTGATGAAAAACATGGTTCTCTTCTTCAAGGGCTTACCCATCCTTGGTAAAGAGAGGCAAGACAATGAGGTATATTGAGAGGCAGTCTGGCAGAGAGGATTCAGAACTGGTCTCAGAGCCAGCAAGACTGCAGGTCAATCCCAGCCTCTCACATGGTCAGTCAATAAACATTTATTAATTGCTTAAAATGTACCAAATACTGTGCAGGTTGAGTGACCTTGAGTAAGTCATGTAACCTCCAGGTGCCCTAGGCCCCAGGTGTCAAACACCTTCCCCTCCCCTAATACTCCCCAGTACAGCCAAATAATATCAATATGTAATTTTATAATTGGGAAATATTTGGCAAAATAAATACAATATAAAACATAAAATAAAATTAAAATATAATAAAATAAAAATAACATTTTAAAATCGAGTCAATATGTGCCCTCAGGGATCCTCATGCACAGATCAGTGGTCTCCCCTTCTCCTTTCTGTTTCAGTTTGATACCACTGTCCTAGGCAACTCTCTAAAATTATAAATTGTTGAGAAGGTAGCAACCTATATTGGTAAAGGGGCTATCTTCCTCCAGGAATTCCCTAAACCAATGACGGTCTAGTCCCTGATACCTAATATATGGCAGAATGTAATGGTCTAAGAAAGGTACAAAGCACCATGGGGATGGATACAGAGGGAATGCTTACTTCTGGCATGGCTTAGAAGTAGGTAGGATAACATCAGGGAAGGTTTCACAGAAGAGATGCTATGTGAGCTAGTCCTTGAAGGACGAGTAGGATTTCAACAGGTCAATATGAGGAGAGGGCAATCCAAGTGAAGGGCACAGCATTAAGGAAACAAAACTAGAGGCAGGAAACCACACGACACGATTAGAAGTGCCTCTCAGTTTGGCCAGGGGACAAAAAGGAGGAGATGGAGCAGCAAAATCAGATTTGAACCAGATGATCCATGGTCAGTTATGGGCAAGTTCAGATACTGATGGCATACCAACACTGGTTGGCCCTGACCTGGGGGCCCAGGGTCAGTGGGCAGGAAGCAAGCACACTTAGATCCTGACCTTGCCTCCAAATAGCATGGCCATTCAGAGAACAGACAGATAGGCAGCAGGAGGGAGAGGTTGGACCTCATCATGTGACTGCGCTAGATACTACCACAAATTCAGACCATTCCACAACAAGCACTATCTGCACCAACAAGCCCTACTCACTTGGGACCTGGAGAGAACAAAAAAAAAGCCAACTCTGATGACTCCCAAGTCCTTGAGCTGCCATTATTCCAGTATTCTTTCTCTTCTTACCCAACAGGAGGGGCCAGCATAGCTTCCCCTCTACTTCCACTAGTAACAGAGATAACTAGATGGAGGAACAGGAAGATACAACAGAAGCAACTAGAAATCCACATCAGGAGTGATGCAGAGAGACCACCAGAGAGACCACCAAAGAGCCCAGGCTTTCAGTGATGTTTCCAAGAGGCAACATGTTGAGTTTTTCCAACTCTGAGTCACAGTTTCCCGTAGACTTGACTCTTGGGAGTTACTGGAGTACACAGATGGTCACTCACACCACTTCAGAACCCTGAGTTCACATACGGATGGGCAAGGCCCAATATATCTTCCCAGATGCCAAGAAGCTCATTTTCAAACCTGATGCTACTGCAGCAAGGTAGGGCTTAGTCCCCTGCCTCTCCTGCCTGCTTACCCTTCTCCCTTCTTTGCCTCACACCAAAAGAACATATACTAAAAACTAAAGGGTGTCCATCAATTGGGAAATGGCTAACTAAAAAAGTATACGGATGTAACAGAATACCATTGTGCTTTAAAAAAAACTGGTGAAAGGAATGGTTTTAGAAAAGCCTGGGAAGACACATATGAACTGATGCAAAGTGAAGAGAACAGAACCAGAAAAGATATAATAACAACATTTTAGAGGCAAATGACTTTGAAAGACCTGGGAATTCTGATAAATGGAATGCCCAACCAGGATTCCAGAAGATCCATGGCAAAACATGCTATCCACCTCCTGGCAGAAGTGACAGACTCAAGATGTAGAAGGAGACAGGCACTCAGGGGCATGACCAATGCAGGAAATTGTTTTCCTGGCTATGCACGTTACTCACCAGAATGTTGTTTTCTTCCCTTTTCAATTTTTTGGGAGAGGGAGAAGAAGAGATAGGAAGAGATCCCCAGAGTCCCCTAAAACACACCCTATTCTTTATAAACAGGATTAGTCTAAAAGAGAAGGCAACAGATAGGGGGAAAACACTCAGCTTCTATTACAGGCTTGAACATTGTTGTGCAAATGAGCAAATTACTTCCTCTCCTCTCTGCCTCAGTTTCCTCTTTTGTCAAATGGGGAGCTTAATAGCAATGCTGTGAAATAGATATATCACTTATAAGAATCAAGGGAGATAATAAATATGAAAGCACTTTTTCATAAGTTCATTTCTGTCTAGTGACCCAAACTAATATTAATTGGCACTTGTGTAATTGTTTTAAAGTTTGCAAAGCCCTTTATAGACACTATGTCATTTGAGACTGATAACACTTTTTCAAGTTGATCCTGAAAGAAATCACTATCCCCATTTTACAGCTGAGGAAACTCAGACTCAAGGAAGGCAGAGTTATTTGACCACGTTCATACAATTAGTATCAGAGGGAGTATCTGAACCCATGCATGAAAGCACTTTTCAAAAATAATCCATCATCTGATCTACAGACAAATACCTACTATGTCCAATGCTCTGCAAGGCTTGCAGGGGGAATAGAAAATGTAACACCAAGTCTCTGACTTTAAGAAGATGGCAGTCTAGATCAAGAGACATGCCACATAATGCCAGGCAATATGTTTTGTGCCCAGTGAATAGGACAAATAAAGTGTTAGGAGGGAGACACCACTGGGGGCTGAGATGGCCTGAGAATCCGGTCTTCATAGATTAAGTGGAAATGGGACCAAGTGGGGCTGCTATCTGGCCAAGGAACAGCCAAGAAGTCCTGTAAAGGAAGGGAGGGGAGAGGAAGGGTAGCAATGACCCTCCAAAGCCATGGAGTGCTGATAAATCCTTTTGATGCCCATCCCCCCAGAGGCCACTGATCGGTGGTTCTCAACATACCTGGCACTGGCCAGGAAGTCAGGAGGAAGGGCCTAAGGAAGAAGGAGGATGTTTCGAAGCAGAGGAGTGGGGGGCGGGGGAAAGAGGGAAGGACTCATTTTTCAGCAAGGGCGACGACATCAGTGAAATGTGTACTGCTCCTTCCTTCTTAATTATCTATTAAAATATAATATCAAGGGCGCCTGACAGTCTTACAATGGAAAGTCTCTCCCGAAACAAACCAAACTGCCAGCCGGAGCAAATTAAGAATTGTAATGCCAGACAGATGAATGCATTTGATCTGCTAAAAATCCCTCAATGTATTGACTGCACTAAGGCTGCTCAGGGAGGGGAGGAGGCAGTCCTTGACTTCAGGAGGCCAGATGCCCTCAGGTGCCTGGGCTTGGGGAACAGGGGAGACGATAAGTCAATAAGGATATATTAGGTGCCTAGTGTGTACTCAGGGCTCTTCTCAGGAATGGGGACACAAAAGCAAAAGTGGAAACAGTCCTCACCCTGACAAGTCTGCGGCATAACCGCAGTGGGTAAACCCATGTGTATATAGGAATACACAAAAAGAGAGACCCAAAACACAAAGCAATTTGGAGTAGAGACACTACTACGGATCAAGGAATGAGATGGGCTGGGGACCCAGAAAGGCCTCATTTAAAAGATGGCGCTTTGAGCCGAGTCATGAAGGATACCGGTGATCCTGAGGTAGGTGAAGAGGCTGAACATTCGTGGCCTGAGGGCACAGCCCATGGGAAGGCATGGAGATGGGAAATAGAGAGCCAAGTACGAAGAACTAGGGGAACAGGATTCCAGAGCTATGGACTCCACACACCCAAACGTGAAGTCAGTCCTAGGATGCCCATGGCCTCCCATACCCCCCTTCCCATAACTAAGCTCTTCTTGGTCACCTTCAAACTCCTGGTTAGGAAGCCCTCCTCAACACGGTCACTGCATCAGTGCCATGAGGCCGAACAAAGAGGCTTCATAAATACTCAATAACTGATAATGACACTTCCTGGTATGAACTAAACCCAAGTTCAAGACCCAGTTTAGCCACCAACTAAATCATTGTGCTGTCTTTTCATCTCTGGGCCTTAGCCTCCTAGCCCTGGGGCTGAGGGTGAACTAGATGTTTTATAAGTTCCCTACTAGTTCTAGCAGCCTATGGTTCAATTCTCAGATTCCACTCTGGGTGAACTTCAGACCCAATTACAGTATCCATTTGCTCCTGATTTTTATGATTCTTTTTTTTTTATTTTTATGATTCTTTGCAAATGTTCTTTTAGTAATTTCACACGCAGTGTCTTGTATATCCTATTAGACTGACATCATCCCCAGAACAGGGATAGATCTCCCTTCCTTTCCTTTCAGTGTGCCCAGAACAGTGCTCACAGTGTGGACACGCAGCCAGACACCAAGGTCAGAAACAGTCATTGCTACTGAATCTGAAAGAAAAAAATAAATGGCCTTCGAAATGCACAGTAGTTTCCTGTTATTGTTACTGCTCACCGGGCTTCCCTCACTGAGGACCCTTGAGCCTCACCTATCACCCAAAAGGGTCAATCAGAGGGAACTAAGAAGCAGAGAACAGAAACAAGTAAGTAAAATGGAGAAAAGTTATAGAAACAAGGTAGATTCCCACTCACCTGGGAATGCTGAGATCTGGGAAGGGAGAGGAGGGAAAGAGAGAATGGGAAGGGAGGAGGAAAGAGAAAGATGAGGGAAGAGAGAAGAGAAGAGAGAAGGGAGGTGAGGGAGAAGGGAGGAGAGGGAGGAGGGAAGAGGGAGAGAAGGGAGGAGGAGGAGAAGGGAAGAGGGAGAGAAGGGAGGGGGAGAGAAGGGAGGAGGGAGAGAAGGGAGAGGAGGGAGGAGGGAGAGGAGGGAGGAGGGAGAGGAGGGAGGAGGGAGAAGAAAAGAGAAAGAGGAGAGAGAAGGGAAAAGAAGGAAGGAAAAGAGAAGGGGAGAGACTGGAGAACATACAGAGAAAGAAAAACTCAAAGGAAGAGGAAAACCCTTGGAGATGGGTAACACGTTTGGGTACCTCCACCTCAACACCCCTCCTCCCTCCCCAAAGCCCTTCTCTACCGCTCCCAAGCATGTAATCGAGTCTCCCTTGTGCCACCCTGGAGTGTTTTGCATCACTTGGCTCTGGGTGGGCTAAGCTGACAGCAGATGTCCATCCCTGTGCTGCTCAGCAACTGCTCTCTGAGACCCCAAAAAGCAATTACCTTTCTCTGAGCTGAACTGACTTCAACCAACCCCCTCCCCCTAGTACTTCCCCAAACCACTGCTCCCTCCCCATCCCCCACAAAAAAAGCAGCTGGGGGGAAGAAGGGGAGGGAAAAACTACCAAGATGTTGGTTTAGTAGAAAAATGTCTCTCCATGCATCCTCGATTTCTTTGAAGTGTGGAATATGTTTCTTTGAGGATGTAGGTTTAGATATTCAATCATTTAGCCTGCTAAACTGAAGACTGCAAAAGGAGGCTATTTCTTAAATATATACGAAGTCATATTAAATTATTGATAGCCATTAAACAGGGAGAAAAAAAATTAAACAGCCCTCAGCTTTTATCAATCATTCATGCAGTTTCCACTGGGGTGTTTTCCTGGGCAGATATCACATAGCAGAGTGCAAAGAGTCCAGGTCCTACAGGCATGAATTCATTTGCTATGGATGGAAAAGGGGTGGGATTTCATCCCCCAGCAATTAAGAAGGCACCGAGAGAAGGAGAAGGGAATCAAAGGCTGGGAGGGAGCACCAGAGGTCACCGAGTCCACCCCTCTGCCTCCACATCCATTCCCCAGCCAGAAACTCACCTACATCAACCCCTTCCTTGCCCCAGGCTTCTCCATAAAAGAAGCTCTCCGTGTCCTGGTCTTAAAGATTCCCTAACATTCAGACAACAAAGTCAGTTATCCATCTCTGACCCTGACAAACCAAAATGGCCAACTATTTGGAGGTCCTTCTTCATGCTTTAAGGGAAAAGAGAGGCCATCAAGGCAGGGTGATAGGAGGGGACTGATTGCTAGAGGGAGTCAAGGTGTATCTCAAGGGTACGGGCCAAGGTCCATTACTCAAACCCAGCTCAGGTCTAACAGGATGGGAATTAAGGGTACCAATCCAACCGGTGGCTATGAGAACCCGACACTTACTAGAAAAGACCTTCAACTCAGAGCAACCTCATTGGACAGAGAGGGCCATTGAGAAGAGCTGGGTAACTGGCTCTGGCAATTGTTGTGGAGCTGATTCACCCAAGGTCACACAGTTCCTGGAAGTACCAAGTGTACTACACAGGTTCCTGACCCCTGGTCAAATGCTATGGCAGAATGTCTGACCTCGGACTCTCCCCAATTAAATAATGCATACAATGCATTCCCCAACCCTTAAAGTGCTATTTAAATGTCAGTGATTACGGTCACTCTTCCCTAGGCCATCACTCTCTTGTATTCTGCCTCCTTTCCTGAAAGCTCTCAGTTCCCGTACCAAGCTGAGCCTTCATGGCAGCGGATCGTATTCCATGCCTATCCCAAGCCCAGCTAACTTGTAACTCCAGCCTCTTTCCTCAGGTGCCAGCAGAACTTATGCAAATACCAATTCCCTATCACCTTGCACCAAAATCCCATGCAGAGACTCCACAGACAATGAGACAAAACTGGGCTTCTCTTCACCTCTTCCCCTCAGCCCCTAGGGCCCCACTGAACTCTCCCTCCCCAAGACACCTGATCCATCTGCTCCGGGGCTGAGGCTCTTCCCGGCTCCTCCACCCCCCACTCCTCCAGTGGATTTTAAAGGGGAAGGCTCCCACCAACCAGCAAGGCCAATAGAGGCTGTGAAGCAAACCCAGAGGGAAGAGAGCATTCACTGCGGCTGGAAACAAAGAGGTTCAAGGCCCCTCTCTCCCTCTCCTCCCTAAGCCAGCCTGCTCTGCATTCTTGAATCCCTTTCAAAAAAGCTAGAGTCAGGGAGGAGGCGTGCCAAATGTTGATAGCGCCCTAGCCAGGAAAAGCTGCTGTCATAGGAAAACATTTTGAAGAGAGTGTTTGTTTACCATCAAAACCTGCTTTCTAAAATAATAATAATAATAATAATAATAATAATAATAATAATAATGATAATTTAACAAACTTTAACTTGAATCCTGAATTGGACAGGCTAAAACTTGAGTTTTAGATTAGGGAAAGGGAAAGGAGGTGGAAGGGGGAGTCCCACTCTGCTACTGAACTAGCTGGGAGACCTTGGGCAAGTCACTTAATGCCTACTGGCCTCAGCTGCCTCACTGGTGACCGCCTCCCTTCTAGCTCATAGGTTCTCTGATCTGTATAATTGCTCAAATTCCCTTTGCAGGCTAAATCAGGAGGAATTACAGAGTAGATCCTGCCCAGGAGCCCTTACCACAGTCCCCTTTAAAAATTCCCCTGTGGGTTTAAAGGTTCAAAGCTGTTTTTGGGCAAAACAGAAATCCTACTAAAGTGCTTGGAAGAATCCACCTAGCCCATCACAAACACTGACCAAGTGCCTATAGTATTGACTACACAGCCCTTCCCCTCGAGGAGCTTACAACCCAATGGGGCAGGGCCTCGAAATACAGATAACTGAAGGTACAGAGGAGAGGACCAATAAAAGTGCTCATTTGAGACATTTGAGGAGATATCACTTTCACTTGGAGTTAGGAAGGGGAAGTCCAGGGAGATCACCCCAAGGGAAAAGAGCTGGACCATTAAGGAAGGCCAGAATTCCACGGATGGAGACTGAGCTGTATGCAAAGGAGAACACATGAAGGTAGGGCAGGAGGGCTTAGCTGGATTACCGGTTAAAGGAGAGGGCATGATGGAAGAGGGAGAGGGCCTCGAATGCCAGGACATTTAAATTTTATTTGGTAAGCAATGGAGAACCTCGAAAGGTTTCTGAATAGAAGGATGTGATCAGAATGGTCAGTACATTAGAATGTGAGGATTAAGACTAAAAAAAAAAAAATCAACATTTGCCTGACTTTCTGGATGAATGAGGAGGATGGAGAAGTCAAATTGAACTCTAAGGTTATGGGTCTGAGTAACTTGGGAAGACAAAATGCAAAAGAAGATGGAGGAGGAAAGGCAGGTTTGGGGGGTAAGGAAGCTGAGCTCAATCTGGAACATGCGGAGTTTGAAGTACTAGGAGAAAATTCAGGTGTTGTCACTAAAAGGGCATTGAAATCAAGGCTCAAAACCAACCCAGAACGGCACCTCTAGAAAAGCAAGTTTCAATCTGCAACATCCATACTTATTTGTAAGTTCTTTCTAACAGCTGAAGTCATAATTTTTTTTTTTTTTTTTGCTTTTTGGAGGGCAATTGGGGTTAAGTGACTCACCCAAAGTCACCCGGCTAGTGTGTCAAGTGTCTGAGGCCCAGATTTGAACTCAGGTCCTTCTGACTCCAGGGCCGGTACTCTACTCACTGCGCCACTGAACTGCCACGCCCCACCCCACCCCCAGTCATTACTGACCTAATTTAAAATCAGAGAGATTTTTCTCAGCCAAAAATAAACAAGAATATTATTTCTGGAGCTATTCAATCGGGTGTGAAGGAATTCCCAGCCAAAGGCCACAAGAGTTGGCCACAAATGGATCATTATCATTTAGACTCTCAGACCACAGTGTTAATGATGCCAAAATCTTGGGCTTAAGCCATCTGTGAGCTTGGCTTCTCTCTTTAGTGTGGTTGCTCTGGGCTGAGAATCAGGAAGATCCAGGTTCAAATCCCACCTCAAATACTTCCTACCAGTGTGACCCTGGGCAAGTCACTTACTGCTTCCTTTTCTCACATATAAAATAAAGGGTTTGGACTCAGTGACCTCCAAGGTCTATCTACGATTCTCCAGCTCCACCCTCTCTTTTCCAGTTTTACCCCCCTGGACCTCTTCTGGATGACCCCTGGGCTTCTATTCTAACTAATCTCTTCCCCATGCCCACAGCTTCCTTTGGAATGAATGTCCCTTCCCCACAAACTCCTTAACACCCGTGTAAATAAACCCTAGCCCTCGTGCAACACCGACTCAACATTCTACCACTTCCATGAATTCTCCCCTGAGTGCTCTAGCCATACATACCAACATCTCCTTTCTTTCTGCCTTCCGACGGTATTTATGGTCTGTACCTAGCGATTCAGAACATTTAGCATGTAACTATTATGTTGTTTCCTTGTAGATATAAGAAGCAGTGGAAAGCAAGAGAAGAAACAAGCATTGAGTAAACACCTATCATTTGCTAGGCAGTGGGTTAAATTCTTTACAAATATTATCTCATCTGGTAGGGATCCATTTTACGGATGAGGAAACTGAGGCAGGAAAAGGTTAAGTGACTTGACCAGGGTCACAGAGCTAGTTTCTAAGGCTAGATTCATACTCAGATATTCCCAACTCCAGGCCCAGTGGCTCTATCCAGGACCTAGCACAGTGTGAAACTGAGGCAAACAGGGTTAAATGACTTGTCCAGAGTCACACAGCTAGTAAATGTCTGAGGCCAGATCTGAACTCAGGTCTTCCTGACTCCAGACCTGGTGCTCTATCTTCTGCATCACCTAGCTACCCTTAAATCTTAAATGTCAGCTATAATTATTATTATTATTGCTATTATAATTCTGATTATTGCAGATGAGGAAAACAAGCATTAAGAGATAAAACTCCTTACTCAAGATCACTCAGATAATAAGTAGCAAAGATCCCTTTACTTCTAGCCAAGGCTCATTCTCACATCAGCCATATGTATACAGTGGGTATAATAAACCACATTAAGGGGAATGCCTCTAAATACTGTGGTGGTCCCAGGAACCCAAGGTAAACTGAGCAAGAGGAATCTCCAATGGTAGCCTACAGGTTCTTTTGTAGAGGAGTCTGGAGAAGATGGAAAGACACTGGAGAAATGAATAGGTTAGGAGCAAGCTGAGGTCTCCACACAGCCCAGAGATGCTGGGAACCCAGAGCTGACCTCTAAAGGTGTCAGAGCCATCACTCTGGCCTAATTCTAACCACTCTCTCTAATGGATCTTTATTAAGGAGGAGTGAAAAAGAGAGACACATTTTTCACAGCTCAATGGACCAATTCCTTGGGTCAAGGAGCCCTGTCCTGACTTTTAGGGGTAGGGGAGGCTGGTCTGAGCTGATTGGATTATCAGAGTCCAAAGGGCCCATTGATCCCTGGGTCAGTAGCAACGGATTTCAATAAACAGCACTGCTTCCTTCCTGGCACTTGGCTGAGAAGGCCCCGATGAAACTTCGGGGAGAGAAAGAGAAGAAAGTTCTGTCAGGCCCAGAAAGCTCATGTGAGGACCCTAGAAGAAAAAGTCTCTTCCTCTATAGCAAAGATCGGGTTTTATTTATAGTAATAGTAACAATGCACATCAGTCTAGGACTCTAGGTCTTTGACCTAGACCATATCCTTCAAAGAAACCCTGTGAAGAAGGTTAGGCTAAGTCTGATTATTCCTGCTATAGAGCTAAGGAATTCAAGGGTCAGAGTGAAGTTATTTGCCCAGCGTCATACAGGGCCAGAGCCAGGATTTGGACTCATGTCATCTGAGTCTCATTTCAACACTCTTTTCCCTGACATAACACAGTGCATTTTGTATCTATGCCCATTCTCCCCAACTGCACCCCAGCATCCAGCAAAGTGCTTTTAATATTGATGATATTTGTGAATGAATGAATGACTGTGGGTTCACAGTCTGGGTGTCCAGAGCTATAACTGAGGCTCCAGACACCTGGACACTTAGGAAGTCCTCCCTTCCTGCCTGGGGACCTTTTCTCAAAGAGACAGGGTTCTGAAGGGTCAGGCGGTAAAGAAGTTAACACAATTCATTAAAGAAAAGGTAAAAAAGACCATAATTTCTCCCACTTGTCTCTTCTTTCTCTCTCCACAAACAGCAGCGAGTCCAAGTATCATAGCCTGATTCCACTACCAACAAGACAGGCAACCTTGGGCAAAGCACTTAACTGTCCCAAGCTCTCTGTTTCCCATCTATGAAGGAGAAAATATCTCCACCCTTCTCTGCCCAACTTAGTTCAAAAATGCCACCTCTGACATTTACCAGCTGTGCGACCACAGGAAAATCAGCCATCGTGTCTGAGCCAGCCTCTGTAAGGTAGGAATTCAGGTCAACTCAATGAGCTTCCATGAAGCATCCACCATGTACCAAGCACTGGGTACACCCAAATACCTATGGACTCCTGCCCTTGAGAAGTGTATGCTCTACTACAAATAATGCCTGTGGAACAGGTGGACAGAGTGCTAGGCCTGGACTCAGGAGAACCTAAGTTCAAATTCTGCCTCTTATACTTACTAGCTCTATGACTCTGGGCAAGTCACTTAACCCTGTTGTAGCCTCAGTTTCTCATCTGTAAAATGAGCCAGGGAAGGACATGGCAAACCACTCCAGTATCTTTGCCAAGAAAACCCTAAATGAGGTCACAGAGTCAGGCAAAATTGAAAAGATTCAAACAACAACAATAATATACCAATAAAAAAACACAGGTCAAGTCCCTTCCCACCCCCGCCTCCCAAAAAATCATCATGATCATAAAAGGGTTATAAGAGTTTTCTCTCAGAGAGAAAGGGCACAGACAGGTGCCTTTAGCCATGGATATATTATAAAGGATAAGATTATAAAACAATGCTGTTATCATTATATTATAATACTTGATGGGGAGAGAATAACATTGTCTGTAAAGAATAACTATTAGCTGTTCCTAACACTTCCCAAGCTACAAGACAGCTTGAGAGAGGCGGGATGGCTGGATGCGGACACCGACCACATGCGTGACACAAGGTGTTTATTCCATCTCTCCATACCTAGTTTCTGCCATTGTAAAACAGGAATATTGTGCTTGCATTCCATGTGAGTGAGGAAAACCTTCTGAACCCCATCAAGTGTCATCTACGTACATGGGATTTATGATCACAACCATCACCTCTCAGGGACCGTAGACAGATAAAAAGTAAACTGAGAACTTGGATCTGGAAGGGCAGAATTGCAAAGGGTGATTATCATGACAAAACTCAGGCAGGAATGTTACATGCAAAGAGATTCTGTGTGTTCATAGCCACACAAGGTCTTTTGTTAGCGTGCATGAGACGGGTATGTTGTCTATGCAACCAAAATGGGACTTATGCATATCCTAGCTTGCTGTGGGAGCTCAATAAATATTAATTTACATTATCACGATAAATAATACTACCCCTCTAAATGGCTCAGGACTTGAGGTGCCCTTATAGGCTACATGCTCTCTTGGCATCCAGCATATACACACATCAGCCTGATTCAATTGGAACACACACACACACACACACACACACACACGATACTGAGAAGCAGGGCTTGCCATCTGCAGAACCGTCAGCTCTGAGAAGCCCACTAATGTAGTCAGGTCCTTCCAAAACAACCCAATAAATCAGTAGGCGCTTGCCGCAAACGTTTAAATCACTGTCCTAAAGTCGACAGGCGTTTTGTACTAAAATACGAGAATCACCAAGCAGGCTGGGCTCGTTACCCAGCCTGAGCAGCCTGGTATCATTTATTTCCCCCACCCCAGCATGCCTTAGCCAGGCAGCTGAACTCCCTTGACCCAGCCTCATTCAATGGCTTCTAGCTAGCAGAAACTCACCAAGGATTTTTCTTCCTTCTTTCCCCCCTCCCCTTAGCTCAACTCCCTATATTTCCCCCCCATTCCAGACCAGATTGGGGAGCAAGTAATTGGTGCAGTGGAATGAACATTAATGGAACAAAGCACCCATGGGTTCAACCCCCATTTCTGTCACCTGAAGCAAATCACTAGGTCACTCTGGACCTGTTTCTCCATTCATTAAATAAGGAGATTAGACTCGACCAAAGCTTCTTTACTCTGTGTGTGTGTGTGTGTGTGTGTGTGTGTGTGTGTCTCCAGGCAGTCCCCTTGGGCAGCATCCTGTGAAAGCCTATGGACCCTTTTCAGAATTGAATTTGCTGCCTATGTTCATAACTGAAGGAAATGCTAAGTTTCAGTTAGAGTCTAATAAAATGTTATTTTTTTCTATCTAAATCCACAGATACCCCCCCCCATCTATCCATGGTGTCCAAGGGGTTAAGAACCCCCTGGACCTGATGACCTCAAAGATTCCTTATAGCTCCAATATCCCAAAATTCCTGGTTTCTTTTCTTTTTTTTTTTTTGCTTTTTTGGAAGAAGGAATGTAGGGCAGTTGGGGTTAAATGACTTGCCCAAAGTCACATGGCTACTTTTGTGTTGTGTCTGGATTTGAACTCAGGTCCTCCTGACTCCAGCGCCAGTGCTCTATTCACTGCGCCACCTAGCCACCCCAACATCCCAAAGTTCTAACGAACATCAATCCCAACATGGGTAGGAGGGAAGGGTTGAAGAATCGTCATCAAAAGAGAAACGTGACCATTTCAGGCAAAAAACATAATTCCTCCAACCTGAAGGTGGAAGCCATTAGAAATGGTGTGACTTAATATTTCCCTATCTTCTCCAACTGCTCACTTTAAGGAGATCGCCTCTACCGGAGCCCACATCCAGGTTAGCTAAAGCAAGGGAAACTCACAGATTCTCTCAACAAGAACCTAATGGTGGAGACATTGAGGGAATCTATAGGTCAGGAGCAAACTGAGGTCTGTCTCTCTTACTGCGAAGCTGAGGCCTCATACCATCATAAAGGATCTCACAGGTCATCCAACCTGGCACTATGGCTGAAGAGATGAGGACACTGAATGACTTGTCCAAGGCAACATGGCCAGTAACTGGCCAAACTAGGATTTGAATCTGGTTCTGCTGAGTCCGGAGTCCGATGTACCAGGATCAGTCCCTGAAGCACTGCCTTCGATCTAACCACCAATGTCCACCTCCAAGCCTTTGCCTCCCTGCTCTTCAGCGGGAAGAGAAAGCCATGGTACGAAGTGTCTCAGGCTAGTGGCTAGTTCCCCCACCCTTCTTCCTCCCAGTACTGATCACCGTCCCCAGTCCTCCTCCCTAATGTCTGCAGGGTTTTCTAAATGTATCTGGCCAGCCCCAGCCTGGTCTGTTCTGCCCCAGGCCACCTGATAGGGAGGGCCAGCCAACCCAGCCAGTGGAAACATCCAGGGTTGGGAATCACTGCAGAAATACACTCCCCTGGGGAAAAGACTGTTTACCTCAACAGAAGGGGAGAGGAAGCAATGCTACACACCGCAGAACAGATTAGGGATTGATGAACAATAGGCAATTACCCAAAATATCATCAAACACAACTCCTGAAGAATTTAAATGCACTCTGACAAAGAGGCCTGCAAGAAAACAGACTTCCACCTACTCGGCTGCCATCATTCCAGGGCTGGGGAGGAGAGAGAAGCTGGAGGGTGGGGGGGGAAGAGATGACAAGTGTAGGGAGGAAGGGAAGAGAAAAATATTCTCTCTTCCTCCTTTAGGGAAATTAAACTGAGGGAGGTGGGGACAAATGGCGGAAGAGAGAGGAAGAGTAGAATGGTCTAAGATTAAATCCTACTCCAAGGGAAAGGAATTTAAAATACACCCGTGCATCAAACTTCCCACCCATGAAATCCTGTGGTTCCTGAGCTATAACTGAAGTAGACAGCAGAGGCTTGGCAGCTGGAGAAATACAGGCCATCAATCAATGCACATTTACTGAACGCCTACTACACGTGGGATGCTACCAACCAATCAATCAACAAGTGTTTCCTGACGGCCTACTGTGTGCTAGGGGCTAGAGATTCAAGCACAAAAGATGAAATCATCTTCAGTACCAAGGAGCGTACATTCTAATAGAGGAGACAAGACCCTACAAAAGAATACAGACAAAAATGAGTGAGCCTGGGTAATAACAAGCCTGTGTCCTAGGCAAGACCAGACACTCCCAATATGAAAAGAATAAAGAACACGGAGCCGGGTCAAATCCACAGGACCAATCATGAATGAGGCAAGAGTTCAGAGGAGGGAGACAGATCATCCTGGCAAATTATCAAAGAAGTCATTCCGAACCTGTAGGATTCGGGCTGCTGAAAAGGAAGGGGGAGCTCTTCATTCCCCAAAATTGAAAAAACAAACAAAACAACAAAATCTTACACACTATTAAATAAAAATCCAACCCTTGGCCTCCCCTTCTTTGGTTCTGCCCACCCCACCCCTGTAGCATCTCTTTGTTCCATAAACCTCTGGGAGAGAAGGCTAGCCCAGTCACCCCCGCTCACCCCTGGAGAGCCTCCTCCAAGCCTGCTTTAAATCCAGTCTGATCCTCCTCCTCCTCCTCCTCAGGATTGTTCAGAGAAGAGGCAGAGCCTGTTTGTTCTGTATCTGGTCTTACCAGAAGGTCTTCCATCATGGAGTTAAGTGGCTGATATCTTGCAGGGGTTATTTATCTAGTAACTAGGATCCTGGCTGGTCCCAGGCTCATGTGTCTACATTTGGCAGCCACTCTCAACAACCACAGGGCACCTCTGGTCCTCCCTCCCTCCCTCTGTGACTGAGGGTTAGCAGGGTGGGGAAGGGACAGAGGGGAGAGGATGCTCACTTACTGTTTGGAACCAAGATTTTACTACATGGTTCTACTCTGCTCAGGGATTTCAGTGGTTTGTACAAGGCAAACCAATCAACTAACATTTCTAATTGTGCTTGCTCTTCCTCCCAGAAGCTATAACCACCCCCAGCCCCATCCCTTTTAAAAGACTAAAATCATTTAAAGTCTAGGAAAACTGGCTGGACTTGGGGGCAAACTTGGAATGGCAAAAACAGCAAACAGATTCCTTTCCAAGGAGAGAAAAACAAAAAAACTACTCAGAAACACAGCTGACCTGCATTAGGCATTTCTTTACCTGAGGTTAACAACAGCAACATAAAAGGTTGTCTTAATTTTCAGAACAAACTTTCTCAGAGAAGAGATAACAAACATATCCTGCCCTTGAAGCTAGTCTTTTTAGAAAATATTTATAGCTTTTCAAGACAGTTTGGTAGCAATTGGAGACAGCATCTGCTTTTTTTTTTCTTGCTTTCCACAACAGTTCTGAAACCCAAAAGCAGTTAAAAAAAATACACCCATCAATTTTGACATGAAATACTAAGCCTATAGCTTCTTTGAGAAATAAAATGCAGAGCTGGCTTTGACAGCTTGGTAATTTCAGAAAGCTCATTAACTGTTTTCTATTTTAAATCCCAGTAAGTATTTACTATCAATACCAAAAGTTTGGGGTAACAAAACTCACTGCCTATTGGTTGGTTTTGAATGTGCAAACAACAGTATTTGGCAATTTCTCAGAGGGACTTTGACCTTCAGATCTGACCTCCAAAAAAAATTTTTTTTTCAGATGGCTCACTGGGTGTCACTATTCCAGCTGAAACCTCCTTCTGAAATGTACTCTGAGGAACTTCCCTAATGCAGAAATCTGAATTATGATCTTGTGAATCATGCCAAAGGTGTCCAGTACTTCCTTCTACGGACTCAGATGGCTGCCCCTTCCCCAAACCAACAACAAAACCCCCATCAAATCCCTCATTTCATTTGAGCATAAGTGAATGGGAATCTCCTTCCCCTTCTGCTTGGGGGTTCAATAGAATAGAAGCTTTTTGAGGATATTGGTTTTTCAGTTTTGTCCCTGTAAGCCCAGTACAAGTCGCTAGTCTTAGATTACTCCTCAACAAAATGAAGCGATCACTCTATACATCTTCCAGTTCTAAATGTCTAGTACTCGGACCATCTGTAAAAGGAAGTATCAAAGAAAGGAGGTTGGTCATAGAGTCAGGAAAGTCCTGGGTTGGAATATCACTTCTGACACTCATTGGTTGTATGAGCTTGGGCAAGTCTCTTGAGGGCTAGCGCTTCCCAGCTAACTAACCCTTGGTTTCCCCATTTGTAAAACTGGGGAAACAATGACTGTAGCACTTAAATCTCAGTTGTTATGTGGGTATAATGGGATCATCTATGGAAAGCGCAAAGCACACCTTCGTTAAAGTGCTAAGTAATGGTTCTCAAATAAGTGACTGCCCCAAGGCCACCTGTTTTTGTATGGCCAGTGAGGTTAGAATGGCTTCGACATTTTAAAATACAATAAAATTTTATTTTAAAATGTAAAAACCATTCATATCTCTCTGGGCCACAATCACTGGAGGGCTGGATCTGGCCCATGGACTATAGCTTCCTGACCCCTGGACTACATGATTCTATTAGAGAAACAGAAATATACAGAATCTCTCAAACTCCAAACCTTCCAAGCTCAGTTAAATTCCCCAAATCAGGGAACTAGGAAGGCCCGTTCAAGAATGTAACTGGCTCCCTCCAGGAGTGTCAAGCAAGGAAGGAAGTCTGATCACCCAACAATGGCAGAGTGATGTCCAAGAGAACTGGAGACCTGAGCAATTATCTGGTGAATCTGATTAGTGTAGACAGCCAAAGAGGATCACTCAGAGTTATAAAGTCTTAGATCACCCACCTCTACCATATATGCAGACTGAATACTCTGCTAACCCAACAGGAAGCTTCCTTGAATGAGTGGGAGGGTAGGGTCCTGGTCACCATTGCTAAGATTGCAAGAAGAAGCTTACATGAAGTATGGATCTCTATAAAAGGTACAGACAACATCCTTGCTGACACAATTTGGGGATTCTGATGATGTCTCCTTGATAGTATGTGAACCCACTAACTCCACATTGAGACTGACTGAGTCATAGAACTTTGGGATGACTGGTATAGCTCGAAGCCACACCCTTGGGCTCGGCCTTTAAAAGGGAGCAGCTCTGATCTCTCTGAGCTCTGATCTCTGTCCAATATCCCATGAAATACCCTGGCTTTTTTGTTCCTCCTTTTTCCTTCTCCCTACTACCATGAAAACATTTCTATGCTCACTGATAACTTTAGCAGAGAGAGAAAGAGGAAAGAACTGAATTCTGTCACTATTGACCCCCAATTGCTACCAAACTGTCTTGAAAAGCTATAAATGCCTGGTAAGTAAAAATTGAGATGTGGGGGTTTATCTGCGGCTTTTACTTAACCTGGGTTTTCTCCAGCCCCTTTTATCTTTATTCCAATATATGGGGAAATATTAATTAACCAGGAACCACAAATAAGGAAGTGGGGAACACCGGACCTATACTTTTGTGGATGGTTGGATATGAAGCAAATGGGATGAGTCTGAACTATCACCTACCCTCTGTAGCCTCAGTTCCCCACCCCCCATCCACCCACCCAAGAACAGAACATATACTTCCACCACAAGGCACCAAGAGGTATAAATATTACCAATACCCAAGGCCAAATGATGGTGGATGGGGGGATGAGAGGGGCCATGGACACGGTGCCTCTTTCAAGGAGGAGACTCAAAATCTAGATGGGGAGACAAAATGAACCTGTATGTAAAATACAGAACAAGAATTCTAAAATTCTAGGCTACCCATCTTTTTTTTTTTTTACCACTCATAAAGTCGGATCTCTGAAAAACCACATCCTTCCCCCTCTTTGTGTTGTTTTAGCTCTAAGCTTCCCCATCCCATAGAAACTCTCAGCTCACTTCCCCTACCCCCACCCCAAACCCACTGTCTGCTGCCAGGCCAGGCCAAATGCAAGCGTGGAATTCAAGACACGGAAAAGCTAATTCCATCTCTTAATTAGTCCTAGACCTTAATGGCCCCAATCCCCTCCAACTCACTATGGGGATGGGAGAAGCAAGGACGAGGTAAATGAACTGTCTTTTCCTGGAGAAGAATATAAATAGGGAAGTTATGCCAAGTGAGTGTCAGACCGGCTCACCCCAGCACTCTATGTGGCTAAAAATAACAGTGTTTACACATCTCCACAGCTATGATTTCTGCCTCCTCCTAAAAAAGAGATTTTTATGCTTAACTATATACTCCATTTGCCCCTCCAAACCTTTTGTTCTGTCTTGGGTAAGAGTCTGATCCAACACAAGTGAGAGAATGTAAGCTTCTTCATGCGGGCAGTGGAGGAGTGGACAGTCCAAGAAGCATGCTGACACACAGCAGAGCTCACTCTGATAGGGCAGGACCACAGGTAGCCCTTTAACTGGGCTGCACTTGAGGACCTAGGGGGCCACATGTGGCCTCGAGGCTGCAGGTTCCCCACCCCTCTTTTAGAGTTTTTGAAAACCAATCCTCTCAGGATATCAGAAAACCCAAAGGAAGGGTGTACCTTTTGTAGTCAATTTTAAAAAAGGAAAAAGAAAACAGAGAAAATACCTAAAAATACCCTGGAAAGTGTTAACTGTAGAAGAGGTTTTTCTAGGAAGGAGTAAAGCGGTACCATGGGAAATCATTTTTGAGGGAGGTGCCCTTTACAGAACCCACTCCTCCTCCCCTCCCTTCTTCTCCTCCCCTCCCCTCTTCTCTTCCCCTCCCTTCTTCTCCTCCCCTCCCCTCCCCTCCCCTCTTCTCTTGGCCTCCCTTCCCCTCCCCTCCCCTTCCCTATCCTAGCCCAAGCAAGAAGGCCAGCCTCTAAACTACCCAATTAAGTAATATTCATGACCACCTGGTATTGCCAGAGTGCCTCTCTACCAACAGCCTCAAAGCCTTTTGATGTCTGTGATCTAACAGAGTAGGGGTTCTTAACCTGGAATCAGGGAACTTTTTCTCTTTTTTTTTAACGACTTTGATAACTGTATTTCAATATAATTGGTTTCCTTTGAAATCCCAAGCATTTTATTGTATGTACTTTAAAACATGATTCTGAGAAGGGCTCAGTGGGATTCACCAGTCTGCCAAAGGTGTCCAGAACACACAAAAGAGTTAAAAGCCCCATGGCGTGTCTGTTAAGAAACTAGGTAAGGAGAAGGCTTATATTCAACAAGTATTTTATTAGATGCTGGCCATGTCTCAGGTGCTGGGATGCACCAAGACAAAATGCCTTCAAGGAGTTTACACTCTACCAGAGGGCTGGAGAAATGGACAGATAAAGCCAATAGCACTACCAGCTATGGGAGTGTCAAGAAAGACTTCCCCCAGGAAGTAATAGCCAAGTTAAACCATGGAGGAAATTAAGGACCATAAAAGACTAAAGAGTGAGGAGGAAGGCATGCTGGGCCGGGCTTGTTTGGAAGTACAGAGGCTGGAGATGGAAGGGTAAGTCATGGGAGTAGCAAATAAGCCATTGGGGTGTAAGGCTGAATATGTGTGAGGGGGGAAAAGGCAAAATCAGTCTGGAGAGTTCCAGTGGCATCAGATTGTGAAGGCTTTAATTGCCAGCCTGGGGAATTGATAGGATATAATATTATCAGGGCTACATATGAAGCCCAGAGTTTATATGCCTCAGCCAAGGTCATTCTGTATTGCCCTGACAGCTCAAGGTCTCTGCTGGACCAACCTTTCTGTTAGACTACTAATGCTTTCCTCTATTTAAGGCCAACGAGTCTCTCCTCCCCACAGCCTTCTCACTCTTCCACAAAGTTTCAGAGGATGGATAGATGAGGAAGAGACTCCAAGGCAGCTGCCAGCACTAGTCAAAGGCAAGAGGACACCATTGCCTAGAAGGTTTTCAATCAAAGGTTTTTGAATTGAATTCGGTCCCCTAGAATGCTTCAGATGAGAAAGGAAGAAAGAGCCTGGCCCTAGACTATTCTTTCCACATGTTTAGGGCCATTAACTAAGGTTAAGAACAATCAAATTGATGTCCCCTCACTAGAGAGGGTTAGTCCTCTCTTAAAGAGTGAGCATCAGAGGCAAAAGCCCTCCAAAAGGAGAGGAATATAAATCCTGTTTCTCCCTCTTTCTCAAACACATCACCACAGCTATGATTTCTGCTTCTACGAACATGCATTCACATTCACACTCAGAAACACAGACTGTACAAAGGTTTAAAACAAGCCCTGTTACTCATAACTAGACAAAGCTTAGTCCCGACCAAAAAAAGACAAGTCCAAAGGAAGTTGTGCATACACTCTCTCTTTACTATTTCCTTTAAGTTTGATTATCAAAGAAAGAAGACAGTGAATTCTGCAGCCTGTAGACCTAGGCAATTTTATTTCTGGCCAAATTCTAGGAAATATTATTCAAAGGATGCCTAGTGGACGTCTAGAAAAGGAAGCAGTGATTACAAGGAGGCAGCATGGCTTCATCAGGAACAGCTCGTGCCAGACTACCTGCATTTCCCTCTTTCCCATGGTCATGAGGATGAAGGTAAGTACTTGGCATAATGTCTGGCACATAGTAGGTACTTAATAAATGTTTACAGACTAAGGGGGATGCTGCAGATATAGCTGACTCGGATATTAGCAAAGCCGTTGACAAAATATCTTGTGTTATTTTTATGGACAAGATATGGAAAGACATGAGATAAGACAGCAGTACAATTAAGTGGATATGTAACAGGCTGAATAGCCGGATGCAAAAAGAAGTCAGTAACAGGTCTGATGTTACGAGAAGGTGTCCCGTGGAGGGCCTCAGGTATGTGTCCTCGGCCTGTGGCATGACTTTTTAATTGGTGCCTAAGATAAAGTGTATTAATAATAAGCTTCTCTGGTGATGAGAGGGGGGATGATGGAGGGGAGGGCAGGGACTGGGGGAGGGACGCTAGAAGCACACACTTCAGTAAAGGGGCAGGGACAGGGTAGAGAACAGAACAAGGTGGGGAGGGATAGGAAGGAGGGACATGTGATCACTGTCACAATATGTCCACTATGAAGATGTCCTGTATAATCACACATCCACAGCCTGTACTGAATTGCTTGTCCTTCCAGTGGGGGTGGGTGACAAGGGAGGGAGGAATTGAAAGAATCTAGAATTTAAAGTTCTGCAATACCCGCAACTAGGAATTATGATATACAGGGGCTGGGGTAGGGAGACCCTCCCTGCCTTACCAGAAAGTAAGAGAGCAG
>CM053598.1:47891404-47958798 GCA_028646575.1 Pseudocheirus occidentalis | reverse complement strand
ACATCCACAGCCTGTACTGAATTGCTTGTCCTTCCAGTGGGGGTGGGTGACAAGGGAGGGAGGAATTGAAAGAATCTAGAATTTAAAGTTCTGCAATACCCGCAACTAGGAATTATGATATACAGGGGCTGGGGTAGGGAGACCCTCCCTGCCTTACCAGAAAGTAAGAGAGCAGATCAGGGGAGGGGCTTTACAGTGGGATCGCTGTTTTGGGGTTGGGGTAGGGGAAAGATGGGGAGAAAATTTGTAATTCAAAAATTTCATGAAAATGAATGATGTAAACAAGAAAACAAATTTTAAAAATTAATTAAAAAAATAATATGCTTCTCAAATTTGCGGAGGATTCAAAGGTGGAAAGGCTAGCTAATATCACAGATGGCGGGGTCAGGATATTAACATATTACTAGAACACTGAGTTAACAAGAGATAAAAATGAAAATAAATGCAAAGTCCTGAATGTGGGTTCAATAAATCAATGTCATAAATTAGGAAGGATAGTAAGGATATTAAGGAAGAATGTCAACTCGATTTCAACTAGGATGGCAAAAGACTTCAAGATGATGTCATCTTAAGCTCTACTGAAGGAAATGGAGATGGTTAGCCTGGAAAAGTTATAAGTCTCAGGGGGAACATAACAGCTGCCTTCAAGTCTTTGAGGGGTTGTTGAAAAGGAGGAGGGAAGAATTAAAAACAGGGGGGAGTTACAAGAAGGAGAATTTAGGTTTGATATAAGGAAGAACTTTCTACTAACTAAAGCTGCTCTAAAGTTAATGGGTTCTTCCTCCACCTAAGGTCTTCAAGGAAAGGCTGGGTGACCCCTTGTTGGATCTGTTGTAGAAGGATTTGTCTGTGAGGTATGAACCAGAATCACTGGACCCTGAAGCCCCATGGGAATGAGCATCAAGGCCCCTTTCAGCATCAAACAAAGAAGAAGACACTGAGGGTCAAAAGACTATTACTGACCCCAGGTTGATTCAGGGACAGAGAGGAGTTGGGGCTGGGGTACCCAAACAGTAGGAATCATAACAAGATTCTATTCCCCAAACCCAACTCAAGGTCCAGCTGTGCACCAGTGTTTTCCCAGCTGACCTTGAACAAATCTCTTGACCACGATGTGTCTCAATTTCTCTACCCACAAAATGAAGATAAGCACCCCTGCCCTTTCATAAGACTGTTTTAAAAATCAAATAATGGATTTAATAATGGTCAGAAAAGTATTAAGCACTTCACAAATGGTGATCACAGGGGATATTTGGAGAGAACTAAGATATTCACACTTACAGCACTTTAAGGTCTACAATCTCTCTCACAACAGTCCTGAAAGACCCCAAGAAGTGAACGAGTTACTATTGTCATTTTACGAATGAGGAAACTGAGACCCGCAGAGGTTTTGAGGCTTGTTCCATAGTCACATTGTGTATGAGTGCCAGGGCCAGGAGTTAAATCAGGTTCTCTGTCTTAGAATTCAGTCACCTTTCCACTATTTTCATTCACTCATTCATTCACTCACTCACTCACTCATTCATTCACTCACTCACTCATTCATTCATTCACTCATTCATTCATTCACTCATTCATTCATTCACTCACTCACTCATTCATTCACTTATTCATTCATTCATTCACTCACTCATTCATTCACTCACTCACTCATTCATTCATTCACTCATTCATTCATTCACTCACTCACTCATTCATTCACTCATTCATTCATTCACTCACTCACTCATTCAGGAGTCATCTCCAGGCATTCTGAGTTATAACTTTCCACTCAACCCAGACGGCTCCAGAGGAGAAAGTGAGGCTGGTAACTTTGCACAGCCCTTTCTCACTCAAATCCAATTCACTTGCTTCTCATGGGATCAACTTCCTGATGCCACAGTCCTCTCAGAGAACAAAGAACAAACGATAACATTCATTCATTCGACAAGTACTTACTGAATACCTATTATATAGGTACAGAGGTGGCAAAGGAGAGTGCCAGACCTGAAGTCAGGAAGCCTCATGTCCCTCAGTTTGAATCAGATACTCACTAGATGTGTGATCTTGGACAAGTCACTTAACCCTATTTACCTCAGTTTCCTCATCTGTAAAATGAGCTGGACAAAGAAACGGCAAACCACTGCGGTTATCTTTGCCAAGAAAACCCCAAAGGGGTCTCAAAGAGTTAGACATGTCTAAAACAGATGGACACCACCACCTACCATATACCAAAGCACTGTGCTAGGTTCTGGGGTCCAAAGACAAATGCGAGCCCCTACTTTGTCTATCCTAGGTTGCTCCCCAGTACTGGGGAAATTAAAGGGGATGGGGTTGGATATTTATCCTAATCATTAGTGTGAACAGGGGGAGGTGGGGGAGTGGAGGGAGGAGGGCCTTGGCCTGAGAACTTCTGAATTGGATTTCCTCTGCCAGCAGCTGTGGCCCCAGCGTCTGCCTTCTTCCTGCCAGGAGCACCTGGAGCCAGACACCTGGCTCTCTGGAGCCAGTCACACCCAGCAGCTCTCCCAAGCTGGACTTTAACACTTGTCCCTTGAGGTGGAGGAGGGAGGGAGGGAAGGAGGGTACCAGTCACCTGGCTGGCTGGCAGCCCTGCCCAATGGGGGCAAACAGGAGCTTGCTCAGACCCCTGATGCCAAAGCCCAGGGAGGCAACTTTTCTTTCTCTCCTTCCTCACAATTATCTGTGAACCACCACTCCGTGGGGAATGGTTCAGGCCATTTCTGTTAAAGCTACATGGGAAAACTAAGAGAGCTGTCAAACGTACTGGCATATGAGTTTGTCACCAGGAAGAGGCAAAGCTGGGGTAGCAGATTAGACAACGAAACATCATTTCATAATTTTTTGGCCCATTCAAACAGACACCACCACCTCTTGTAAAGTCGCTCCTGCCGGCTACCCACCAGCTACCTCTGCCGGCTCAGAGTTCAGTAAACACGCCCCCAAAAGACCAGTGGGTTCCTGGCCTGCCTCTGCCTCCTTGCCATAGTCATAGGTGACTGCACACACTACAGGGATCTGTTCCTGGCAACATTTCAGAAACCAAGCCCACCTCGACACCATGTCTGTGACTGTTTTCTCTGAAGGACAGGATTCTCTAGAGGGCAGAAGCATTGCCCCCTGAGATACAAGGCTATTACTGCTCACTTAGAAAAGCCCCCAAATACTTAAATGCTGTTTGATTTACAGAGTCACTGAATATTAGATTTGGGAAGGACTTTAGAAACTGTGTGGCCTTAGCCAGGTCCCTTAACCTTACTGAGCTTCTAGTTCCTGATCTATAAAAATGAAGGGGCTAGACTCAGTTACCCCCAAAGTCCCTTCCACCTCCAAATCTATGATTCCCTGACTTAAAGGCACTTGACAGATGAAGAATCTGAGGCCCAGAGGGGTAAAGAGACTTGCTCGAGGTCACACAGTGAATCTGGAGCCTTATCCAAAGCCCAGCTCTCTCTCTCTGTATTTCCAAAGTGGGTGTTTTTTCTATGATTACATGAGGAGCAGCCTTACTGAAAATCTTAGCCCAGGGATCCTGGACATCTTCACAACACTGACAGGAAACGTCAATTCAGGAATTTTTATTTATTTCTAAATTTATGTATCATGTAGCATATACAAATATGTACTTATATTTATGTATATATTTAAATTTCTATTTAAAAAACCAACAGCTTAATAGAAAAGCAAGAAGTTGGCATGTGGTGGATGTTGTGCTAGACCCTGGAACTGTGCACAAATCCTGCTTCCAAACATTTATTAGCTGCGTGACCTTGGGGAAAGTCACTCAACCTTTGAGTCTCAGTTTCCCCATCTGTAAAAGGGTGGCAGTTGCAGTTCCCACCTCAAATAAGAATGCATAAAAGTGTATTACAACCTTTAAAATGCTATATAGTATCAGTCACTTATTATTTTTTAACACAGCATATGTGATATACAGAATCATATATATTACATATTAATAATAATAATTCAGAGTAAACTTCAAAAGACTCCCTAGCACTCCACATACAAAGAGGAGAAGCAAAGCTCACTTTGGGGGACATACTTGGAATATTCACAGGACTACTTGGTCTTCTCTGGCCTGACTGGGAACCCTGAAAATAAGAGCTTGGTCTTCATTCCCTCACCTAAGAGAATGAATATGGTATTCCAGTTAGCTGCCTACTCAAGGCCAAGGAAAAAGGATTCCTCTTCACCTTCGGATATGAGGGCCTGGGAGCAGAGAACAGGAGAAACCTCTCCAGGGGCCCTCCATCTCAGCACCAGCCTGGCCTGAAACCCAGCAACTCAGGAGAGGGCATGCCCGGGTGTGCAAACTCCAGCCTGGCTTGGCCAGCGGCCACCACCACTATAATAAGCAAACAGTTCCAGGAGTTGCCACCGCCATGGCAGACCTCCCGCTTTTGTTTATGGAGAGAGTTATTTGTCAGCCAGCCTCTGGGGAGGGCTGAAACAGGAGTCAATGACAAAGTGGCCTGAGCTCTCAGGGTCACCTGGAAGGGTACAGACCCACAAAGGCTACTCCCTCCCTCTTCTCTCCTCCTGCCCTCTCCAGTGGAATCAATCTCCAGGAGCACTCAGGCCAGAGCCTGCTTCTCAGGGAGCAAACTGCGTCTGCCGGCTCCGGCCTGTGCTGCTCAGAGCAGCAGCTAACAAGCCTCTGACCCGGCAACTTCATTTGCAAGATGGAGAATGAGCTGCTTTATCAGAAAGAACAGCCCCAGACTCCAGGGAAACGCAGAAATGCTTCCAGCCAAGGCCTAGGGCCTGGATGACCCTCCACCCTAACCAAAGCTTCCAACTGCCATAACACCTTGAGGTTTACTGACAACACAGTGAAAAACCATGCAATGAACAGGCATCTACTAAGTACCAGGCCCTATGCTAAGCAACAGGGGAAACAAGGACTATCAAAAAAAAAAGCATTCTCTGCCCTCAAGCGCTTATATTCTACTGGAGGAGATCAGGGAAAGGAATAGATTTATATAGGGCCTTCAATGTGCCATGCACTGTGCTAAGCGCTTTACGCTTCTTATTCCATCTGATCCTCACAATTCTGGGAAGTAGGGGCTGTTACCCCCATTCTACAAGTGAGGATAATGAGGCAGACGGAGGTTAAGTGGCTTGTCCTGCATCACACAGCTAATTAAAGCACCTGGGGCCAGATTTGAATTCAGGTCTGTCTTCCTGACTCCAGACTCAACACTCTATCCACTACCTAGCAGCCAAAATGTAAGTCTACATAAAGCAAACACATAAGAACAAGATAATGTCTGTGATGGGAAAAGACACTGGAACCTGAAGGGATTGGGAAAAGCCTAGACTTGGAGACAAAAGGGCCTAGGCTCAAATCCCAGCTCCAGTTCCCTAGCTGTGAAAACCACAGGCCAGATTTCCTTTTTTCAGTCTCAGCCTCCTCATCTGTAAAAATGTGACCTGGAATCACAGGACTCTTTAAGCCTTATAAAACAGAATCCGATGGAATGTAAGCTCCTTGAAGGCACGAACTGTTTCATTTTTTTCTCTAGTGCCATGCTTGGAACTTAGTAGTCCCGTAATAAATACTTGTTGACCAAATGGCCTAGTCTATTTTTTTTTTTGGCCTAGAATACTTAGTAGTCATGTAATAAATACTTGTTGACCAACTGGCCTAGTCCAATCTCTTCATTTTACAGCTTAAAAAAACAAAACCCCAAAAGAAGAAAATTGCCTTCTAAAGGTCACACAGCTAGGTGGTTACAAAGCTAGGACTAGAACCCAGGATTTCTGACTTCCAGCCCAGTTTACTTCCTAATTCCTGCTCAGTGCTTTAATTGATGTTTTGCTGATTTGGGGAAAGAAGAAATTACATTAATACAGGAAAATTTTCAAATAAAATAGAGATGAGTTGGATCTAGGAAGGACCGATGTTCCTCGATAGATATTTTATTACTGGGGGAAGGAAAGGGGCTGGGGTGGGGGGTGGCAAGGAGGAATAGTTAGCATTTCAGCAACCCACAGAGATTTGCCTTGAAGACCACATATGGAGTGAGCACAAAAGATAGAAGTGACAGAAATTGATAAAAACTTCATCACACGGCTGACACCCCATATATCAAAGCCCTAAATCTCATTCTCTGCTTGCCTCCAATTTCTATCAAAGCCTGCCAGCTGCACATTTATTGAGAAGTTTGTGATCTGACCGGCACTGTATTACCAACATTAATGATGCATCAGTCTCGAGGATTACTGGGGAAACAGTCCAATTGATTTTATTATTATTCCGAGTTCTTCACATTTCATTTTTGGGGCAGCTTCCTACCCACCGTTCATGGCAATAACTAAAAATAAGTAATAAAAAAATAAACAAAACAAACGAACAAAAAATAATGATGGCTATACAGCCAAGACGTGGCAGTGAGATTAAACGGTTACCCTGACTAGCCTTCTGGACCATCATCACTGAGGCAGCATGAGAACCACTGAAATACCACTGGGCAAACTACTCTTCCAAGACCATTTCACTGTTTATCTATCCTGAAATGATAAACAGCCTCTGCCCAATACTTTCATTCATTCAGCAAAGATGCTGACGTGACTCCAACGGCTCAAAGGCTAGGAGAGGAAAAGTGGTTGAGCTCTTGAGCCCTTGGAAGTCAGAAGGGAAACAGACCTTTCAGGAAACCCAAGGCCCTCCCCCCCCCCACACACACACCCGCACCCAACTTCAGCGGGAAGAAAGGCACGGCTGCTCACACATTTGGCATTAGAGTCTCAAGGTAAATTTCTAACTTGATAAGGACGCACGACGTAGCCTTATCCCAGGCAATCAGCAATCTCATTTTCCAGCTCAGGAGAGAAGGGGCCATTAAAGACCGCTGTTGTGGAAAAAGAGAGGCCAGGGCAGGACTCTTCTCTCCATACATGAGACTTGAGGTCAAACAGACCCGAATTCAAATTCAGGTTCAGATACTTATTAGCCGTGTGACCTCAGGCAAATTCTTTACCCCCTCCCAGACTCAGTTTCCCTATCTGTTGAAAAGCGGTAATAATAGGACTTATTACATGGAAATGTGAAAATCACAGGTGATATGTGCAAGATGCTTCACAAGCCTTAAGGCACTATATAAACTCTGGCTATAATTATCTATTTTTGTTCTCCCTGGTTCTCAGTTTTGTCACCAGGAAAAAAAAATGAGATAAGATGAGATCCCAAACCCTTTCAGCTCTAAATGTCCAACCCTATGCTCCTATGACCCATCTCCAATTCTGAAACTATAGGACAAAGCAAATTATCTCCCAATCAAGTGAATTTATCGGTACTGCTACTGTGTGTCTACCCCTTCACTAGGTGCCATGAGGAACAAGAGAGAAACAACACACTTCCTTTTTACCTTGGAGGACCTAATGGCTTGTGGGAGGACAGATCACATGAAAATATGACCAGCGAATGCCAACCCTGACTGACGATACCAGACCTGTGTCAGAATTAGGGAGAAGAAAAAAAAACCACAACCCAGAACTTAAATACCACCGTCCATGACGGGAAAAATACACAGGATGAAATCCAATAAAGAAGACGCGACAAGTGAGTGTCAAACCACTGGAAAGAAAGAGCAGCAAACTTGGAAAGGTTAAGAGGATGGGTGCCACTTCCTAAGCAGGGACAAGGGGTGACTTGGTTACTGTCTTTCAGCACACGATGCTCCGCTCTGCAGGGGGTGCAGGCATCCTCTAAGTCAGCGGGGCAAACAAGAGAAAGAGAAGACGGGAATAGAGAGTTGAGTTCCACCTAATGAACAGCTCCCCAAGACAGAGGGTATGGAACCCTGGAATGGGCAACAGAAAGCGTCTGGAGAGTCTAGCCCTGAAGAGAATCTCCTTTTAAAAGAAGATGAGATTTCTATCTATTACAAAGAGACCAAATATAAAAATTACTTGGATGGATGGAGGGCAAGAAGATGGGTCAGATGGTCTCATCCAGCCCTGTTCCTGCAGATGTACAAATGAAGCAGTCTGATGCACATATAGGAAATATGCTCACTTCTAAAGTTGCTCTCTGGTCACCTCTTGATCTACACAAAGGATTAAAAACATCATAGTGTTAGTCTACTGGGAGGAGGGCTATCCAACAGGATGGTATTTTCAAACAAAACTCTTACTTAAGTAGGTATGTATTAGACATTGTGAAGGATTGAAAGAGAAGACACAATTCTTCTCTCAAGCCTCAGAAATTTATATAATCTAACCGAGGAAACAAATTATATATACAATATACATTTATATATATAAATCATACATAAATAAGAGAAATATATGTTTGTAGATATAATATATAAACACAAAGAATAAACAGAAACAAATAAATATATTACAAATATGTTTATAAAATATATATCTATATCTACATGTATGAAATTAAAATATATGCACAGATAGATAAGGAAATTCACATTATATACAAAATAAATACAGAATGTTCCAAAAGTCTTATTTCAGTTTAGAGCTCTTTAAAGACTTTTGGGACACCTTGTACAATCCAGGAAGAGAAAACACACAATCAATAATAAACATTAAGCATTTACTATGTACCAAGTACTGTGCTCAGCACAAAGATCAGAAAAGGTGACATGAAGGAAAGTAGCGTGTGAGTTGAGCCTCGGAAGAACGAGGATCTGAAGAAAAATGGGATATCCTGTATAGGAAACAGCAGGTAAGCCAATTTAGCTAGGACATGGAATGCATTTGGGGAAGCAATGTAAAATCAGTTAGGGAAAGGAGGGGGCCAACAAGAGAAGTCTGTGGTCTGTCGAAGAGGTAATAGGGACCCATCAAAGCTCTTTAAGCAGGGGAGTGACATGATCAGACCTGCATTTTTAGAATATCAGTTTGACAGGTCTATGGATGTCACATTAGAGGGGGGAAATTGAGGGTGGGAGATATTAGGATTTTATTGTGACACTCCAGACAAGAGGAGATGATTCGAAAAATGTTGTGGAGGTGAAATGAGGGCAGCAAAGGCCAAGAATCAGTTGCACAGATAGAAATTTGGAGCAAGGGGCAAACCCAGGGGGCAGGAGTGGGCAGGGGAGGTTCTTTTTGCTCACGCTTTCAAAGTTTCTCATAGTTCTGAATGAATCATTCCTAAGGACTGTAAACAGAAGGGTCAGATGAGCAAAACCTATGCGACTGGCCTTGAATCAATCTAATCTCTAGACTGAGCATGCTGGGAAAAGCGAGGCAAAGAGGTGGTCTCTTTACTCGGGCAGGACATGATTTCATCTTCCAGGAACAGAATGGGTCCATTCTAAATTCCATCTCAAATCAATCTTCCTACAAAGTAGAAGTGGGGAAAAAAAAAGGAAGAAAGCAAAAACAGTAAAAAGGAAAAAGGGATTACATTACTAAGTGACTCCTGGCATAAATATAGGAAGACAGGAGGGGAAGTGGATGTGCCTTTTTCTATTAGAGATGGCTTTGAGTCAAGAAAATGCTTGTTAATCCTACTACTACACTGGAATGTTGACCTAGCTTCTTCTTCCCATCCAAATTCTACCCTCAAATTCTTTCCTTCCTTCAAGGTCAAGCTTTGGTCCCACTCTCCTCCCAGAAGCCTCTCTTGATAGCTCTGGACCTAGGATCACAGATTTAGAGGAGACCATCCAAAACTCTCATTTTAGCCATGAGGGAATCAAGGCCAGGAGGAGTTTAATGAACTGCCCTAAGTCACATAAGCAGTAAGTAGAAGACACAGGACTTAAATCTGGGTCTTATCTGATTCCCCAAAATACAGCTCTTTTACTACCAGACCACTCTGGAGTCAGGACATTTGGGAACTAGTGCAGTTCCTGCTAATGGCTAGTCATGCGATCTTTGACAAGTCACATCATCTTAGTAAATGAAGGAGGTTGCATTAAATGATCTCAAAGGCCTATCTCAGCTCTCAAATTCTATGTCTATGATTCAACATTCTAAGACTTCTCTAAAGGTGCTTAACAGACACCCTACCAGGGATGAGGAACCGGCCTCCTCAAGGCCACATGTGGCCCTCTAAGTCCTCAAGTGTGGCCCTTGGACTGAATCCAAACTTCACAGAAAAAAATTCCCTTATGTGTTCTGTAAAACTTGGACTCAATCAAAAGGCCACACCCAAGGACTGAGCAAGGTCACATGTGGCCTTGAGGCCTTAGGTTCCCCAGCCCTACACCCAGACAAAGCACCTACTCATCAATATAAATATACTCTTCCCTGTGGGGTACTTACCATGGTGGGACCCATTAAGCATATTAAGGTAAAACAGATAAGACATACAGAAGGAACTTTCGTGAGTAAAAGGAAGACATGACCAAACTCTGGAATGATAGAGTGAAATAAACATGGCGCTCACCACCAAGAGACCTGATGTTCCAGTTCCATTCATCACTCAATAGTTATGTGACTGTGGCTACGTGACAACCTCTCTGGGCTTTGAGTCTCATCTGAAACAGGGATGATGCTATTTGTCCTAACCACATTTTGTAAGGTTATTGTGGCGACCAAATGAGATAATAATAATAATAATAATAATAATAATAATTAAAAGCACTAAGAGAAATGCAAAATGTTACATAAACATGAGCTGTCATGATCAATCTCATTACTATAAATCTGTCAAAAAGCATTTGTTAAGCACTGTCTAAGATGCTGGGAATACAAAGACAAAAATGAAACATTCCCTGCCCTCAAGGGGTTGATAGTCTATCTGAGAGAAAACAGGCATATAAGCATATAGATAGACACACACCAATATATAATCATAATAGCAAGAATTAATAAGTGCTTTAAGGTTTGCTAAATGTTTGACAAATATTATCTCATTTGATAAATAAAGGGGGAATAGCAGTCCAGGGGCTCAGGAAAGGCTTCTTGTGGGAAGAAGCGTTTCAGCTGAGCTTTGAAGGAAAATAGGGATTCTAAGGAGGTGGTGAAGAGGAGTACATTCCAGGCATGCACGGGGAGAGTCTGTGCAAAGACACAGAAGTTTGTGTAGCAGCCCTTTGTTACCTTGATGGGAACTTTTTTTTTTCCTCACCATGGATGATCCCAAAGCCTGGAGAAAAAAGGTTATAAAACCCTCAATGGTCTGAAGCAAATGTAAAACAGGCAGGTGTTGCTAAATAGACCCTGTGTCCAGGAGAGCAGCAAGCATCACCCATACTTAGAAGCCTTGTGATAAGTCTGGGCGCCAGTGGTTAATGGGTTACTAGGTAAACCTGACACTGGCTAGATCTGGAATAACCAAGCTCTCCTTTAGGGTCTGAGAAGACAGACCACAAGGACAAGGAGCGTAGCATTTCGATTACAAAGATCTCTTACTTAATTGGACCCTTTATGCCAAAAGGGCAGCTTTGATGAAGGCATAGCCCTAGCACTGAGTGTCAATATTAAGTCCAGCATTGTGTGACTGGGAAAATACAATGATACCCTCGGTACACTATTTATTTATGAATCCACTCAACTCTTAAGGGTGGCATTTAGACTCAGCTGCTTTCCAAAATGCAAATTGACTTCTTCCTGTAGGTCAAACCTAGCTTGCTTAAGCTGATAGAAATCACCCTAAACAGGTCGGTTTATCTTCCCAATACAGCTGTGCTGATGCTGGAAACAGCTATCCCACTAACCCATCCCTCTTAAGAGTCAGAAGGCTGAGCTCTGCCCTCACTGAATACAGAGATGCTTCTTTCTCTTCCAAGGTATTTTCTCCACTATGAGCTCATCTAATTGTACATATCCACTCTAATCAGGAAGGAATTTTTTGCGATACTCTTTCCAATGACATAAGATCATAGATTTAGAACAGGAAAGAATATCAGAGGCCAACTTGTCCAATCCATCCATTTTACAGATTAGGAAACTGAGAGCTAGTGAGGTTAAGGGACTTGCCCAAGGTCATACCACTAGTAAGTGGCAGAGTCATGAACTGAACCCAAACCCTCTGACTCCAAATCTACTGTTCTTTCTACAGTACCATGTTGCCCCTCATAGTGAACCTAATAATTTTTTCAAGTAGGCAAAAGAAGGACAAGGTAGCATTTCTGCTCCACCAAAAGGTAGAATGGTAGTAGCACCACATATTTCATTTGGGGAGTCATGGGTCAAAAGTTTGGTCAGAGAGCCTTCAATGGCAGTGTGCTCTAGGAAGAGTTCCTTGTCCTGGGCAAACAAAAATTAATTTTAAAACAGGATTTAAAAAATACCATGCATGGTCCCCTTGCCAACCATGCAACAACATGCATTTGGATATCTAAATAAACTGTGAAGCATCACTTGAAACTAATATACATTAAAGAAAGTTTGCATGGGGAAAATAGGAATCTGATAAGGCTTTATTACAGATCAGAATAATAATGAGCCTTCTGGGATTGGACAGGAAGTATATGAATGCAGAATGAGCCCTAGGAGACACCATAAACCAAGGAGCTGTAGTCTACTGGCTCACATCCTGAAAGTTATAAGTAGGTGTTCAGATGCTGTCATGGCAACCAAGTTTGGACCACAATGTTAAGTGGCGTTGTCATCCCTCCTACCTCCAGGCACCACACAGCAAAGAAGCAGCAGAGAAGGAAACAGACACAGAGTAAGGACGATGACGATGCTGGTGACAGCAACAGCATCATCGCCACCTTCTCAGCATCCTTCCTGGATGGCCTGAAAAGTCTATGAGTCAGGAAAATGCCTATGTCATTCTGAAACAGATAGGGATTCAGCTCTCTCTCCTCCTCTCCCCCCCCCCCCATTTTAGAGATGGGAAACACTGAGGAAGAAGCAGAGATCGCTTTCCTTCAAATTGTTTAAATTGTTGATGCTGCTCCAGGTCTATCTCCCAGCTGCCAGCCCTGACGTCATTGTCTCCCCTTGCTACCTAACTCTGTCAATCAAGCAATTAGCATTTATATAATTTGGTTTGTCTCTTGACTGTTCCTGCATGGGTTTCTCCTCCTTCTACCAAGTAAGAAGAGTCTAATCCTTCCTGTTTCAGAAGAAGGGCCAGACCTACCTGGAGGGTCTTGGGTCTTGCTTAGTTAGATCTTGAAATGACCACTGCCTCTGGAGATGCAACACGCAGCCCCCCTCCCCCCAAGTTCTGTATTGAGTATTCGGGGGACTTCTGAACTGCTGGAAGCTATAGCGAACCATGCTTTAGACATGTCTTCACTTTAATGTTTAAATTATAGTTTATGAGTCAGAAAGCACGGGTTCCCATTGCTCTCATTTTACCCTAATGATTCATTTAAACAGGTATATATATTGTTGTCATTAACAAACTGCTAGAATATAATGGAAAGGGTAATAGATTTGCAGTCAGAGAATCTGGGTTCAAATCCCATTTCTACCATTTACTAGCTATGCTCTAGACAAGCCCCTTTACCTTGGTGAGCCTCAGTTTACCCCTCTATAAAATGAACGGAATGGACAAAATGATCTATAAAGTCCCTTACAGGTGTAAATTCTACTCTTTGAGAAATAACCAAGCGCTCCTGGCTAACTCCTTTTGGCTGTATGTGAATGCTCTTTATTAATACTAATAAATGACATTTGGACAATGCTTCCCATACAATGTCTCCCTTGAATCTCACCACAACCCCTCCTGGGACAAGCACTAAAATTACCCTTATTTTATAGATGAGGAAACTAGGCTTGGAGATCTGACCAAAGTCATACTAGTTAATGTAGGAGATGGGATTTAAACTCAAGTCTTCTAGACTGCCAAGCCTAACCCCTGATGTGCTAGGCCAGTGGGGTCCGACTCAAAAGGAAATGGCGGTCACTAATAATGCTTAAGTAAGTATCCCTGCTGGTGTCAATACTGACTCAAGAAACCACAAATTAACATTATCTATCTTTCATTGTATTTTTATGTATTTTATTGAATCTTTCCTAATTATATTTTAATCTGGTTCAGGCCTCAGTTAGGAGTGCCACGGACAAGGCTGTGTGTTTGAGCCCTGAGAATCCGAAGGAATTTTAGCAGCTGAGAATCCGAACGAACAGTGATGCCGTGGGGCCCACTGGAGAGACCAAACCAGAGATGATGGTATTGATGAAACGCTGAAGGGATCCACCTGGAGTACAGATAACACTTTTCAATAGAAAGGGCTTTGAAAAACATCCAGTCCTATGGAAAAGTGAACTATGATTAGGTCATAGGTCTGGGGAGCTCCCCATGCCTGGACGTGTTCAAGGAAGTCCTGGATGATCACTTGTCAAGGATGTGGAAAGAAGGGATTTGTGCTTAATACCAAGGGGGCAAGGGGTGGACCCGTAGATGACCTCCAAGGCCTGATCTCACTCTAATATAGTACAGGATGCTAGGATTCCCTTAAATCAGGCAAACAGTCCCAGAGTTGATGGACCAGCTCGGCTTATGCCATAAGAAAGCAGCAGAAAGAACACAAGCTCCCTTCCTTCCCAAGGCTGCATTTTAAAAAAATTAAATATGATTTAATTTTTCAATTAATAAGCAATTCTTTAATTTTCTTTCCTTCTTACCTACTTCCTAATTTAAAAGAAAAATAGAAAAAACCCCTTCTAACATATACATAATATACTGAAAGACAAGAAAAACAAATTCTCACACTGTTCATGTCCTAGGTTACATGCACAAGATGGTACAAAGGAAGAAGAAATCAGGTATCTAGCAAAAAAAAAAAAGAAAACAAACAAAAAAGGAATAATATGATAATAAAAAGCAATAAAAATAAAATAAAGACAGATGATAGATAAAATAGATAAAAAACAACAAGAACAACAAAATTTCCCGTGTGTGTGATTCGTGGGTATCAGCTCACGTGTTTCTGAACACTTTAAAGGTCTGTCATTTCACTGAGGTGGATGCTCTTGTCTCTAAAACTACTCAAAACTAAGACACAAGTTGGTGCAAAAAGGGGAAAGTCTGATACCTGGAGTCAGAAAGACCTGACTTCAAATCCTCACAAAAGCTTTCCTCAGGACCTCCAGCTATCAGTCCCTTCTCCCTTTTGAAAATGAAGAGAGTGGATTCATAGAACTTACTAAGACAGCTGGGAGGCTGGGAAAGGTGGGCAGATATATAGAACACCTGGCCCGGGGTCGGCAGACCACAGTCCAAATCTGGCCTCAGATACTTACTAGTTATGTGATTTATCCTTAAGTTCTCTGTCTGCTAGTTTCCTCATCTGTAAAATGGGGGTAATATTGGCACCTACTTCCTAGGGCTGTTGTGAGAATCAAATGAGAGAATTGAAAAAGCACTTAGCACAGTGCCAGTAGTAGTAGTGGTGGTGGTGGTGGTGGTGGTGGTGGTGGTAGTAGTAGTAGTGGTAGTGGTGGTAGTAGTAATAGTAGTAGCAGTAGTGGTAGTTAGTGGTGTTGTTGTGTTACTATTATTAGTGACAGAATCTTCTAATCCAACCGCTCAACAAAAATTCCTGCACAATCTGCACAAGTGACATCCAGAAATTGCTTGTGCGGTGTAATGGCTAGCACACTATCCTTGCAGTCAGAAAGAGCCAGGATTGAATCCCACATCAGGCATTAGCTGGGGAACCTTAAACCCCACTGAGCCTCAGTTTCCTCATTTGTAAAATGAAGGGGTTGAACCCTAAGATCCCTCCCCTCTCTGCAATATGATCCTATAAACTTGTGAACAGGTATGAATTTTCTCCCATTGTATTTGAGGGAACTGTCTTTTTACTGGGCCTATCTAGGTGGAGCAGGAATGGGAAACACACCATTTCATTCTGCTAGCTTTTATCTGAGTGTTCATTGCCTCCGTCTATCGATTTAAATATTTTAGGGAATGATTTCACTACACTTATATCCTAAGGTCTCTTTATGGGATATAAAAATTGTCCTAAATAAGTGGAAACACACATGTGTGTGTATATATATATTTTGGGGCCAAATGACACTTAGCTTTCCCCCTTCATCTCCCCATGGAAAGATGATGAAGGCAGGCCAAGGAATAAGGGATGTTACACAAACCAAGTCCCACTTTACCACCATGCACTCATGACTAACACTTTTTCTTTGGAGATGGAGACCCCTTCTGTTGCTATTGTTAGGGGAGGGCAGCTTCATTCCTCTTTTAGGGACAAGGAGAGGAAACCGTTTCCAACCTGGATGGCTTTCTTTAAGAGGGCTACACATAAGGCCCTGGGAGTGTTGGCCAATCTAACCACAGTGCTGGGAGCTCTTCCAGGACTCCCATGACAATATGAAAAACACTCAAACTCCAACACTCCATGTTATTTAACTTTTAAAGTCTCAGCAGTTTAAAAGAGACCGAGGTCGTCTCTATTACACCCCCTTTAGAAAATAGCACTAGAAAAACTGAAAGAAACTCTTTCCTTCTGACCATGCTTCATATAGATGCACAGTTACCTGCAAGTAAAGAAGAAAAGGAAATACTGGATACTAGAAAGAGGGAGAAACTTAAATTAGAAGGAAGAAGAAGAGGGGAAAGGGGTCCTGGTAAAACTGATTCCAGAAGTCTTAATGCTTTATAAAATGAGAAGTAAAACATATTTATCATAATAGCCTGAGAGCAAGAAAAGTCAAATTATATTTGTGTTTAATCACCCTTTTTCCAGTTTCCCCCTCATTCTCCTTTCCTATGGTTAAGAGGACTGAGGACAAGAAAGGGGCAGCAGAGTTAGGGGACCAGTTGGAGAGAGGGTAGAAGCCAGTGCTCTGTCTATATGGTGAATCTGGAAGTTGATCGCTCCTTTGTCACCCATCAGCTGGACCTAGAAGGCAGCAAAGGGGTTTGGTGGCATGATTTCTCCACTCAAGTCTCGGTCAGTTCTTACGTGGCACAGAAGAGAAGGAGCCCAGACCTTGGCACCCAGTCTGCCCATGGAACCAAGGTGTGCTTCCCTTCTAAGTCAGATGAGCACCAAATGTAAAATACTAGGAGAGAACCCAAAGGTGCCCGTAGCATCCTCTCCTGGCCCCAGGGTTTGTCAGAGATTCATTACAACTCAAAACAAAAGGAAAAGGAAAACAGAAATGAACAAACTAGACCAATAGGAAGAGAACTGGAATATTATTTGAAAAAATAAAATAAAAGAAGCCTTCAACATTAGTTCTAGAATGAAGCACTTGATTCTCAAATTAACTCTTTGCTTTCTCCTTCCTCACCTTGTTTGCTAACCTGCCAAAGGGTAGGTTTTCTTTCATTGAACCAGGCTCACCCAGCATCCATCTGGGAGGCCCCAAAGGAAAAAAAAACCCAACACACCCCAAACATTTAGAGGCAATGGCTAGAAACCAGCTGCTCTTCCCTGCCTGCACTGAATTTCTGTTATCTGCCCCTATGCTTTACCTCTTCCTGCCCAACCACAATCTAGGTACTGAGCTAAAAGCCTGCCTACTAAATCCCCCAGCCCACAGAATGGGGGCTCTTGGCCACCCTCTGACCCCACAAGGCCCTTTTGTCACTGCCACCAACTACAGATGCATTCTCTCCACCTTTTCTAAGTTCTTTGAAATAGTCTTCTCTCAACTAAAGCCTCTCCTTCCTTCCCTTTCTTCCTTTTCCCCTACTTTCCAGGGCTTTCCTCTACTGAGGCAGGAGACCAGATGATGCTAATGATGTTTCCATCAGGAATCCTAAACCTTCCATCTCTCAGCATATCGGCTTTCTCCCCACTCCAGCTCCCCAAACAGGCTGCTTCATTCATCTGAGCTAGCCAGCCCAATGGAGCCTCCCCCTTCCCTCCCTCTGCTACCTCATGCCACCATACTACCACCAACCAACAAACCACAGCTAGTCAGCCAGAAGCAAAGACTTCTTCTTTTGGGGGTTGGGGTGATGGCAGTGGGACAGTGGTGGTGGTGGTGTTAGAAAAATTGGAAAGGATTTCTCTGCTTAAGTCTCCTCTTTTTCAGAATCAGATAACATGAAAATGAAGACTGTTCCCCTTTCACCGTCATTTCAAAGTCCTCAAGAGCCTTTTCAGTGCCCCCTTCTCTACATCCTCCACCCCCAACTTAACAAGAGATAACATAAAACCTATTGCTTACATAGAACAATAACCCCATCACTCTGAGTCAAGTTAAGGAAAGCCAAAGGAGTTAAATCTGAAGGGTTTTCAAAGCTAATACTCCCTCTTCTCCCCCAAATGGTAAACGCTCCATGGCCTACACCCCATCTTCTACTCCTTGTTACCTGTGCAAGCCTGGCTAAGACATTTAACTCTCTTGTCCTCAGCTTCCTCAGCTATAAAACAGGTGGGTGGGAATGGTGAGATCACCTCTGACATTCCTTCAGCCCTAGGTCTGTTAGCCTGTGGTTCACTTAACTCATCTAACAAACAAGTAGGTCTCCATGGTTTAAAACTTTTTTTTTAATTTGGATTTTGTCGAGAGCATGGTGCACCAGAACAGGCATAATTTTAAAAAGTGGACTCTGGTTCCAGCTCTGCCACTACCACCATGTGACCACTGTGCCTCAGTGTCCTCACATGCAAAATTAAGAAGTGGGACTGCTCGACCTGCAGGAGTCTTTTCTCCTTCTGGATTCTATGATGTGAAAGACAGGAATAATAAGCCCTGCCCCATAAGCTTTTCTCACCAAGGTGTGAGGATCAAGTAAGATTGTGGCTGCAAAACACTTGGGAACCTAAAATCTGTTACACATTAATATCAAAATGAAATGATTCCTCACCCTTCAGTTTCCTCTAATTAAGGTAGATGTAAAGTCCTTTGTGGTGGGAAAGAGTCAAAGGAAGCTCCCTCTCCCTCTCTCTCTCTCTCTCTCTTTCTCTCTCTCCCCCCTCCTTGTCTCTCTCTCCTTCTCTCTCTCTCTCTCCCTCCCCTCACTCTGCCTGTCTGTCTCATTCTCTTTCTCCCCAAACCTCCCCCTCTCCTCCTGCCTCCTATCACCCCCCCAAAATTTATCAGTGCAAGGGAACTCAGGGCACCACATACACAGAGAAGGAAACTAAGACCCAAAGAGGTTATTTGACCAAGGTCACCTAGGGGCAGGAAAAGCTCCATACTGGCAGGTGAAGAAAACAGAGACCTGAAGAAACCCAGTAAGAGGAGGCCTCTTGAGCCAAAAGCAAAGCAACGCTGCTGAATGACAGCTCTGGCCCTCCTTCCTGCTGCCTTTGGCCTTTGTTTATATTTTTAAAAGCACACTTTCAAAATGCAAGGAGAGGCAGGGGAAAACCATCTCCCTTCAAGAAGGCCGAACACACAGCCCTCAGACTAACATCTTGAACCTCACACACCAGTTGAGCACCAACGTAATGCTCCCTCCTTAAATTATATTGTGTGGGACGAGTTTCTAAAGATTGAGAACGCCCATGTTTACTCAACAGGATTCTTGCCTATCCCCCTGCTGCAGATCAGATTATCTCTCTATCTGAGCCTTAACCACCCTTTGTCCAAGGACTTGTAAAGTCTAATGAGCTGCTGATCCAGCTCCCCAGTCCTGTCTGCCCTTGCACCCCATTCCCCCCTGGGAGCAGCTGCCAGCTTCCAAAGGCTGCCCGGCCTCCCGGCACCCATTCCCCCTATGAGCTCCCTTGCCAATTCTCCAGGGAAGCATAAACAGAATCAGCCCAACACGGGCACACGGCTGACTCACACATGTTCTCAGATTCTAGCAGCTTTCTCCAAAACAACTCGGCCCATGACGGGGGCTGGAGCAGCTTCCCAGTGTCAACCTGTCCCCAACCAGAAAAGATGGAAGGACTAGGAAGGGTCAGATGGCACAGACTGGGAGGTGGGGGGAACACAAAGGAATTTGGGGCTCCTGCCCCAGAGACCTTTAAATTCCCTCCCTAGGCCAATCTGTGAGTGCCAGAGTTGCAATCCTATTACGTCAATTATTATTTTCTTTTTGAACAACCAAACCACAAGGAACAGGGCATTAAAGGGCCAGGCATGAAGTCTGGGGACAGCATGGTCTAGCTGGTCTGCAAATAGTCTGAGAAAAAAAAATCCAGGTACAAATATTTTCCCAAAATGGTGGTGCCTGAGGATGGGGCTTGGGGGAAAGCACTGGGGGTTTTTCCCATGTTTTGCACTTTCATTTTTCTTACTCTATTCACATAAGAAAGGGAAACTTTGAGCTATTTTAGTAGACAGTAGCTAAAGGAGATTGTTTCAGCCTCTAACTGATTGGAAGAAAACAACATAAAGTGTATTTAGAAAGCATGAAACATGAAGGCAAACAGATGTAAAGTATGAGGGGCAAAAATCACCAGAGTGGGAGCCTGCAGCCTAGGGGCCACATGTGGCCTCCTCATGTGGCCTCCTCAAGCTCCCCACCCCTGGCCAAGACCCTGAGTGATGCTTAGGAGAAGGTATCAAACAGATTGGGGGTAGGTGGGATGTTGGGGGTTTTCCCTTCTTCTTCTTCTTCTTTTGTTTTAGAAGCCAAAGCCCTGAACTTGGTTTTACAAAACTTGTTTTTACATTCAAGTCCAATTTGGATTACTCACCAGTTATGGGACTGCAGGAAAATCAGTTCACCTAGCTAATGCTTAAGTTTGTTCATGTGTAAAATGGGGCTAACAAAATCTGCACTACCTCACAAAGTTGTAGAGAAGAAAGAGCTTTGGAAACCACAAAAGTCACAAGTATGTAAGCTTTCTTAGGACAGGGGCCGTATCATTTTTGTCTCCGTATCCCCAGGTTCTAGCCTGCTTCTTGATCCAAATAAGGTACTTCATAAGTGAGCTGATGGGGTCTATGAATTACTATATGTGTGTATTTTAGTATACAACAATTACTTTTTTTCTTGACCAATCAATAAACATTTATTAAGCACTTATTAAGCACTAGAGATACAAAGAAAGGTAAAAAGACAGCCCCTGCCCTCAAGGAGTTTGCAATCTAATGGAGAAAAAAACATGTTAAAAAAAGCTGTGTACAAACAAAATACATACAGGAAAAATTAGAGATAATCAGAAGCGGGAAGACCCTAACATTAAAGAGGAATTTTAAAAGGCTCCTCAGAGCTAAGAGGGGATTCTTTAGGAGAGACTTGAAGGAGTGAAAGTATTCCAGGCATGGGGGACAATCAGTGAAAATGCCTGGAAGCTGGAGCTGGACTTTCCTGTTGGAGGAACAGAAAAGAGGTCAGGGTCAATGGATCCAAAGTCGGTGGGAGTAAGATGTAAAGAGACCGGAAGGGTCCATGTTACTCTGTGTGTGTGTGTGTGTGTGTGTGTGTGTGTGTGTGTGTGTGTGAGAGAGAGAGAGAGAGAGAGAGAGAGAGAGAGAGAGAGAGAGAGAGAGAGAGAGAAAGAGACAGACAGACATTGGGCAAGATGCTCTTGTATACATACACACACGTTTGTGTGTGTGTGTGTGAGAGAGAGAGAGACAGACAGACATTGGGCAAGATGCTCTTGTATACATACACACATACATACATACACACATATATACATATAAACACATATACATACACACATACTGTAACATAAACCCTGATCAAGAAATACAGTAAAGCCAACGCTATCTTAGGGAATATGAGTTGTGCTGGGCAGTTAAAGATAGTTAGCTAATGATTTGCTGGTTAGCTAATGATTTGCTCCTTTATCAACCAAATCTGGGTTTTTTTGATTAATCATTCAATAAGCAAGCATTTATGAAGCACCTACTGTGTGCTGAGCACTGTACCCAGTGCTGATGCTACAAAGAAACAAATGTAACAGTCCTTGCATTCATGCAGAATGTATATATAAGGATCTAGAAAATCATTACAAGATAATCTTTTGGGGATGGGGGAAGCACTGGGGGGGAAGGAGATGTTAGGAATAGCCTAATGCAGAAGTAGAATCCCTGAGCTTTCTTTTAAAAAAAATTACTTTGACTAGAAATCTTTCTCTAATGTATTTCATAATTCCCTGATGTCTTAAACAGAGATGGCAGAACATAATTTCACCCTTCCTTGAGGAATCACGGGCACGGTTATGATTCATTATTGTACTATGCTCTGATAAAGGAATGCCCCCCAGAGACCATTTAGGTGTGCAGAAGGGTTTGCACCTGCAACAAACAGCCCCAGACTTGGGCATTTCAGTTCATATAATGTTTGTAGGATTTAAATCTGAAAGGAGCTAGAACAGGGGTAGGAAAGCCTGCAGCATCAAGGCTGCATGTGGCCCTCTAGGTCCTCAAGTGTGGCCTTTGTCAAAGAACTCTCCATCCCAACACACACTAGATGTTACTGTCTAATCCACTCCCCCATTTTTTCACCTGAGGAAACTGAGGCATAGCGGTAGGGATGAGGGAAGAGGTAAGTAGCTTACCTAAGGTTGCTTGCATATAATAAATAAACAGATGGATTCAAAGCACAGTCCTCTCATTTAAATCTAGTACTCTGGGGCAGCCGGGGGTGGTGTATTAGCTAGCTCCCTGGGAATCAGGGAATCAGGAAGACCTGAGTTCAAATTTGACCTGAAACATTTACCACAGGAAGTCATATAACCTCATTTTCCTCATCTGTAAAATGGATAATAATAGCATCTGCTTCCCAGTGTTGCTGTGAGGATAGAATGAAATAATATTTGTAAACACTTAGCAGTGCCAAGTATACAGTAGGCACTTAATAAATGCTTGTTCTGTTCTTTTCCCTACTTCTTGCTGAGTTGGGGACCTGCTTTTTATAGTCTCTGCTCCCTAACATGCTTGTACTTTTTTTTCTTTTCTTTTTTTTTGCTGCTATCAATTCACAGGCCTGAAAGAACTTAGATTCAGAGTCTCAAAAAAGCGTTGGTGCTAGAAGGGTCCTTGGTCATCATCTAGTCTCATCTGAGAAAACTGAGGCTCAAACTGGGCTCAAATTGCTCCCCAAGTGGCCCACAGAGAAGAGAGCCCAAATCTCCAGATAAAGTTCATGGAAGATTTTGTCACCTGGAAGCTCCCTTCTTTCCAGTTTCCTTCATATAAACTATGATGGACTTCACAACCAGAGGAACAGCCAAACTTGCTTTATGTGTAAAACAAAAGTACTCCTGCTCTGAGTAAGGGTTTGGAGGTCAGAGTGAAGGTGGAGTTGTTTTCCTGCCGAGAAAGGAAGAGAGCTTAACTGCCTGGACTTTGTGACATCCAGGCTGTCTAGAGGCTTTTTTAATTGTTGATTTCCTCATTCTCAGCTGTGTTCACAATAGGTAAGGTGTTACTATACAGTGAATCTATGCTTTAATGGGCCAAATAAAAGGTAGTTAATGTAATGTAAGCTGATTTAATGTAAGCCTCACAGAAGTGCTACAACTATGCAGGGGTGTCAAATTAAAACAGAAAAGGAGGGGCACTAAACTGTACATAAGGATCCTGACTATTGCAATATTGACTTAGAAAACCACATATTAACATTATCTATGTTCTATTGCATTTTTATTTCATTTGTTAAATATTTCTTAATTCCATTTTAATCGGGTTCAGGTGCGCTATTTTGGCCAGAATCTGACACCCCCGGTGTTGGGTTTAGAATTATCCAGACTGTGAATAAAAAACAGAAAGGTTCTGGGTGTAGGAAGATAAAGCTAGAGGGCAGATTTGTGGTTTCACTGGTATAGGGAATTCCCAAATGAGGGAATCCCTCTACCAATACAGGTTGGTATCTTCTCTGCAAGTACTCTTTGAGTTGTCTAGAACACTGAAAGGTTAAGAGATTTCCCGAGGTCGCATGGCTGATGTGCATCAGAAGTGGGATTTGAACTCAGGCCAGCTCTATACCACACCAAATTTTGGGAAAACAGAAACAAGGGAGCACAGTTTTGAAGATGAGTACATACAGTGGCCTCTATTCTCAAAAATCCTAAGAAAGAAATATCAAACTGGTTGTGATTCTGAGGGTCTCAAGTCCCAAAGGACTTCCAGCTCAAACACTCAGCAAGATGAGTGACTGATTTCTGGCAGCGTCCCTCCCAGATACAAGAAGCCAAATACTTCAGAAACAAGGATTCCGGGCTTGCACTCTTGGTCCTATGGCACAATGTGACTTTTCTCCCCCAGTCATGGCAACAACATTCAACATACCTGTTGTTTGCAGACCACTAAAATGAGGGAGTCTTTTAAGATACTTCTTTCAGATCTCAAAAGGCTTCAAATTCACATGCTCCCATATCATGTGTGTGCAGTGTGTACATACAAAGACCATTAGAAAGTGCCATGCATAGAGCTCTGGACCTGGAGTCAGGAAGACCTGAGTTCAAATTCAGCCTTATTCACTAGCTAGCTATGGCACCCTGGGCAAGTTTTTGACCTCTGTACTTTAGCTTCCCATCTGAAAAATGGAGAGATTGGGGTTCTAAGATTTCTTCCAGTTCTAAATGTATTATTACAGATATGTGTGTATGTATGTATATTCACACATATATAATTTATGTGTGTATACATGTGTATATATACACACATATTTGATATAATGTATGTATGTGCACATATATAAAGGAAGGAAGAAGACTGACAGGAGGTGGCTGGCTAGCTGTCCAAATAGGAGCAGTTTCTAAGGAAAGGCCAGGTAATCACTGGATCAAAGATTTGCAGATCTTCTAGTACAGCACCACCTTCTTATTTGTAAAATTAAGTAACTGAGGCCCACAGAGGCTAAGTAATTTGGCCAAGCAAGACCACACAGGGAATGAACTCCTCCATCTCCAAATCTAGCCCTTTTCCCTCTGCACCAAACTGCCTTTTAAGGTCTTAAGTAAAGAGAAGGACCATTGGAATAGACACCATTGGATTGGAATGGGCTCAGAGGTGAGAATCTCTCTGATGTATTATTACACCCTTAATTTTTAATATGCCACAATCCCACAGCAAGACCTTTTCAAGGGTGTTTCTTTAGTGCCTCTACCAAGGGTCTAGCACAGTTTGGGGACCACATTAAGCGTTCAGTAAATGTTCAATTCAACAAGTATTTATTGAATAGTTATGCACTAGGGCTAAGAGCAAGAATGGGGTACTGTCTGAGAAGACCACCATGGCAGGCACTCTGTGGTTTTAGTCTTCATGAGAAGCTTGGCCCTCTAACAATGAACAGTGAGACAGGAGAGGACCATCTGACCACCCACAATACTGCCCCCTGCAGCTACCCAGGCCCCTCTGTTCTGGGTCCAGTTCACAGCCCAATCATTTCAGAGATCTGAAGAGATGGTCAGAGGTGGTATGGCTTCAGGCCCTGAGCAGTGGGGAAATTTCTTCCTGTCCAGAGTCACCCCCTATCCTCAATTGAAAAAAAAAAACCCTAACAACAACCCACTCTATCCAAGATCAAAAGGACTAAACTAAACCCAGGTCTCTGAGCAAAACCAGAACGGAATAAGCCAGACTTACTCCTGGAATAAGATGTTTTTGGTCCACACCCCACCATGCTCTTCTAGACACACACACACACACACAGAAACACACTCTCTCTCTCTCTCTCTCTCTCTCTCTGTCTCCCTCCTTTCCCCTCCACTCCCCCCCCCATTTCCCAATTGGCCTGGAGAGATTTTATTTCCACATCTGTATGTCTGGAAGCAAAACAAAAATCCTTATGTTTACACCAAGAACCAAACTGGCACCAATGAGGGCCAATGCATTGTTGGTACAGTTTTACTTATGCTGGAGAAAGCTAGGAATTGGCTCTAAGAAGACAAAAGTGAGCTCTCCAGCTGTTCCACAGAACTCAGGAAGGGGAGGGGAAAATACCACATTCTTAAATAATCCTCATCACCTCAAATTCACATAACATTTTTCAGTCTGGAAAGTCTTGTACAAACATCCCATTTGGTCCACCCAATAAGTCACTAAGATGGATGCTGTTATTTATTATTCCTATTTTACAGATGAGGAAACTGAGGCTCAGAAAGGCTAGTGATTTATCTAGGGTCATACAATTAGTGAGTATCTGAAATGAGATTTGAACCCAGCCCTTTCTGACTCCCAGTCCAGCGCTCTATAAATTCCAATCAGTCTAAATCAATAAGGAAATTAGATCTGACACCACGTTTCATCCAATGAAAGACTCTTGGAGTTTCCCTGCCGACATTTGCTTCAATGATTGGATACCCCCTAACATTCCTAGTTTTCCTTTAAAATGCCTTTACAGATCTATAATTTGTTAATTGTCATTTTTAAAAAATCGATTTGCCTGCTGCTTCTTAATAGGGTAAGTATGGGGGAAGAAGAAGAGTTAAGACTGCACATTTTTCTTAAGAAAAAACATGATATTAGTGTGTCGGAATTTCTCTCCTCTTCCACAATCCCACCAGACTGACGGTGTTGGTGAAAAGGACCTTTAAGCTAGAACTCAGTATTTCCTCAGTCTAGCTCTGCTGTTGGCTAGCTGTAGAACCTTGGAGAAGTTAATGTATTGTTCAGTATCTCAGTTTCTCCACCTGTAAATTAGATGTGGTTCCTATCATGTCCTCTACAAAAGTACTCATCCTGTTTCTCATGGTGTCATGGAGGTAGACCTGGGTCCTTGAAGGCTATGCTAGTGAAAAGTGAGTTCTACTGGGAGCTGTCAAGTCCACTGTTGGGTGCTACCAAGTTGCAAAAGCTGTGAGGAGAGTCCCAGCAACAGATTGTGTCTCCTACCCATGGATCCTACTTTGTCCTACCCTCCGATTCTAGCTAAGTGCATAAAGACAACATTGTGAGATGGGAGACCAGGTGATAAAGCCATGAATTGGTCATGGCAACATCTGAAAGAGAAACAAACACAATGGCCCTCAGACCTGTGCACCCCTTTCCTCTTCCTTAACAACAGTGACAAAGTAACTAAAAAGGTGTGTGTGGGTGGCAGTTAATGGGTGCTAATAGTCAGTTTTTAGAACATCTGCAAACATTAATCCTGTGAGATCTTGGTCCAATGATCAAAGCTGATTCAGAAGAACCACCTCCCCTCCCTCCCCAATGAAATTCCCAATATAACTGAAAGCAGAAGCCATAATACGGTTTGTCACACGACTGTTCTTATGAAGCATCTCTGAATTGTATACTTGTTCATCTCACCTTGCAGTGCTCTTGGTGAGCCTGAATAAACAGTCTACCATAAAGATAAGTTCAGCTTATGGCACCAACATCTGTTACAGATGTCCAAGGACAAGGCAGAGGAATTTTATGCAAAGTCTGTCATGATCTTCCACCAAGGGCTCTTAACTTGGGCTCTGTAAAATTGTTTTTTAAAAAATACTCTGGTAAAAATACTTAGATAACTATATTTCAATATGACCCCTTTCCTTTGTAATTTTGTATACTTTATTTTAGATATCTAAAAACATCATTCTGGGAAGGGGGCCAGGGGTCTGCCAGGCTGTGAAAACTGATCCATGACACCAAAGCTAAAGGAAGTCAACACAGACCTCAACAGTTGGTGACTTCAATATGAAGACAGGAAAAACCTTCCCCCAAATCCTGAAACATGTGGTTCATGTCTGAAAGGGCCAAAGAATTACAGAATCCTCAGAAGCCTTACACACCTGTATATCTTGAATGAAGTATTCATTAGAGACACTGGATGCGGCAGGCAGGCATCAAACAACATCACAAAAAATTAAATTGTTTCTATCTTAACAGACAGGAAATGACTGGTTACCACTGGGGGAGTCATTTCCAAATCAGCTGTCTGTGTGCAGTCAGATCGTGGACTGGTTGGAGCAAAGGTCAAAAATCAATACCAGATTAAAAGAAAGGGTAAAGAAGTTAAGAAGACAACACTGGAAACAATTACGATAGCGTCAACACAACCTATTTAAATAAGACGTTGACTGACTAGTGAAAAATGGATGAAAGTAAAGACACTAAGTTTATAGCTATTTCACAGAGAAGCTTAACCAAGCTAAATAATTGCCACAATGAGGAAGCCAAGAGTCCAGAAACAACCTCATTCGGCAAACATTTGATTTCCTTGCCAAGAGGCAAAATATGGCACCTATGGTAACAGTAGTTTAGGGTAAATGCTTATTTACAAAGTTTTACAGGAGAAATGAGAAATGACAAAAAAGGCCAAATAGTTTCACCTTAAAAAGCTCAGAAAAGTAGTAGGGGGAGAAATGTCAAAAGCCCAGAACGTTTAGCATGAGACTCAGCTAAGCCAGATTATCTGAAAAGTACATATAAGTGAAAATGGATGGCAACCAATAAATTGGTATGAAGCAGAATAGATATCCCAGCATTTCTACAGCCATCTATTATAGTGAAGCTTACACCTTTGGATTCTGCCACCTCAGTACCTTACATATACTATAAGCAGTCATGGCACTCAAAAAGATAACAAAGTTGGAAGAGTGACTGACCAAAAACATACATAACAAATCCATGGAAGCAAAACACTTTGGAAAATGTCCAGGGGCAGATTTTCAAGAGATCTAAAAGAAGGGAAGACTCCAACAGAATGGAAAAGTTCACAGAAGGTATTATTTAAAAGAAAAAAAAAGCCACTGGAAAGACATCAGGGCCTGACCCATCTCATTCTTACAAATAGAAAATCTTTACAGCAATGGTCCACACATCCATAAAGGGTATCCTTGATGAAAATATAAGCAAGGGAGAGGCAGGCTTCTTAAGTGATTTTCTAGAGCAAATCACACCTTTGCCATCACACAACTGCCTGAAAAGCATTAAGGATACATAGTCCCTCTGTGTTTATTGCTTATTAAAAACATCTGACTTAGCAAAGTCTAGTAGTTTTAAAGGCTCTTAGCAAACAAGCTGTCAAATATACATATTTTAAGACCCAAGACTTCATGATAAATACAAATAGGCAGCTTTCATGATCTTCTGAGCATCAATATCAAATATCATATAAAACATACTCTCCCCAAACTGTTCATCAATGCTATGGCGAATGTGCTGCAAAAAGTCCAAACAGACGAGAGACTTCCTATTGATCAATGGTTTTCAACTTATTTGGGGCAGTAAAAGTGGTACAGTAGATAGAGAACTGGGTTTGGAGCCAGGAAGACCTGAGTTCAAATTCAGCTTCAAACATTTACTAGCTGTGTGATCCTGGGCAAGTCCCTTAACCCTGTTTGCCTCAGTTTCCTCACCTGTACAATGAGCTGTAGAAGGAAATGGCAAACCACTCCAGTATCTTGCCAAGAGAACACCGAATGAGGTCACAAAGAGTCGGATGTGACTAAAATGACCAAACAAAAAAAGCCAAGTGTCAATCTGCGCTCTGTGGAGCCCCCTAAGAGGCAGAAGAGTTACTGAAAGTAAGAGATCCACAAAGCCATGTGCACACCATGTATCGTCACTTTGGTCTTTCTTTAGTTCCAAATTTAGATCCAACAAAATATGCGGCATGACTCGGTGTAATAAATAAGCAAACACAACTTCTGTTCCCTGAATCCTGTCTCACACATATGGATTACTATTTTCCCAATATACTTAAATGCTGTTATGATTAATAACATAAAAATTCATTTAAAATCATTACTAGATTCATAGTAAGTTTTTGTCATCATGTAGTTTATCAAGCTGTAGACGGTAATAGTACAAGCACTACCATGCAGAGGTCTCCAAAATTTGATATGAAAATGGGTTCCATGAGGCCAGAGACCACTGGTTTAGCGGATGAGAGTCCCAAGACAATCCAGTTTGCAGATAAGATTGTCCTGATCACATTTAGCCCTGGAACCCAACAATCTCCTCAACAGTAACTCCAAAAACAATTGCTTTAGCAATCCACACAGGAACAAACATCTACTGGGTAAAGAATACATATTGCCCATATTATGACAATCAGCTTAATGGGCTACCCAGTCCATCATATCTTGGGTAGACACTGCAGATAGATAACAAGCTAGAACAAAAATTCAATAGTCACTAGATGACAACTATAAAACTGTAGAGTGTTTTAAGCAATGAGGTTAGGCTATTCCCTGGTGCAAAAGCCCACCTTTTAATAGCAATATTCTCCCATCTTCTCATCTTGAATAAATGTAAAATATATTGAAGAAAACAACAATGAAAAACATGGCCTAACTAAACACTCACTCTCTCTCTCTCTCTCTCTCTCTCTTCCTCTCTCTCTGTCTCTCTCTCTCTTTCTTGCTGGAGACAATAATTTTTAAAGCACCAAGGGAATGCCAAAGAAAGAAAAGATAACAAAAGCCATGGAAAAACCCTCAGACCTTAAAACTTAAAAAAAAAAGGCAACCTAGAGAACATCAATCACTATCGACCCATATGCCTACTTTCCCATCCATATAAAATTTTTATGAGAATAATCTACACATGCATCAAGGGCATCCTTGATGAGGGTATTAGAAGAGAACAAATAGGCTTTCACAAGTGATGTTCCATAGCAGACAACATCTTTGCCATCACACAAGTGATAGAAAGATGTCAAAAATACTAGCTCTTGTGGCATTTGTTTTTTGCTTGCAAAAAAAGCACTTGGTTCTTATTCTTTGTTACAACACAGAGCTTCCTGGGAAGGGAAGGGAGGAGGGACAGCTTCAGAAATGAAGGTGATGGAAAAACAAAAGACAGCAAAGACATTTTTGTGCTCAGCATCTGATTCAGGAGAGTAAAATGTCATCTTAAAGGTCCTCCTTCTAACACTGTGTGTCTCTCTTTCCTAAGTCAAACATACCCAAGAATGCTTGAAACATCTAACAGGGATGATGTCTGACCACCCTCTGCTCAGTACCATCAGGCGAGGCTGAAAGCAAGAGACAGATGGCCACCAAAGGCCATGGATTGTTCTTGTGAGTCCAAGTCAAACACAGATTTCTTCTAGACCAGCGATTTTCAACCTGTGGATTATGTTCAATTTGTAACAATGAAAATACATCCTGCAAATCAGATATTTACATTACGATTCATAACAGTAGCAAAATTAGTTATGAAGTAGCAACGAAAATGATTTTATGGTTGGGGGGTCCCCACAACATGAGGAACTGTATTAAAGGGTCGCAGCATTAGGAAGGTTGAGAACCACTGCTCTGGACGATGAGATCCTCCTCCTAATGCTGCCATCTACAAATAGGCATTCACTGCATCAAGCTCCAGAATGTTACCAAATGAGATTTATGATCATGTAAGACAGCTTAGCCCAACTCTCCATACAGGAAAAAACAAGAAAGGAAGACTACCTATTGTCCAGATGTTAGAACTGGCCCACCCGTGTGTGCACACATGCATGTATGCATGGACTATACACACATACATAACTCTGTTACTATATGTTATATATGTGTATGTAGCTACTATATATTTTATATATATACTATACATAGTAATATATATACACACATAATAACATTTACATGCTATATACCATAAATCTACTGTGTATATTCCTCTATATAGTATATACATTATATACTATTATATATAACATGTGTATAGTATGCATACTATATATGGTATTATGTATCCTAAGCTGTGTATACACTATATGGTAACTATACTCAACATGCCATGCACAAATACTGTCATATAGTATACTATACATATCACATAAATATGCCAGGTATATGTGCATGAATACATGTGTTTATACATGCATATGATGTGTTCAGGTAGAGATATACTGATATACATAGATGTATATGTATGTATTTCATGCAGCTACGTGGTATGGAGGACAGAGCACCAGATCTGGAATCAGGAAGACCTAAGTTCAAATCCAGCAGACACTTGGTAGTCGTGTGATCCTGGGCAAGTCACTTAACCCCTCCTTTGCCTCAGTTTCCTCATCTGTAAAACGAGCTGGAGAAGGAAATGGCAAACCTCTCCAGTATCTTTGCCAAGAAAACTCCAAATGGGGTCATGAAGAGGCAGATGTCACTGAAATGGCTGCATAACACAACATGTATGTGTATATACATTCACACACATTTATGTGTATATACATATACATATGCATATGCATGCATGTGTGTATGTACTGGACCTAAAAGAGAACAGTGAGAATTGGATAGGAGGCTCAGAATTGAACAGGAGGAAGATAATGGGCTGAATTGCCTTTGAGAAACTATTTTTTAAAATCATCCTGAACTTCTCCTTGAAACAAAGACCCCACCTTTTCCACATCAATATCCTTCAAGCGGTATATAGCTAGGAAGCACAAATTAGGACAATCCCCCCAAAACTGTAGTTAAGGATGCTGAAAAAGGCAACAGAGAAGTGCACAGGGGCAAGAGCAGATGGTAACATCACAAAAAAGTGATTATGAAGACGTGATGGAAAGAACAACGTCTAAGGAAGGATAACCAAAAAAAAAAAAGAGAGGCTGGTAAGGAACTAAGAATGAGGGATAATGGAGGGACTATGTACCCCAAAGTTATTCTCTAAGGGTTCAAGAGAAAGTAAAGAAAGCCTCCAGAACATTAGATGGACCCCCAATTACAAACTTCTTGGAGAATATGGAGGAGAGTCACACAAGATGGGGAATATTAAGACTACAACTAGGATTTATATAATGCTTTAAGGTTTGCAAAGTGCTTTAAAAATATTGCCTCATTTGATTAATTAGCATGATGAGTTGGAATTCTGCATCACGAAGGGAATACTCACATGGATAGGATTATACTAAAGAGTAGTGGAGGATTATTCCAGTCTTATTCTATGCCTGTGAGTCCCAGAACACCCCAATATCCAAGGAATCACATGTGCAAATGGTCTAAAAGACCATGGAAAGACAGAGACTTAAAATGGACCCCAGCATAAGTAATGACAAAGAAGACAACAAGATGGGTCAGTTAGGCAGTAGGAGCAAGACAGTAGATGCCTAGAGTAAATAATACATTAGAGCCTTTCAAATATGGCAAAAACTCAAAGAAGGTGTTCTTCATGCTGCACAGATCTTCTATGGGAAATTCGTGAAAAGTCAACGATCCCACAAAATGAATGCCCGTGAATGAGCCACAATCTATATTGATGCCATGTCTCCCGACCTTTTAAAATTAGCCTCACTGGCTCCAACCATTTTCAATAGCTATGGTCCTATATCTTACTTCCCCTTCCTGTCACCTCTTTGAGAAATCAGCCTCCATTCCTCGAATGCTCTTGCAACATCATCCCCACCTCTTAGTTTCCCAGTCTTACTTTAATACCCAGCTGAAATCACACCTTCTGCAAAAGTCTTTCCTACAGCCCTTTGACATAATCCTGTGTCCTTAGTATGGGTCTGGCAGGTACCTAGTTATTCCTATCTTGTCTCTTCCATTAGACTATATGCTCCTTGAAGGGTGGTCTTGCTTTTTACTTTTTTTTTGGTAACCCCAGGCCTTTATACAACATCTGGCACGTAGAAATCTCTAAATAAAATATTCTACTGACCAGTAGAGGGATTATCAGTATTCGTGGGAACAATCCATCAAAACTCAAAGACATCTCTCCAGCAAGAACGCCTTCGCTCTAACCTACATCCCAGGGATGCTGTAAGGATCAAAGAAGATAATGGACATGAAAATGCACTGAAGAGGAAAGGCATTATAGGAACACAAGGTACGTAATATTTTAAAATATTGATAGCTCCCCAAATATTGTACCCCTTCCCCGCCTCCACCTTACCCCCAACAGCCTGATTATATTGAAAACAAAACATTAAGATCTAGGCTCCTCCCAACAGAGACATCCTGTGTATTTTATTCTTCCTATAATATAAGTGTGAGGTTCCCCCCCCCCTTTTTGGAGAGGAGGGGAATATTCATGCTGGCTAGGGTGGAGAGATATTCATGATGGCTAAAGATGGGGACCAAATCCCAGTCCATGTGCTCATCTCTCAGGAGGTATTCAGTTTGTTGGGTCATGTGGCTTTTTGGTTATTTTTTAATCTAAGCAATGAACCTTGGAAGCTGCAGTTGAGCCAAGAAACCTCATTAATCAGTGCGATTAAAAGGTTCCCGTTTAGAGGGCACATCTGCTCCCAACCTGGCTCTGCTCTGCTCTGCTGTAGTTGGAGAAAACAGAGGTGTTCACAAAAGGGACTCTAGGCTCTTGAGCCCCGAGAGCCAGTCAAGATGAGCAGTATTCATTCCAAGAAAGACATGGCGGCACCATGCTAGACATTAGGCCCCAGAGAGAGAGCTGGCCAGTTTGCCATCCAGGGGAAGCACTGCTTTCCCAAAAGTATTATTAATGTTGAGCTATTTTGGACCACCACCACCCCTCCACGAGAGTCCAAAACAAGAAGAGAGAAGACACAGTGTGTGGTTTAGTTAGCACTAAACCATCTGGATCATTGACTTCAACTAGCAACATAATCAAAGAAAATATTTTGGGTAACAACAATGATAATGAGATGACATTACATGGGGCTTTAAGATATAAAGAGCTTTACAGTCTCTCTTCCCCTTTGGTGCACCGAACGGTGTACCAACCAGAAAACTTGAATGAAACGAAAGGCGAGACCCTGTCTCTAGCTAGCTGTGTGACTTGGGTACCTCTCTCTGAATCTGCCTTTTTTCATTGCAAAATAAGTAGGCTGAATTACATCGTCTCTAAAATGCCATTCTGGTTCCAACATCCTCCACTACTCTAACACAAACAAGCTAATCTATAAACTACAATTGCCGGGTGTGTGTGTGGGGGAGAATTATTAGACTTTCTGCTTTATTTATATATTTATTAGCCTTAAAACAATGCTCCTTATATGGCAAATGAAATGTTTACAAAGTGCTTTCTTTTTTACATGTCTGTATGAGGTAACTAGCCCAAGTATTATTATCTCCATTTAGAGATGAGGAAAGAGAGAGGTTAAGTAATTTTTCCCCTCATCACAGTAGATTTCAGGGCTGGGATTCAAACCCAGGTCTCTTGTCTACTAAACCGACACTCTTTCCACAATATATTGCCCACCATCTGCATCAGATTCTGAGTTCTCTATTAGACAGTGACTAGCTCCTCCTAAATCACCCTATTTATGTAACAGCTACATCTGTGTCCAGTGTGATTCAGTGTGTAATATGGGTGTTTTTAAATTACGGGCATCCTATGACAAGGGCCTGGGTCAAACCTGGAGCCCCAGAAGGAGCTGAGAGGTATGTGGCATTGAAGCTTTGAGGTTTCCTGATCTTGGCTCTTCCACTAACTCAAGGTAGAACCCGAGGCAAGTTACTTTATCTCACTCCCAGAGCTTCCTCATCCATACAACAGAGATCTTCATACCTGCCCTGCCCACCTCACAGGACTGTCATGAGGCTCAAATGGGAGAATGGGTCAGAAAGTATTCTGGAGAGTACAAAGCTCCATAAAGACATCAGCTTGAAAACACAGCCAGGGACTTGATTGTACACCAGAAGTAGATGCTGATGTCTTTGCAATCAGAAAAAAAAGAAAGAAGAAAAAAAAGCTTCTGAAAGCAAGGAAGGCAGACAGGCTGACTTTCTGTAAGCAGCTGTATCTTGTCCAACAGTGCCTGAGGCTCTACACACCCACACCTTGAAAAAAAAAAACCAAAGGGAGCCAACAGGGCACCCCGCAAGTGGGCAAAGTGCATGTGCTTCTGCCGAGGATCCCAGGAAATCAAGGGAACTGTCTCCCTGGCAAGCAGGCAGACAGAGCTCAGAAAGCAAGTGCCTGAACCCGCCTCTGCTTCCAGGACAGCAGGGCCAGCGTGGGTGTCCCTGCTGTACCCAGAAGCCCAGCTGCTTGAGGACAAGGACGGAAGGAAGCCAAGACCCCTCACCCACTAAAGGGCTCATGGATCAGGAACACTGAAGGCCATGGAAAACAAACAACATTTTATCTAGTGCAGGGACTTTAGTGTTGGGCAGGGCTGATATTCCAAACAGCTCTGTTACAGGAGGCTGGTCCACAATATAATTCAGGAATTGGTTTTGGTTTCAGTGTAAAACATAGACTTAGAGGGTGACAGTGTGGCAAGCCTTACAATTTATGTGGAGATGACCCCAAGTTCTTAAAGGCTATACCAGCACCCTGGATGGATCACTTGGTCTCAGTTTACCCATCTGTAAAATGAGCAGATGGTACCAGATAATCTCTAAGGTCTTCACTGACTCTATAGTTCAGTGCCCTCCCCTTCAGCCTCTATAATCAGTCAATGACAAATAATAAGCACCTACTATGAGCCAGGCACTGGGGGGGGGTATATTGGTCCATATCCATTCCCACTTAATAGAAGGTTCCTTTGGCTTTTGAAGTAGGCGTCCCAAGCAGCAAAATCCCTGTCCTAGGTCTGCCATTAACTTGCTGTGTGCATGGGGGTTAGTCATTCAACTTCTCTGGGTCTCAATGTATCTATAATAGGAGAGGGTCAGTGACTTCCCAAGTGACTTCCAGGTTTAAAAGTCTATACTTTCTCCCCAATTTGCTTGTGAACTCCTTTAGGGCAGGGGCATCCGTGCCCTTTTGTTTCTTTGGCCTCCCTGCCCCAAAGTACTCCTTCTCCACAATGGAACTCACTGAAAACAGGGGTTGGAGCCAGTGAGGCTAAACCCATCACAGCCATATTCTTTCCTCTAATGAAGTGCCCTTTAGAATTACTCCTCCAAAAGACAATGACTTTAACAACCTGGCAAGTGTACTTCCAGAAAGTTGGTGCGGAGTATATTTGGGATTTTTTTTAAGCCACTAAATTAAAACAGACAAATAGAAGAAAACAGGGGCTTTCATTGTAGTGCATCAGAAAATGCCGCCTGACCTGAGTCAGAAGACTCAGATTCTTCTACTGATTCCTTGGAGGGGCTTAAGCAAGCCACTCAGATGATAAAGGGAGTTAGAGCTCCAAGGGACTTCTGAGGTCAGCGAGTCCCTGAGAGAGAAGGGAATGACTCACCTAATGTCCTACCTCTATTAATCACTGGGGAAACAATGAGATTCAATTGAAAGAGCTCTTGAAAAAAATCACAATCTCTCTGGGCTTTACTTTCTCATCTGTAAAATGGGAGTGGAAGGTGGTCTCTAAGGCCCCTTCCAACCCTAACTCTATGCTCCTATGGTCTGAAACTACTCTCCCACCATGTTCCTGGTCTCTAGTTACCCTCTATCCCCTCATATGTAAAACTGCCTAATATTTATTTAATGGTTTTTGAACACACCAATAAGATAACATATGTAAATAGGCTGTATGTTGGTTATCCTCATGGGTCAAAGGAAAATTTAGCTTTATCCTTTATCCACGTCATTCTAAGTTTTCCATCACCAATAGATGGTTCCTGTCCAGTGACAAACAGGACCTTCCCCTTGACAATGCTGGAACCAGATCAGAGTGAAGAATACACCAGCTTTAAGATACAGGGGGAAAGGGACTCCACCTATCCGGAGCCCTCTCTGGACCCTGAGCAGCTGTCAATCATCTCCTTTCCTTCCTTCTTCAAAGGCTCCCTTCCTTTAGCAAAAGCTGCCTGAGATTTCAGCCTCTGCTCTCTTAAAGGCACATCTGAATCAACTATTTAAAACGCAATCTACTTATATTATCTTAATTGTTAGAATGACACCCTTTTATAATTACCAAGAACCTACTTAATTCTTTTAATTCTGTATAATAAGTGCTATTCCTTGGAGTGGATCTCCTAAAGCTGGAAACAGTTCTTGACTTTTGTCTAGATTTTGTTTTTAAGAAATAAGTTTTGTAAACACATCACATGTCAAATGTTTTCTTCTCTTCTAGGGTTACTAGGGGTGAAAAAGGATGAATATGACCAAAGCAGGAAGTAAGAGGAAAAAAGTAGTGATCCTTAAAGGAGACAATGCTATGAACGTGGGCACACAGAGGCCACAGAAAGTGGGCATGAGAATCGTCTTTGAGTATTTGGAAGAGGGGTGTCATTGAAGAAGGGTCACTTTGGGCTGTTTCCCCCAGAACTGGGAGCAGGGGGTAAAAGCCACAGAGGCAAATCTAGGTCTACTGTCAGGAAAAACCTCCTAAAATACTGGAATCGTAGATCGAGAGTTGGGGCATCTAGTCCAACCTTGTTATAGAACAGAAATGTGAGCCCAAGGAAAAGTAAAGGGACTTGCCCTGGATCACAAAGGTAGGAAGCAACCAGAGGTGAGATTTGAATCACGGCCCCTTTGACTCCAAAGTCAGCGCTCTGTGGGCTGGGCCATGCTCCAGAAGGAAGCAAGGCTCTGGAAGGAGGCTTCCCCAGTCAACAGCAGTTGGTGAAGAACAGAAGAGTTCTGGACTTGGAGTCATGAAAACCTGAGTTCAGATATGGCCTTAGACATTTACTAACTGTGCAGATGTGGGCAAGTCAGAGAACCTGCCTCAGAATCAACTTCCTCATCTGTAAAGTGAGAATAATGTCTCCTGTTTCACAGGATGGTAGTGAGGAACAACCAGGATGATACAAAGAAAGTGCTATTGCCACCTAAATGTGGGGATGATGGTGGTGGTGGTGGTGATGACGGTCTTCAGGCAAACATTGGGTGATCACTTGTCAAACAAGGGATTCTTGTAGTATTGGTTGGAGACGGCCACTGAAGTCCCTTTCAACTTTTGAGATTACTTGTGAGCCTCTAGTTTAAAGGAGGGGCTCTAACAGAGGGGGGGGAGAGGGAGAGAGACAGAGAGAGAGACAGAGAGAGAGAGAGAGAGAGAGACAGAGAGAGACAGATAGAAAAGAGAGAGAAAAGAAAGAGAAAGACAGAAAAGAGAAAGGAGAGACAGACAGAGAGAGACAGAAAAGAGAGAGAAAAGAAAAAGACAGAAAAGAGAAAGAGGAGAGAGACAGAGAGACAGAGAGAGACAGAGAGAGAGACAGAAAAGAGAGAGAAAAGAAAGAGAAAGACAGAAAAGAGAAAGAGAGAGACAGAGAGACAGATAGAAAAGAGAGAGAAAAGAAAAAGACAGAAAAGAGAAAGAGGAGACAGAGAGACAGAAAGAGAGACAGAGAGAGACAGAAAAGAAAGAGAAAGACAGAAAAGAGAAAGAGGAGAGAGACAGAGAGAGAGACAGAGAGACAGAGAGAGACAGAAAAGAGAGAAAAGAAAGAGAAAGACAGAAAAGAGAAAGAGGAGAGAGACAGAGAGAGACAGATAGAAAAGAGAGAGAAAAGAAAGAGAAAGACAGAAAAGAGAAAGAGGAGACAGAGAGACAGAGAGAGACAGAAAAGAGAGAGAAAAGAAAGAGAAAGACAGAAAAGAGAAAGAGGAGACAGAGAAAAAAGAAAGAAAAGAAAGGGAGACAGAAGAGACGGAGAGAGTGGAAGCACACTGGCCTTGGAATTCAGAAGAGCTAGCTTAATTTCCTCCTACATGATCATGGACAAGTTCCCTGCTCTCCCCAAGACTCACTTTCGTTATTTCTAAAATGGAATGATGACAGGTAAACTAACTACCTCACAGAGGTGTCCTGAGAAAAGCACTTGGTCAACTTTTTAGCATTTATATAAATGTGAGCTTTTCTGACTACTGCAGCATCTTCTCAGTGAAGGTTATCATATCATGTCCTTAGCCCTAAGTATACAACACAAATTAAAGGAAAAATCTAAAGCCAGGAATAGCTAAGGGGAGTAGAAAACACACACACACACACACACACACATACACACACACACACGTCCTGTAAGGGAAAATGCCCATGTACAATACTGCAGACCAAGCGATGCTTATTCATTTCCTAATCTAATTGCAGCAATATTGCAAAGGCACCAAACTAGAAATCATATTAGCCATGTTTGTTCCCCTTTACCAAGAAGAAAATGAGAGGAATTTAGGCCTCTGTTATGACAGAAGCTGGAAAATAACTTCAGGAGACTAGCCATGGTTGGCTAAACCAAACCCAGACCCAGGTGAGAAAGAAGGAAGAGGCTTAAGGCCTATTAACGGGTAGAACTGAGTAACTGGAAAACCAATAACTGTCCTGAAAAACTGATAATGCTTTCAGCAGGGAGGTGTAAGGCGACCAGGGCAAATGTCATCCATATCACAGGCAATCACCAGACATGATCATGATGTAAAAACAAAAGGCTTATTCTTTTAATGCTATAAAGTGATATAAGTGAACGTTCAAAGCAGAGGGATTTAAAAACCTAGGCCAGATAGGCTTCATCTTTCCTGATCAACCGAGCCAGAAAGAAACTCCAGTGCCCAGGTTTGTTGGTGGTTTGGTAAAAGATGGCCAATGACAGTGAATGTCCCTGGGCCAGAAATATTCTCAAGGCCAATGTGTCTACTACCACTGTGGCTCAGAATTTCTACTATAGTCAGAAGAGCGTTTGGACCAAAGTTAGGAGCTTTAGCTCTGTCATTTAGCTCTAAGGGACTTCGGACAATAACCTCAGCTCTATCGCTTTGTTTCTTCATCAAAGGGCAAACTTGGGCAAGATGACCTTTCAGGACTCTCCCAGTTCTCCATTTCTATAACTACCTACAATTTAAGTCCAGTCTCCTGACTCCGGATGTACAATTCAACCTCCTGCCAAGTACGCCTTTCAAATGGCTTGTGTACCTAGCCACAAACGAATTTGTGGTCATATTACCAAAAAAGAAAAAAAAAAGATAGTGCAAATAAACAGAGGTCTATAGGCCCCTGGGACTAAATGAAGGTAGGCCCTAAGTCAAGTTTCCTTCTCTTCATCTCCACTACCACGGGAATGTTCATCAGAGGTCTCCCTGTTAGGGAGAAGGTCACAGGTTTAAAGATGGGAAAGACATTGGACATCTTATTTTCCAGTTTTACAGATAAGTAAAGTGAGGCCCAGAGAGTTTGTGACTTGTCCAAAGTCAGAGAAGTAGTAGGCTGTGAAGCTAGCCAGTCCTCTCCCTCCTAATTCTCGGTTCTTTCCATTGTAACACCCTATTGTACCATAAGCACTGTACCCTAGAACTGGAGAAAAGCACTGGAATCGGAACCTGAAGGCTGGGGTTCAAATTCCATCCAGGTCACTTACTACCTGTACGACCTCAAGTAATAATAATAACAGGAACAAACAGGTAGAGTAGATTAAGGATTAAGGAATCTGAAGCCCTGGTTTAGGTAAACTCCACAAACTAGCTATATGGTCCTTCAAAATTCAATGAACCTCTCAGTATCCCCAGGGAGCAGGAGTTCTTAACCTGGAGTCTATGAACTTAGGTTTGGTTTTGGTTCTAATATTTTGATAACTAGATTTCATTGTAATTTGTTTCTTTTGAAATCTTTCAGGACCTTTATGATCAAATTGGTCTCTGTGCTATAGTGAAAGCTTTGGTTTGGCATCAAAGCAAAATAAATTTGTCACAGTTAGGACAGAAAAACGAAATTCTACGTATTTTATTTAATGCATTTAAGAAACACTATTCTGAGAGGGCCCGTAGGCTCAACCAGACTGAAAAAAGGGATTCGTGACAGAAAAAAGAGTTAGGAATCCTTGCTTTAAGAATATACAGTACAAATGAGATATAGCAGAGAAGTAAGTTTTTACACCAGGAATTCCCTACACAGAGAATTCACAGATGTAGAACAAAAAATAAAATTTTTAAAAAGCTGAAAAGGCCATATAGGTCATGATCACACAGCTAACTAGTATCTGAGGCAGGATTTGAATCCAGATTCTCTCCTAGCTCCAAATCAAGTGTTCTTTCCACTACATGGCAATGTTTCTTTGGGCAAGTGACCACCTCTCAGGTCCTCAGTGTCCACATCTGTCCAGAGATGGTTTCTAAGGTCCTTTGCAGTTCTCAATCCTATGATTCTAGGAATAGAAAACACTAAAGGACATTTAAGTCGTTGGGGGAAATGCTTGCCTGATAGAATCACAAAGCTGGAAAAGTTCATTTAGACTGCTCCTTCTCATTCCAAAGAGAAAAAAACTGGGCCCCAGAAGAACTCAAGAGACTTTCATAAGGAGTCACATCAAATCAGTGGTGGAGGTCCTTAGAACCTAAAACCTAGGTCTCCTGATTCTTAGTTCAAGAACCCTACCCTACAGCTGACAGCCGCCCCCAGGTGGATACACATCTTTATACCACTGGAGTGTCTGGTGATTTGAAACTGGCCTTATCCCTTCCTTTGTTAGGGGAAGAGGGAGGAGGACTCTAAATTATTAGGAACCAGAGCTGGTTACTGAGGGAACTCCTGTGGCTAAAACTAGGATGTTACATACCTCTTCTGCCTCCCTGGCCACATTCTTGTAGTGCCTACCATTTAGGGGAAGCCAGTGTGGATAGGTGGACTGGAATGTTAGCTACTCTGGAGAAGCATTTGCTAGATAAAGCTTCTAAAATCAGCACTCTTTGCTCTAAACCAGGACCCTTCCACCACCTAGGGCAAAGAGGCCAATGTTACTGTCATTTCTTCCTGAAAGACCTAGAAGGCCCTCCACAATCTGTCACTCAGTTCCTGTCTTTTTAGTTCTCAGGAAGCCTGAAGACTACCAGCTTCAGAGAACAACAAACAGGAACCCTAGCTCTGCCACTTACTACTTCTGTGTGGTCTTGGGAAAGGTCCCCAGAACCTCTCTGGGCCCCAGTTTCCCCATCTGTAAAACAAGGAAGTTGGACTAAGATTCCTTCCAGGTTTAGACCTATGATCCTAACAAGCAGCTGCCTGCTTTTAAAAAAAATGTCCACACCTTCCTGAAAATCTGCAACTTAATAAACCCCTTATTGCAATTATTTTTTGAGGCTCCCCCTTGCCCCCACCCCTGCCTTGAGAATGTGATGCCACACAGGAATTCTGTAACTGATTCCCAGTGGCGTTTGTTCTTGGAAGAGGCCAAGCTTCCCACACAATCCAGACAGGATTCCAGATCCACTATTAAAAACTTCACACTTTTGAGAAGTGATTTCTAGGTCAGGTAGCCTTCCTGGAATTGAAAATCAAGGAATTAATACAATTCCCCTTGTTTATTTCACAGGATCCTTCAGGAGTCAAAGACAAATGGATGGTTTCTGTGGTTGTCTTTAAGGCTGGGTTGTCCTGGAAAGAATAATGGCAGAGAGGTCATGAAGTACAACTTACTCTTTTTCTAGATGAGCAACTGATTTTCAGAGAGGCCATACAACACGTCCAGGGTCACATAGCCAGTTCATGCAAGACGCAGGCCTTAAACCTAGGACTCCCTCACTGTGAGGTCAGTTCTCTATCTCCTATGTCCTGAAAGAACCATATTCTTGGGGAATAAATTTAACAGAACTAAAGGACAAGCAGATACTTAAACTGCTTTGCCACTAAGTGATTGATTGAAGCCCTATCTTTTCTCTTTTGTAGCATTAGGATTCTAATAAATAAACTTCTCTGAATAGTTATGAGCTGATTCTGGAAGCCCCTTGGGAACTGATAAGATTCACCTTGTAGGGTGAGCCAATCATTAGGTGATGGTGGTCTCCTGTCTCCCAAGAACTGGTCTGGACCAAACAGCGTTTGTCAAGTCTTTCCACAATAAATGTTTTAATTGGCCAAACAAAAGCCCCTTGGAGAACCTGGGGGGAGGGTGGACTGCTCATGTTACAAGCCTTCTCAAAACACAAAAGGCAATGAAACTGGGGCCTGAAGTATGGGGGGGGGGGGCAGGAATCACTCCGGCTGCCCTAAGTAAGGATCCTCCAATTAATGTGTGCCTGGCTCCCAATGACAGCTGGAGTTGGCCCAGACCCGCCCTGCTGGGATGCCCTTCCCTGCCCACTGAAGCAGAGATATAGCTGCCCAGGCAGGAAAGGCCGGCTAGGGTAAGATCGGCACATCGTTACCCCAAGGACCCAGAGTTACACAACACAAGAGGCTTCTTGTCTGGGCCTCTATTCTCATGCTAATTTTCAGGAATCTCGATCCCTTCACTTCCCAGCTCTGCCCACACCGAGCCCCTGGGCTTTCCCAGGAAGGCTATTGGCCCTTAAGAGAGAGGGTTCAAGACAGGGGTCCGTACCAGAGGGCCTCTGGGGAGATTACCACTTTGGCTAAGGGAGTCTCTTTTATGTGGCTGCCTTCCCCCAGCTTCGATACCCCAAACCGGGTTTTCCTTATAAGAGAGACTTGGGACAAAACTCCTCAATCTCACAATGGAGTACTAAGCCACAGAAATGCAGCCAGGGTGGGAGACATGATAAAACAACTTTTAACAATGATGCAAGCTGAAGCTCAAATTAGGCAGCTCTTTACATCCCAACTTCATGGACAGAGCCACCCCCAACACTCACTCAGTCACTCATACAGGTGGCCCATCCTCTCTCCAAGGGCCCAGCTTAATAAGCCCACTGATCTCAAAAAGGGTCCTAGGCCCTATAACAACACATGTCAAAGCTTTAGCAGGTCTCCACATACTACCTAGTAATACCAGAAGAACATCCACAAAGTCAACCAGCAAGCCCTCTGGAAAATGGCCAAACGCTGCAGATGTGTTATTATAGCACCCCCCCCCCCGATCCTTTGGATTCCCATGGACCTGAATAAAAGGTCTAGATTCTGGCTGAACTCCATCTTCTCCCCCACCCTCCCTAAGCCAACACCTTCAACAGTTGAATCCCTCCTGCTGGCTTCAGAAGCTGGGGAAATGTGGGTTCCCCCACCTCTTAGCCTCGAGTCCTCTGAGTGACTACAAATCTAGGCAAAGGAATAAAAGGATTAGGCCACCAGACTGGCTCAGGAGTAGTGAAATCTAAGAAATCTAATTATGGCAGACACCTTGACCTTCCCCTCAGGCCCAATCACGTTGCCATTCACCAGTTATAGTGGTTACACTTATACAGTGGCCCTCTGGGATACAAAAAGAAGAGCAAGGTTACTGGTTGCCCCCTCCCCACCCTGGCCCCATCACATCCTTACAGACTCTGACTGCCTATGTGATCTTGGGCCTCAGTTTTCTCATCTGTAAAATGAAAGGGTTAGGCTGAATGACCCCCTGGCTCTAGAGCTATGACCCTCCCACACCCAATAGGGAGACCAGGGCATTTGCTGTTCGTGCATAACAGGTGGATGAGGGTCACTACTGGGTGTATTAGGGAAGGTCCTTTAAGTGCCGACAGGATCATTCCCATGGAACCAGCTACAGGGTATTCACCATAATTATATACAAAACAAGCAGCCAGGCTCTGGTCAGAAAGCCAGAACTCAAGAGTTCTTTCCCTGTGGCTGTCTGTGTCATGTGGCATGTCCGCAAACCTGTGGGCATGCCATTTGGGGTGGGGGTGGGGGTGCCTTCCTAGCCCAGCATCTTGCCTGCTTGTGGGGTTTGCTACGGGAGACCAGGAGAAAGGAAAGGTCTGAGTCACTTTTTGTAGCTATAGAAACCAACTGAGCTGTGGTAACCAGCCTGGCTCCATGGACTTTCTTCTCTTCTCTGAGGGGACCGGAGGCCGGCTACAGACACATCTGTTTCTTTCCCCACCACTTCAAGAACTCCCTTGCCGCAGATTCGCTCCCAAGAACTGAAAACCACAATTGGGAGTTTTGGAGTACATCAACTCAGCAGACTATTAGAACCAAGGATGGGCAGCTGCTGGATCTCAGCTGAGTAAGACAGAAGGGCTCTGAGTCTTAGAATGGGAGGGCTAGCTCTATTGCATTAAAATATGGCGGTCTCCCCCAGAGACCCATGAGAGGTACTTAGCCTGAGAGTCCCGCCCCCCTTCTTCCTTCCTCTCTCATCCTTCTTCATCCTACAGGATGTCAAGTCCTAAGACCTATTCTCTTCTCCAATGCCTGTGTCATGATCCTATTCTCCTCTGACCGCATCAGCCTCTAGGGACTCTCTCTCCTTTCAACTTCATTAATATCATCAACCACACTCTGTACCCTTCATTTGCCCCTCATACAGGAGTGTCAGATTTAGAGTGAGCGGGCTCCAACACCCTCATTTTACAGATGAGAAAATGGAATCCCAGTGACATTAAATGATCTGTCCATAGTTGCAGAGTTAGTGAGAGCCAGCCTCTACATCAGGAACACCCAGGTTCAAGTCTTTCCTGACATACACTGGATTTGTGCTCCTGAACAAAATCATGGACCCTCTCAGTTCTATAGGTAAGCCAATAAAAGTCAGTCGGTCTTACTTGCAGAGAAGGTGGCGACCTGGTGGTAGAGAGTTCCCTATAGTAACAAAATCACAGGTTTAGTCTTTAGCCCACACAGTCAGTAATCTGCAGAGCTGGAATTGAAATCCATGACCTCTAACCTCAAACCTAGTCTTATTTTAATTATATCATATTGTCTCACTATCATATCTTATGTTGTTCTGTATTATTTAACTTCTTACAGTTATACATATGTAACACATGTGAATGCCCTTATGTGTATATGCATGTATGTGTGTATGTATGTACAGCAACAGCCTGGTGGCTCAGTGGACAAAGTGCCAGGCCTGGGGTCAGAAAGATTCATCTTCCTGAGTTAAAATCTGGTCTCAGACACTTCCTAGCTGTGTGACCCTGGCCAAGTCACTTAACCCTTGTTTGCCTCAGTTTCCTCATCTATAAAATGAGCTAGAGAAGGAAATGATTGACCATTCTATTATTTTTGCCAAGAAAACCCCAAAAGGGGTCATGAAAAGTCAGATATGACTGAAAAATGACTGAACAAGAACAAAAATGTGTATGTATATACATATACACATATATCTATATAATGTAGACATAAGTGTGTGTATATGTATGTAAATGTGTGTGTTCTTTTTAAGGTCCTTGAGGACAGGAATTGTCATGGAATTCTTATGTGCTCTATGATTCTATGTACTCTGGATGAGAAAACATGGAGTCCCTCTCTTAAAAAAGCCCCTGGTGGAATCATACTGCCCTATGGAAAGTTGGTGGAGCCCAGACTAGTTACCATCCCCAAAGCAATATCGGAAGTGCAAAGACAGAGGATAGCTCCTCCAGGGCACTAAGAAACACATCCAATTCCTCTTATACGGCATCAGGGGAGTTCCCACAATATATCAGCAGCATCGCCGCATTTCCTCTGAGTTCTGGGGTAAGAGGGAGCAGACTAAAATGCTAGGTGAAGTGCAGCCCCTCTGGCATCCTGTCTGTGTGCTGGGGGGAGGGCCTTCCAGATCCCTAATCCATGCTTTTTCAGTAGGGACACTCCCTGGACATGTTCATCACAGCAGCCAGCTGGAAAAACCTCTTGTGCTACTGAGGTGGGCTACAGATGAATCCCACCCCCAAAGTTGAACTCCTATACTCCAGAAAGATAGCTTTTCATACTTCTAAAACATCAGCAAACTGTTTTGATTCTCATGAAATCTGTACAGTATTTAGTCCCATTTGACAGAGGAGAAAAGATTCACTGTGAAGTGGCTGAGCCCCCTAAACCAAGATTCTTGCCTCAATTCGCTTCTAATTTATCATGTCTTCCAAAAACCTGTAATATTTGCTGTCATCTTATGACACCGGGGGCAGTAGAACAGTATAGCAGGAAAAGCAATGGATTTGGAAGGAAGACAACCTGGCAGGTAGGCGGTACCGTACATCAGTGGACAGAGCCCCAGGTTGGAGTCAGGAAGATCTGAGTTCAAATCCTGCCTCACCCTTACTATCCTTGTGACCCTGGGCAAGTCCCTTAACCTTGTTTGCCTCAGTTTCCTCACCTGTAAAAGTGAGTTGGAGAAGGAAATGGCAAACCATCCCAGCATCTCTGCCAAGAAAATGCCAAATGAGTCAAGAAGAGTCAGATAGGGCTGAACAACAAAAAACAACCTGGGTTCAAATACTAGGTTCTGCATTTACTAACCTGACGTTGGGCAAATCTGTCTGTCTCAGCTTTCTCCCAGTAAAATGAAGAGGCTAGACAAGACACCTCCTCCAAGATCTATTCCAGTCTTAAAATCCTGACTTTTAACTCTCTTTAAGGTCTTTTTTGCTTGTTTAAAGCTTTTATGAAAGTTTTCTCTCCTCCAGCTCAACAGTAAACTCCCTGAGGGCAGAGCCTAGACTTTTTGATTTCCCCTAGAGTACCAAGCACAGGATCCTTCACTGCATGCAGTAGGCCAGTAGTGCTAATTAAGCATCACTCAGTTGCCAAGTCTTTTCCCCTTCCCCTAGCTGAGAAGGGCAGAAGATTCCCAGTGGCTTCCCTGGGAGACAAAAGGTAGTCAGGAACAGTGTGTGCACGGAAGCAAGCTCATCTTGCCAAGAGGTCAAACCTATTCGGCAAGGCCACAGCATCATGGTGCTAATTAGCACACACAGGTTCTGCTGTGGCTTTGCAACCTTGAGAACCTCATAAAGATGGGAGGGGGGAATAGAAGGGGGAGGGCCTTCACAAAAATAAAAAAAGTTATGCATTAAACATGAACGACATTCTCCCTTTCTGGGAGGCCCATCTTTGTCATTCTCAAAAGGGTTTTGTTTTTTGTCGGGTTTGGTTTTTTTCTAAGGAGTTTCCTGTGATAAACTTATCAGCTGCCCTCCCTGAGTAGCTTCAGGAACCGACATCTTACTAAACTGCTAGGCAGGGCCATGTCCAGTGTCAGTCAGTCTGGTCATCAAGGCTTAAGGATTTAGGATTTACAATGTCATATTAATCTCATGCAGCATCGGAGGGGAGAATAATGTGTCTCAAATTTCCATTCTTTTCCTGCCAATGGAGGGGGGGGGGAATGGAAGTTTTCAGCTCTTCTCAACTGTGAATTGTGTTGGGTTTCTTCCCCGTTATTATCCTAAACGAGTAAAGGATCCACGGGTCACCAGCAATGTCAACAGCACACAATATCTCCACCCAAATGTTTCTTTCCTGGGCCAGGCAGGGTAAGGAGATGCTACTGGGGATCACGGCTGTGTTTGGTTTAAAAAGTAAAATTAATTCAGGTTTTGTCACCCTGCAGAACCTTTTGGATTATGATGACACAAGTAAAAAAAACAAAAGGTTCAATCTTTTTTTTTTAATCTTACAAATTACCTCTTCTGCACTGAGGAGTTCACCCTAAATCTGAATGAATGTGCTATGCTTAATTATTCTTCTCACTGAATAAGGTGTATAGCAACAGCTTCAAAACCCCATCCATCTTAAAATGTTTAGGGGGGGGGAAGAAAGAAATCTTCCTAACACTGATCCGAACTGAATTGCAGGAATTTTAACTTTGAAATTTGGTCTCAGAAAACTTTCTACAGCCTTGTGACTTACACAGCTAAATGCTGTTCTCCTTCCTTTTGGGGGGGGGAGGAGGAGAAGCAAAAAATACTCAGAGGCAAACCCTATCTCTAAATGCCTTCCACCAGCCTCAAAGTCACACGTGCTCCGTTGCAGACCTTGCTTTCAATGTGTCTTTTGTTTGATGCTGGTGTTTCAACATCCTCAAGTTAAAGAGAAAAAGGTCAGCGCAAGTCTTCTGGCATTCATAAACCTGAATCAGGCCTCACTATGGGGAGATTGATGGCACAGTAAATTTCTCTCAATCAAAAGCCCCAGGAGTGGGATGGGGTGGGGTAGGGAGAGCCACTGTGAATCCTACTCTGTATCAGTTAAATGAATGCCTGTCTCCTCCCCAGCAAAAAGGCAGCCAAGAATCCAGAAAAGGCTAAGGCTCTAGGGTTTTGATCCTCCTAACTTTCCCCACTTATTAGTAAGTTAGGACAAGTTTTGAAGTTTCCAAGGGGCTAGCAAATGCCAATGAGTAAAAGTTACAATTCCTGACCAGTAAAACAAACTAATTACTCCTCCCTGCTTCAGCACATTTGATCTATACCTTAAAACACACACACACACACACACACACACACACACACACACACACACACACACACACACACCCTTTTTTTTTTTTTAAATAAACTCAGAGTAGCCCTGGACTCCCTTCCTGCCCAGAGTGACTTCCCACACCCAGAGAGGAGGAAGAGACTACCGCATCATTTAACCCTGCAGTTTACAAGGCCAGGTTCCCATATTGCAGCCAGGAGAGAAACTGTTGCTCAAGAAAATCCCTTAAAAAGCCCTTGGCATTGCAAGGCAGGCAGCTTGAACGAAGCTCCTGAAGCCAGGCGCCAGGCCATCGCCTTAATGGGCTGCTGCCCTTTTAAATTTTATAAGGCACCATTCCTTCTGATGCATGCAGTTGGAGTGGGGGGTATTGGTGGTCTCTGAAATGACTTTCTTATCTGAAAAGGAAAGAGGAACCCCCCCAAACTCCTCTAGGTCATTCATTCTAGCCCAGTCTCTCCCTCCCAACGCCCCCCCCCAGCCCACCCCTTTTCCAACTCGCTCTCAAGGAACCTTTGAGACAACATTTGTTTAGGTTGCCAACTTAAATCTTCCTCCCTCTCGTCAGTGCTTTGAGAAAGCAGTCAGAGGAAAGGAGAGAAAGGGGAGGGGGAAGGAGAAGGAGGGGGAACGAGGGCGAAGAGGAGGAGGGAAGAAGGGAGGGAAAGAAGGAGGGGACAGCCTGCACCCAGACCTGCTCCAGCAAAACCCACTCTTGGGGCACTCCAAGCCATCCAAACGTTGCCCGGTAGTTGCCCAGGGGAACACTCACCTACCCACTGGGACACCAAGAGAAGTTGGTCCCGAACCCAGAGAAGAAGAGTCCCGTGTCCTGCCCAGGCTCTCCCCTCCACTCCGCGCCCTCAATTTCTTCTCAGGTCTCAGCAGGACTGAACTCTGCAGCCACCCCTCAGGCTATCGCTCCTCTAGCTGGAGGACACCCTCTCCCTCCAAGGCGCGCCCTCCCGGAGGGGTTCTAGCCATCCACTCGGGGAGCGCTCGGATGGGGGGAGGGGGAGTGCGGGGAGCAAAGGGAAAGTTTGAAGCTCCCAGCGCGCGGTGCACAACTCTTAACTTCCCGGGCCCCCGGGCTCACTTGCTCTCGGTGTCTCTCCCCCAGGGAAGGGGAGAGCAGGGGATGCCTAAGAAGAGCTCTCTGGGCCGCATGCATGCACTCCTTTCTCCAGTTGTTTACATTCTTGGAGTGTCTTTTAAACCCGGGGTCTGAGGCTCTCGCCCCTTTAGGCGGCTGCAGCTCAGCCTCCCGTGAAAACGGTCCCCTCCTCTCCCGCCCCCCACCCCGCCTTCACAATACCACCATCTAACACCACCCCCCTCACTACACACCCCCTCCCTACTCTCTTTTTTTTTCTCTCTCCCCCCTAGATCCCGCTTCTGCCGCTGTTTCTATGTGGTTTTATTTTCCCTCCATCATAGCCCCCCTCTCTTCACCCCTCCCCTGGCTTCCTGGACAGATGTACACCGGAGAGGGGGAGAGCGCGCTGGCTTAGCCTGCTTCTTTCTCCAGCTGGGGAGGGGAGGGGAGAAGGGGAAGGAGAAAGAGAAACCCCACTTTCCAGTGTTCCCCCTTCCAGCCCCAGACACAAGGAAAAGGAAACAACCGTCCCTGAGATAGTCTCCCTCCTCCCTCGGAGGCTCCCCCAGCCGAGGCCCCCCGCCCATGCCCAGCCCCTCCAATCTCTGCCACCCACCCTCCACTCCACCAGGGACAGCAAAAGACACAGAGAAAGGAACTGGAGGCGACAGATGACTTTAGCTTCTGGACGAATACACACACATAGAAAATGCTCCTTCCTGAGCGGCAAGGCTTCTCCCCCGGCTGGGGCAGCCCGGCAGGCAGACGGCGGCGTCCCCTAGTCGAGGTTTAAACCTCCTTTTGTTTTTAAGGAGTTCCCGGCTACCGGCCACGGCGCGCACACACACTCACATACACACACATACACACACACACACACACACCTTCAGCATTGCAACATTGTGTCTTCCCTTCCACAAGCCACAAACACACTAAGTAACAACAATTAACACCCTCACAAACACACACACACACACACACACAAACTTAACGCCCACCGGAAAGAAGGCTTAAGGCGATATCCCCCACATTCTCCAACCCCGGACTAATGTCTGCGCTCCCCTTGGCCCCTCCACACCACATACAGGGAGCGCGGATAGCCACGCTGGGTGAAAGGCATGGTTTCTTTACACATAGATGGATACACAGACACACGTAAATCGTAACCAGGAATCCCCATTCCCTTCAGCTCCCCGCTCCCCGGAGCCTGAACACCAAGGCAGGCTAGGCTCCCTTTAGCCTCCAGCACTAACTGACCCTCCTACCTACCTCTAGCCCCAGCCCTTTAAGCTAGAGGGGGAAAAACAACAACACACACACAACAAACCGTCCACCTCCACACGTTTCCAGCCCTAAGTCTTTGCAAGAGAGAAGAAAAAGCAAACGCACGATCCCAGGAAAACAATCACAATTACGAGGACTAGCACGAGTCTGCCTAATCCACGATTCCGCGCTGCTTCCAAAGGGTGGGCGGGCTCCAGGAGTGGGGGGCCCCCTGATCCATTGTGTCCGCCCCCGGGTCCCCTCCCTCGGGCTTGGGCTCCCGCTCCAACCCCAACCCCAGCCCCAGCCCCAGCCCCAGCCCCAGCCCCAGCCCCAGGAGAAGGACGACAAACTTACCCACCGCTTAGCGAGGAGCCGGGGCCGCACGCAGCAGCAGCAGCAGCGACGGCGGCAGCGGCGGCAGCGGCAGCAGCGGCGGCACCGGCAGGGGCGGCAGCAGCCAGAGAAATCAGGGAAGGAGGAAGGACACACGGGCAAAATCCTTTTCGCTCTCTCTCGCTCTCTCTTTTTCTCCTCTCCTTTTCTCCCCCAATGGATTTTGGGGAGGGGGAGGGCGGGGGAGATCTGTGCGGTTGGTGGTGGAGAGGGGGTGGGAGAGCGGGAGGAAAAAAAGAGGGGGGGAGAGAAATCAGAATTACGACTGGATTCGAGCTTTATTTCTCTGCTCTCTCGCTCTCTCCTTTGCTCTCTCGCTCTCGCTCTCCCCCCCCCCCTTTTTTTTAATGTCCACAGACAGTGAAAAGGAACTCGGCGTTAGTGGGTGAGTAAGTGAATCAACTAGCCTGAAGCGGAGCAAGTTGAAGTGTCAGATTACATTGGCTATTCTATTTCCAAAGGGCCCCGCTCACTGCCGGCTGCCGGCAAAAGCTGTCCTAGATTTCTATCTGAAAGGGAGCGCGTCTCCTCCTCCTCCTCCTCTCAGCCAGGGATGCCACTTTTCCTCTTCCCTCATTCTTTTTCTTTTTCTTCCCCCCCCCCGAGGAAAACACACACACATACACACATACATACATAATACACCCCAGTACACACATGCACACCTCTTCTTCCCCAAGCCACCCGGACCTGCTTTTCTTTCACTCTGCAAGTTTAGGGGGAGAGGAAGAGAAAAATCGTGCAAATTGGAGTGGAAGATGAGAAAGACTTTAAAAAAAAAAGCGGAAGACACACACGGCACCCTCCCCTCTCCCCCCCCCCTACAAATACGCAGCACCCAGAGTACTAGCGGTTCCCCGCCCCTTCGGGGGCTCGGTGTGTGTATACATATCCATATAGATTACTGTATACATAACCAAAATCCTCTAGGATGAAAACTGAGAATGAGAATTTCCGACCTTTTGAATTGTTATTGCAAGGGAATGAAGGGAGTGTCAGAAGCTCGCTTCTCCCAGCCGTCCGGTCTTCTCCAAATGCCCCCACTTCACCCGCTTACTGGTCCCCAGGCTCTGAGTGGACAAAGAGGGTAGAATCAGAGGGAGCGTGGAGCATAGCGGGGGGAAGAGGGGATTAATAGGGGAAGCTGGACTAGTGTCTTCCTTACCCAGGAGCTAGGCACCGAAACGGTGCGGCTCTTTTCAGATAACTGTTTGGGGGGAATCCTCCCTCCCCATTTACCACTTTCGTGTTATTTCTATCCACCCCGTTTCCCTTGGGTTGAACCAGAGACACAGAGAAGGGGATAGAAGTAAATGCCACTTCAGTTTAGTGGACCGTGCCCTGAAATTGGGGAAGATTTAGAATTGAGTGGGCGGGTGGAGTGGATCAGAGAAGAGTTCAAGTGTGACCCCAGAATTAGTCTCCCAAGACCTCCCTCCCTCCATGTTTACAGGGAGTACAATGAGGGAAGACCCTTGTGGGGACGTGAAATTGAGAACTTGCTTCTCAGGACTGGGCGAGTAGAACCCAAACACACCCACACACCCACCAGGCAGGGACACCCCACTACGCTCAGCTCGGCTCCGCCCCTACGAGGGATAATAATCTCTATTTTATGAGTGGTTAATAAGACTAATATATTCATTCCGCTTCCAACTCGGCTCAGGCGATTGGGCAATTAAGAGGGCCCTGGGGACGGCAGCGCCGTCCCCTAGAGCGGGCCGAGGTTGGGGGGGAGGGGAAAAGTGCACGGGGAGGGGGGCGGAGACTCTTGGGATGGGGGCGGGCTCAGACTCAGCGGGCGACCTGGACCCCAAACCTACTCATCTCGGGTTCCTTGACTCCGAGGTCACTGGCTGGAGTCTGGGGGGGGCCCTCTGAACGACTTCCCTCTTCCCCCGTTTGGTCCTCATTCTCCACGCCAATGGCATAGAGGGGATAAGCAGTGTGAATCCCCCAAACTCGCATTACAAACACGCACACCTGTATTCCTCACTCCAGTGGCCCCCACCCGCACAAAACTTTCCCTAATCAGTCCCTCCCCCGAGAATACACACACGTACACACCACATACTTCCCTATACACGCCTTCCCCCAATTTCTCCTCCTACTTAAAATTATTCCCTTCTTAGGTATTTACTGCAAGACCCTTCCCCAACCACAACTGGATGTTACTAGTCCCGCAGCCGCAACCCGGTCTTCTTAGCGGGAGGTCGGGGGAGGGGCATGCTGGAGAACGTGAACAGAGAATGCTGGACTTGGCTGGGGGAACAGTTCTTAAGGGCGGGGGCGGGGGGACAGTCCGGTCCAGGTGTGACAGGACGAATCCGCATTCCGGGTTTTGCAGGCGGCCGCCGCCGCCGCTGTGTCAGAAGGCAAAGAGAGGAGGGGAGCTCAGAATAACAAAGACAAGTTGGGTAGAGAGGGAGCGGGAGCTCAGCCCTGGGGAGCCCAGCAGAGCCCTAAGCTGGTCAAGGAGGGAGGCGGAGACCCTAGATGCACCGGACTGGGCACCAGGGGCTGGGAGGGGCAGAGGGGCAAAGGAGGAGCAGGAGAAGGGGGCGGAGAGATATTGGGGAACAATGACACTAGCAGGGGCAGAGATACGGGCACCGTGGAGAGACCCACCGATCCTAGAAATGAGCCCGGGGAGAAAAATAGCACCGGTGCTGAATTTTCCCAGTTGGCAGGGGACTGAGGAAGGGGTACATTTGGGGGTTGTGGGTGTGTGGGTGAAAACCCCAGAAAACTCACTGTCCAGCGACTGGTATAATGGGTACCTACTTGAATGAGGTCTCCAGACCCTCTATCCAGATTTTTAAAGCAGGGTTATTAAGTACACTTGTAGAAGAGAATAAGTATGTGTGGGCGCACGTACACAGAGACATCGAAATGAACACCGGGAAGCGCTCTCTCTGTACTAGCCCGAGCCAAAAATGGCCAGTGTTAACCTGGACAATGATCCAAGCTAGTGGCTTAAGAACTAAAATGATACTAGGAACAGATGTGTTCTGATCTCCAAATTAAACCGTAAGGCAACCGTAACCTAAACTTTAACCCTGCCGTGGACCCATTAAAATGCTGAATTCCTGAGCATATGGACGGTGTCCAATGATTGCTATTGAGGCTGGCCAACGTCGGGAGGCGGTGTGGGGCAATGAAAAGAGTCTGGGGCCAGGAATCAGGTAGGTCTGGGTTCCAGTCCCAGCTTCGCCATTGAGCCAGGGTGAGCCACTTAACCTCGTTTTCTTTTTTTCACTGTCCAAATAGGAATAATACCTGCCCTTTCTACAACACGAGGTTGTTGGAAGCTAATGTGGTTGAAATTACTGTGCAAACCATGAGCTCTGCAAAGTATAGGGCATTACTATATTGTACCTACCGTGAGATAGGTGACCTTTGCAGGTGGGGAAACTGAGGCAAAGGGGGAAGGGAAGAAAGAAACACTTTTCCTCCTGATATAAATTCACTCCTTTTGCAATATTGAAGCATCTTGGGCGTTCTCATAGAGAGAAAGCTTCCAATATCTGAGTTTTTAAGTAGGTGGAGGTGAATCCTTCAGAGGAGAACATGGGGAGGAGCTGGTAATTGTCCCTCTAATTCCGTGGGTCATTTTACAGTGCCCGAGTTCTTCCTCATTAGCATTACTGAATATCCTTAAATATCCATTTAACGCACAAGAAAGTTTCCTTTTGAAAGAAAGTCTGCTACAGTAATAATAGCTCAATTTACATAGTTCTTTTAGTTTCAAAAAGACTTTATTTTTAAGAACACATTTGCTCCTCCCTACCCTGAGAGGGAGGAAGTGAAAGAACCATTACCCATGGAATATCAATGAGAAATAAAGTCAAAATATTTCTGGAATTGTCTAAGTTGTTAGAGAAACAGGGTTCCACCTACAGAAATTTAGTTCACATGGAGCTTTTTAAGAATGCCTCTTTTCCAAAAAGTGATCAACTGTCCTTACCTCAACACCAGTGACATTCAGAAGACAGGTAGCTTCCAACCAGTATAGGAGTCAAGGTCCTGACAGTTTTTTTCTTTTTCTCAGTCCTATATTAATCCAGGTCCTGAACTCTGCCAATGTCCCAGACTATATCAATATGAGACAACATGGTATAGTAACTCTGGAATCAGAGGCTCTGGATTAAAATTCTACATTTGACAATTATTTAGTATGACATTGGGAAAATTACTTGGTGAGTTTCCTCATCTGTACAATGAGGAAATTGGAACTAATGACCTCTGACGTCTTTTCCAGCTCTATATTGATGATCCCTAGGGGCCTTCTAGGTAGCAGATTAGATAGTGTGTTAAAAAGAACTTTCCTTCAAGTGCAGACTCCCACGCTTACTTGCTGTGTGATCCTGAGCAAGTCATTTAACCTGTTTCCCTCAGTTTCCTCCCCTGGAAAATGAGTATATAATAGCACCTATCTCTCAGGGTTGTTATGAGGAGCAAATGAGATAATAATTTTAAAGTATTTAACCTGGTGCTTGACACATAGTAAGAGTTATATAAATGTTAGTTATTATTATCCAGAAGGAGCATTTCTTTAGGGTCCTACAAATTTACAAAATACTCATTTACACTTCCTCATTTCTCATTTCATCCTCACAAAAACCTGGGTGTTATATATAGCACAAGTATCAGCTGCGTTTTGCAGCCGAGGAAACTGAGTCTCAAGGGGGTTAAATGACCTGTCTGTGTTGCATGCTACCCCACCGTTGCCATTGATTTACTTAAGGTCAAATCATACTATGAACAGGAATCGTAGCTCATATCTCTATACTCAGTATGAGGGAGATGGCCATCCACTGTCTTTTTTATCCTTCCCTGAAAACCTTGTCAAGTTTGTGTGAGGCATCTAGTTGTGTTTTCCACAAGGGTTGTGCCTAGGCAATCTCTCAGCCTGTGGCACAACTCTATTGTGTACAACACTGAGGTTAGTCAAATCACACCTCTTCCCCTACATCCCCACCCAGGCCCTAACCTGTGCCACAGTCGACATTTGGAATATCCTCTGCACCACCCTGTTTCCCTACTCCAAATCTATCTGTTGTGTTCATACTTGAGGCATCTGTGTTCTGGAAGAGATAGACTTGTGGAAACTTCTTTCATTTTCCCCAGCCACAGAGGTAGAAGATAGATTCTGTTCAGTCAATGCAGCACCATAAATCACCCCACTCCAGAGCCTGCCTTCAGTGCCCATTATGAAAACGTGGGTTGAATAAGCCCAGCCTTCCAAGTAACTGATGCTGACACTGGTGCCGGGCGGTCCTTTCATTGCCAGAGCCCAGATTCCATGTCATTAGCATCATACCTTAATAGCAGATTTATTTGCAATTAATTTCCCCTTTCTCAGGAGCTATCATCTCAGGGAAAGAGGTAGCTATGTAAAAGGGGTGACTCCCAGGGGGAGACTAGGCAGTGACTGCTTTGGGAAGAAGGAAGTAATGGGGTCCATGTTATCCTGGAAATAAAGAGAGAAAAGAGTTATGGGTACACATTTCTGGCTGGTCTATGGAAATGAAGGCAAGTAAGGCAATGGCTTTCATGTTACCTGCACATAGTAGGTGCTTACTAAATGTTTGTTGACTAATTAATTCCTTAGCTGGAGGGGTAGGGTTCTTTCTGGATGTGATGAAGGTGGGTTTGGTCATTGGCTTGAGTTCAGAGGAGGAAGAGGGAAGTTAGACTTATTGGAATAAGTAGTAGGTGAAGCTAGACAGGTAGACGTTGAACTTGAAGCTCACCTTTTCCAGGCAGCCTTCCTTGGACTGTTTACTCTTCCTAATATACAATTCCTTGACCCAAATCCTCTCCTGTGTCTCAAAAATAAAGGGGGAACCCAGCCTTGACATTGAATTAAGAATACCTAACTCTGAAAGGGAAATCAGAGAGGCTAGCCAGTCTTTTACTGGATGGCTTTAACTCCTTTCAATGTCAATAGGGCACTCAGACAAATTAGAATTGGGATTTGTATTTATCTAATTCACAGTACCAACAGATGGTGGTGTGGTAGGAGTGGCAGCCAATCCTCTGCCCTTTTCAGAGCCCTCCTGGTACCAATCTATTATGATACCCAAATATAGTCAATTCTTATTGATCTAGAAAAGAGTCATCTATTGCCCTCTCCCAACCAGAAGAAAATGGACTGGGTCTCAAAGACAGGCAAAGAATCACTGTGAGGAATGAAGTATGATGGTAGTCCAGGAGGAGGCTGAAAGAGACAAGAGCTGTAAGCATGTTGCCAGCTAGTTTGGGAAAACAGAAATGTAGGGAAAGCAAAAGTTTCTTTGGGTGTAAGAAAGTGGCCTTGAGGAAGGTAGATGGAGGATAACTTTGCCCCTTAGCTGGAATCTGGGCTACCAAAAGCAAGACTGGGTTGGAATGGGACATCAGAGAAAGAAACAAAGAAGATACAAAAAGAGACAAAAAGAAGAGGAAAACTATGCCAGGCAGGGAAATAGAAAGATCAGAGCCTCAGATAAAGGATCAAGTAATGTTCAGGTCTTCATCAGTACTCAGCTAGATGATTACAGGAGCCCCTTAATTGTCCAGTGTTTCCTTAAATCTCTCCCTTAGCCAATCCATTCTCTACAGCGACTAAAAAGTGATTTTTCTAAATCACAGGTCTGACCCTGTCTTTCCCCTTCTCAATAAACTGGTGGCTCTCTATTACCTCTAGAACAAAATATAGATTTCTCTGGTTAGCATTTAAAGCCTTTTCTATTTTGTTCCTCAGTCTACTTTATTTGATCTTCTTCCAGGAGACTCCTGCAAACCATGGATATTCCCCAATGTTCTGTCCAGTTTCTCTTCTTTTTTTTTCCTCTATGTTATCTTGCTTGCTGATCTCACTGGCTCCCATGAGTTAATCCACCACCCATCACCTCTACACAGATGATTCCCATATCCACATACCCAGCACTCATCTCCCTCCTGAGCTGTAGTCCTACAGCACCAACTGCCTTTCTGATATCTTGAATTGGATGTCTCATAGGCATCACAGACCCAATGTGCACAAACTTGTTTTCCGCTCCATAGCCCTTCATTTCCCAATTTTGCTTTTAGAGTTGAGGGAGATATTCATCCTCTCCTTCACCCAGGTGTACAACCTTGGTATCATCCTCATGTGTCAGCCTCACTTACCCCACATATCCAGTCTGTTGTCAGATATCATTGTTTTTAATTTTGCAACAACTTTTATATGTCCTCTCCCCTGACACAGATACTCTCCTTGCACAGACCCTTATAACTTATTTTAATTGTCATCCTAGCCTCAAGTCTCCCCAGCTCCAATCTATTCTCAACTTATCTGAGATCAGGGTTAAGTGCCCAGGGTCACACAGGTAGTTAAATTTCAGTTGCCTGAGACTGGATTTGAACTCAAGTCCTCCTGACTCCAAGGCTCTGTACCACATAGCTGCCCCTTGCCAATGTGATTTTGCTTAAGTTCACATCTGACCATCTCAATCCCTGCTGCCCAAACACAACAGACATTCTCTCTCTCTCTTTCTCTCTTTCGCTCTCTCTTTCTCTCTCTCTCTCTCCCTTCCACACCCCCCCCCCATTAAATGAATTCCTTACTACTGCCAGGATCAAATAGAAAATGTTCTGTTTAGCATTCAAAGCCTTTCATAACATAACCCCCCTTCCTATCTTTATTCTTAGAATCTTCCTACACTTCACTCCCATCCAGGAACTCTCCTTGGTGTTGACCTTCCATCTTCAACCTCCATGTTTGGGGGGAATGGCTGGCCCCAGTGCCAGAACCACCCTGTTCACCTCCAACTTCTACCTTCCCTGGCTTCCTTCAAGCCTCAGTAGGAGGCCTCTCCACCCACCCCAGTCCCTTCCCTCAAGCATGCCCTTCCAATGATTCTGCATGTCCTTGATTACTCATAGTTATTGACATGTTGACTCTCCTCCATTATAATGTGAGCTCCCTGAGGGCAAGTATTGAGTTTTTGCTTTTCTTTGTATTCCCTGTGCTTACCATAAGTCCTGGACCACCATAAGTGTTTAATAAATGCTTGTTGACTAACTCCAAGCTACTTTTCCTGCCTTGTTATATATTATTTCCCTTCTCACTTTCTTCAGTCCAGCCAAAATGGCCTTATTGCAACTAGAGAGCCCAGTAGATAGAGTTAGGAAGCTTAGTTCAAATCTAACTTCAGAAGCTTCCTAGCTGTGTGAGCGAGCTAATATTATAATGCGCAATATCATGAAAATGAACAATACTGAACATTTTTATAAACTAAGACTAATATGATAATTTATGATTCCAGAAGTCCTATAATGAAACATGCAATCAGTTACAGAAAGGACATCAATTTAGGGTGTAGGATGAGAAATACATACATACATGCATACATATATACACATACATACATACATATATAAATACACATACATTTATGCACACAAATATAATACACACAAAGATAATACTTAGATATTTGTATACAGTCATTGGGAGAATTTGTTTTGTTGATTATGGATATTTGCTCTAAGAACATATGCTATCTTTACTCAGCATCAGTTCATAAAAACCTTTCCATGTTTGTTGCAAATCATCTATTTCCTCTTTGAGAGCATAGGTGGTTTAACTTTTGGTCATCCTATGCCAAGAGCCTAGTGAAATACGTGGCATATCATAGCCATTTAATAATTGTATATTGGTTTATTGGTTGACTATCCTCAGGGATGGTGGTAGAGGTTTGGTAAGGAAGCCAGGTAATAAATACTAAGTGGATGTGAGGTTGGAGAGAGATAGCATGAAGGGATAGAACTTCAGAGTAGGAGGAGGAAAAAAAACGCATTAGGTGTTGAAGTGGATTAGGAGAGCCCAAGTTAGGGAGAACCAGTCTAGAACCAGACCAGAGGCAGAGAAGATGGATTCCAGTTGCCAATTCAATGCAGCCCATATTGATGAAACTTCTGCAAAGCTTAGTTGGTCAAATGATCCACCATGTGAAAAGTACTTTAAGTAACCTTAAAGTTAGTTTAACCTTAAAGTTAGTTAACATTAAAATGTGATGATGATGATTGATGATGATGATGATGACTTATATCTGTCCAGGGTGGCATTCTTCTGATTGGTCAGTTTCTGGGCAGAACTACCATTTCATGAGACACCCCAGACAGCTTCCTTTGCTCCTAGCTTCTCCACCTCCTTGGGAGCCCACTTGACCCTGCTTCCAACTTCTCTCATGTTTTGCTTTCTCTTAGAATGTAAGCTTCTTAAAAGTAGGGATCGTCTTGCTTGTGTTTGTGTCTTCGATGCTTAGCACAGTATACACAGTAAGTACTTAATAAATGTTCTATATGTCTGTCTGTCTGCATCTATCCACCCATCTATCCATCTATCTATCCTCTCTGTCTGTCTCTTCTGGCTTTCTCATCTTCCCTAAGTGTCCATGGTGGATAGACAGGAAACTTGTTGATCCAATCAGATTTTTCAAAGACATATTATAGGAGAAGGAAGGAAGACCAGCTAAGGATAAGGACAAGAGAGTACCATAGTCCTGTAAGCATAGCATCAGGAAGTCTAATGTTTAACATGAGCTAAGAATGATAATGAATCAAAACCAAACAACACAAGGAGACTGTTTAACACTATATTGGAAGAGTCAAAGGAGAGGACTGTGGCAAAAGGATGAAGATAGTTTACTAATAGCTTTGCGTAAGGCACCAATAGCATTTTTTCTCAAATGTTTTGGGGGAGGGGAGATAGCTGGCACACTGCATGACAGTCAGTATTCAAAAATACCTTGGGAGGTGAGAACATTGAACCAAATTTAATAAGATCAACTTTTATATGGATACATGTAAGGTATTACACTGAGTTCAGAAATCAATTTCATAAAAACAAATGGAGTCATGGCGGTCAAACTGGTTCATCTGAGAAAGGTCTAGGAGTCCTAGTGGATTACAAGCTCAAACTCTGTGATACGGCAAGTAAGAAAGTGAATAAAATAGATTACATTAAGAAAGGCACAGATTCTAAGAATACAGCGCTATTAGCCCTACTGCATCCTGCCCTAGTCGGACCATATACTTCCAAATTTTGTTCAGTGCTGGGTACCACATTTTAGAAAGGCCACTGATAAGCTAACAAGTATCCAGAACAGGGCAAACAGGATAATGAAAGGTCCTAAGTTCATACCATATGAGGACTAGTTAGCTGCCTTCAAATATATAAAGTCCTGTCATAGGGAAGAGGGTACCCTAGAGGGTAGAACTAAGAGCAAATAAGCATAGAAAATCCCTCAACACTTAGAGCCATCAAAAATTGGAATGAGCTGCCTCAAGCAAAGGTTGGATGACTCTTGTTGGGCTTGGTGAAGAGGAGAGGCTTGTGTCTGTATGGGTTAGACTATGACCTCTGAAGCCCCTTCCAACTCTGAGACTGATTCTGATGATCAATGACCATATCAAATGTTCACTATCAGGGGTGGCTAGGTGGCACAGTGAATAGAGCACCAGCCCTGGAGTCAGGAGTACCTGAGTTCAAATCTGGCCTCAGACACTTAACACAAAAACTAGCCGTGTGACCTTGGGCAAGTCACTTAACCCCAACTGCCCTCCAAAAAAAAAAAGCAAAAAAAAAGTTCATTATCAGCAGTGGGGAAGATCTTGCACCATATCCTGAACTTGCTAAGTGTCTGGAGAGAAGGAAACATGGCAAAAATGCCTTGGAAAAAGGCATTCTTCCTTGCCTTATCCCATTGCAGCTATTCACCAGGTTTGCATTGTTCTACAGTTGGTGATGCTAAAATGGGTAATAAATACACCATTACTCTTCCCTTGGGGAAAAAGGAAGGAAGTAGGAAAGAAAGAAAGAAAGAAAGAAAGAAAGAAAGGAAGAAAGAAAGAAAGAAAAGAAAAAAGAAAAGAAAAGGAAGGAAGGAAGGAGGGAGGAAGGAGGGAAGGAAGGAAGGAAGGAAGGAAGGAAGGAGGGAAGAAGGAAGGAGGGAAGGAAGAAAAGAGAAAGAAAGAGAAAAACAATAGCAAGCAAGCATTTTTGCATGTTGATTGCATTAGTTGATGCCAGCTAAAAGTTCAGCCAGAAGACCAACTACCACAGTTTTCAATCTTTTAATCAGTAAATCACTCTGCAGTGTTTCCCATAGCTTCTTCCCATTGCCCTGATCCATGAGATTTCAGTGTGATGAAGTGAGAAGGCCATTGGGTTTAGACTCAGAGGACCTGGATTCCAGTGCCAATTCTGACATTATCTTCCTCTATGACCCTGTTTCTTTTCCAACCTCAGTTTTCTCAGCTATAAAATGGACAAGATTGTGGTGGCTAGGCGGTGCAGTGAATAGAGCACTGACCCTGGAGTCTGGAGGATGTGAGTTCAAATCCAGCCTCAGACACAACACAAAAAACCAGCTGTGTGACCTTGGGCAAGTCATTTAACCCCAATTACCCTGCCATACCCCTCCAAAACAAAACAAAAAAAAGATGGACAAGATGATTCCTAAGGCTCCATTCAGCTCTAAATCCTGGGTTCATCTTTTATTCCAAGGATCCATGAACAGTCATAGGGAAATGGCTCCTGGGCATGATGATTATACATCTGTCCCTTTGGATTCCCAGACACTCTTTTACAAAACATAAATATCATTTCAGGAGGGGAAACAAGGGCAGCAATACATCTCAATCCCCTGCCATTACCCACTCTTGCCCAGATACACAATATCCTCTTTTCATACATACCTTCATCCAGTCTCTGGGGTGGTATTTAGGCTTTCTATGTTTTTGTATTTGTAGAAAATCCTCATAGATATACAGTTTCATACTTGAGTTTTGGGTTTTGGGTTTTTGTCTTTTTTTTTTTTGGTGGGGAAGAATGAAGGGTTTACTTGGAGTCTCTAGTTCCCGCAGAAATTGCCGGGTGGCATGGTGCTCAACACAAATTAAAGAAATTTGCAGTTGCCTAAACTGGATATCCAGAGGAGAAAGTAAACAACTTTGCAGAGAGAGAAAAATTAAAAGAAATTGTAAGAATTAGTTGAGGAGTTACTGATTTTCTTTCCTCTTTCTTTTTATTGTAAGGGAGTGGGGCTAGAGGGGAAGATGTAGAGAACTGTAGATGTAGAGAATACCATGCAGTATGGCTTTTTCTCATCCTTGCTTCTGTTTCACTGTCTTCACCTAAGATCCTAAAATAAAGAATATAGGTCTTTTAAGGCAGAAGAACATCTATTCCACTACCAAATTCTTTGGGGAAGAAAAATGCTTTGGAAATCTTACAAGATTGTGGTATAGACAGAGCTGCCATTAACATGGGGCATGTTGGACTTTGCTTTTGGGTACTGAAATATGGTAAAGAATGCCCTTCCTCCCTTGGAGGGTGCTCTTTCATGCTGGCCCCTAAGACAGTTGCTGTCCTAGAACCTCATGGTCCTCAGTAGGATCATTGGGTCATATATGTAGACCTACAAAAAGATCTTAGAGGTCTTGAGTACACTATCTTCAATTTACAGATGAGAAAACCAAGACAGAGAGAGATTAAGTGATTTGCCCAGGATCACACAATTGTTAAGTGTGTGAGGTTGGATTCAAACCCAGGACTTTGTGAGTCCAAATCTAGTATTCCATCTACTATACTCTGCCATCTCAGGAGCAATACACAACAGGATCAGAGGGACTCTTTCATTGCCAGACTACCCCTCTGCCCATGTGACTGCACCTGAACATCCACCAACTATTCTCTTTGCTTCCTGGCTGCCATTCCCTCAGGCTACCCTCTTGGCTACTTCACCACCATCTTCACCTCAAAAGTGCAGCATTGATCACTTATTGATCTAGCAATGGAAATGTATCATCATCATCACCTTCTCCATCCCCATCACTTCTCCTTCCGTGGAATCTAACAGCTTGGCTTAAACAATAGCAAGATGCATTTTAAAAAATCACAAAGAGAAGAAGATGGTTGTCAGTCAAAAATGCTTTGGCCTTCTTGGAGCTTTCAAATTCCCTGCCTTAAAATAACAGGTAAGAATAACATTTGTGTAGCACTTGACCCAAGACTTTCCCATACATTATTTTACCTGAGCTTTACAACAACCTTATGAAGGAGGCAAGATGGAAATTATCCATACTTAAAAAGAAAGATACTAAAATCAGAAGGTTCACATTGTTAAAGCACAATTAGGTTTCAGGAAACACTTTACATCTCTACTGTAACTCTGGCAGGTGGTGGCTTAGACAGCTATGGTGGCTTGCTGGTGGTCGGTCACATAAGGGCTAAGGAGCAGCAGTAGGATCCAAGCTGACTTTGACTAACATGCTTTCCACAACATCACACTATTACAATCTCTAAACCAGGTTTCTTTCAGCTCTAAGGTTCTATAATTCATGAATGATTTTCAAAGATGTGACTCCTCCAAGGTCTCACAGCAAATAACCAGAAGAATTCAGACTTCAGACCAATGATTCTAACTTCTTATTGTTGTTTCTCCCTCACTAGATTGATGAATAATAAGAGAAATCGGCTGGTTTGGACTCTTAAGAGGGACTTTTTGCTAGGGAAAAAAGGGAGCTGAATCATCTGCCCACTTTCTTTTTTTCCTTTTCCACTGTCACCCCTTGCAGATATGGTAGAATATCATAGAGACAGAAATGTGCTCACCCACATTACCTGAGAGGGGAGTTCCTGGAAAATGTCACTCCTGGACTCCTGGAAGTGAGAGGGAAGGATTTCCTAGTAAGGGCTAAACTGGAAAACTCCTTCTCAGGTAACCCCAAATTAGAAACTTTGGAAATCCAGTCTTCTAACAAGTAACACAGAATTTCTTGATCAGTAAGTATCTTGGAGAGATAAGATGATTGAGTACATGGTTTCCAGTGTAGGGAGGAGCTGTATGTAGCAAGGGACTAAAGCCATTCAAAGCCAAAGTCATTGACTTTGAACTTGCCTGTTATACTGAATCATTGGAATAGTGTCAGTTTGATAGGAAAGGGGATCTCCTATCTACTAAGTTTATGTGTTTCCTTTCTAGGAGAATACAAGTCCACAGTAAGTCTTTGTGGTATGAAGGAGGGTCTCACTAGAATGTCAGAACAATACAAGACAATAACGAATCCAGTAAGGACTTCAGGAACCTTTGGAAATGTGGGAACCTCTAGAGCAGCAGTTCTTAACCTGTGAGTTATGTTCAATTTGTAACAATGACAATACATCCTGCATATCAGATATTTACATTACAATTCACAACAGTAGGAAAATTACCATTATGAAGTAACAATGAAAATAATTTTATGGTTGGGGGTCACCATAACATGAGGAACTGTATTAAAGGGTTGTGGCATTAGGAAGGTTGAGAACCACTGCTCTAGAGGTAGAGGAGAGCTGTACTGATTGTTTATTAGCTCTTGCTCCTCCTTTACACAAGAGTTTTCTTCATGGGTTGGGTGTTTCTGAGAGTACTTTGCATTTTTTTTTTTTTACACTTGTGGAGTAGAATAAAGGCCATCCTCTCTTTACCATTTTGATTGCTTACATGAAAGGTTGGAACCATTTTTACCCATATCTGTGGATGGGTGGGTCCCTAACTAGCCAGAGATTATGATATTTTGGAGATAGCCCCCAAGATAGGACCTAGATTGTACAAATCCAGAGTTTGAGGGCCCTGGACCTTGGCTTACAAAAACCTTGAACCTTGATCTGCAATTTGGACTCTTCTTGAAAGGGGAGTGAACTTAGGGCTGCTAGAGAGGTAAACCAATAAATAAAAGTGAGTTATTATGATGGGAAAGTGTTGATTATATATTTTTTTCATCCAGCAATTTTTCTCCCGTTACAACAATAACTCTACCCTACAAATAACCCTCCCCAACACCAATGGAATGGCCTCTTTAAAAGAACCTATCATCCTAAGGGCACATTGGACTTGCTTAGAGAAATCATACTACTGTGCAGGTTACCTTGGAAAAGAATTTTCCCCTCTCTCTCCCTCTCCCTGTCCCTCTCCCTGTCCCTCTCCCTGTCCCTCTCCCTGTCCCTCTTCCTCTCCCTGTCCCTCTCTCTCTCTCTCTCTCTCTCTCTCTCTCTCTCTCTCTCTCTCACACACACACACACACACACACACACACACACACACACACACACACACACACACACACACACACACA
>CM053598.1:47857633-47890904 GCA_028646575.1 Pseudocheirus occidentalis | reverse complement strand
GAGAGAGGAGAAGCTGGGATGCTGGTGGGAGGGAGAGAGGAGAGGCTGGGGGTGCTGGTGGGAGGGAGAGAGGAGAGGCTGGGGTGCTGGTGGGAGGGATAGAGGAGGGGTTGGGGGTGCTGGTGGGAGGGGGAGAGAAGAGGCTGGGGGTGCTGGTGGGAGAGAGGAGGGGTTGGGGGTAATGGTGCTAGTGGTAGCAGGGTGTGTATGGCTGTGGCTGGAGAAGTGATTGACTAATCTGGTTTGGTCTGCCAAGTTTTTGCTCAATCTGTACCTAGTTATTTCCCAAGTGTTCCATTCTCTCCTTCTCTGCCAAGGGCTCCACTGATGTGTTGTTTTAAAAACAATTTTACTCCTTGAACTTCTCAGGAGCTGGGAGGTTTAGCAGGGCTGGGTGATTTAACTTATGTACCAACCCTAGAGGATTGTAGGCTGGGTGTTGTGTGGACTCTGTGTGTGTATGTATATTCTTCTGATTTTTCTGTTTTCTTTTTATATTTCATTTTATATTTTCTTTTGGCTTCCTTCATTGGGTCCTCCAAATCATGCTGCTCATACACCCTCACTTAGATGCCCCCCTGCATTAAGAAGGGATGTCTCAGCATCCTAGGCTTAGGCCTTGGATTGAACACTCTCCCTTTCCCCCAAGGAATCAGTCCCTTCATTCTTCTGCCTCTTTGTGGGACTGTGTCTAAATGATATATGGCCTTTATTAATAGCTGTGGAAAGTGGGGCCTGAGACATCACAGAATCATAGGCTTTTGGAGCTAGAAGTAACTTTGGAGATGATTTACTTCAGAGTACCCTCCTCTTTTCTTCTCCTTGGCCCCAGACCAGGCTGCCCAGATCTCAACTCAACTAGGTTCTTCAAATGCTTAAACTGGTTTGATGATTACTTCCTTCAAGTAAGAGATAGAAGACCATTAGGCCTTATCATCTTCCACTGATAACTGCCTTTCATTGATACTGCCACCACTCTGGTGCAGGCTCTTCTCCCTTCATTTCTGGACTGTTGCCCTGGCCTACTCTAGGTCTGCCTGACACAAGTCTTTCCTTACTCTGCTGTTAGTAATTCTCCTAAAGCACAGGTCGGACCCTATGTTACCTCCAGGATGAAATAGAAAACTCTGGTGTTCAAAGACCTTGGTAACCTGCCTCTCCCATCACTTTCCTGTCCTCACACACCTTACATCATCTGCCCCTATACTCCCCAATCCAGTGATGCTGACTTCCTTTTTATTCCTTAAACAGGACACGGCATCTCTAGATTCCAGGCATTTTCACTGACTGTCCATCATCTTCCTCATCTCTGCTCCCCGGCTTCTTTCGAGTCCCAGCTAAAATCCTCTCTTCTACAAGAAGTCTTTCCCAGTCCCTCTTAATTCTAGTGCCTTCCCTCTGTTAATTATTTCCTTTTTTTCTTGTGTGTAGCTTGGTTATACATAGTTTTTTGCATGTTGTCTCCCTCACTAGACTGGATTCTTTGAGGATGGGACTGTTTGGGCCTTTCCTTGGTAGTCCTAGGGCTTAGCACAGTGTCTGGTACACATAGGTCCTTAATTGTTGTTTACTGACTGACCACTGACTCCTAAGGTCTTAAAGGCCATACCAGGCCTCCTGCCTCTACCCTCTCTAGTCCCCTGGCACTGTTTTCTGACCTCCTGATGTAACCTATGGACTCCTGGGCCCTCCCTTCCCCCTGCCTCCATACCCTTAGGACTTGTGAACCCTTCTATCTGCCTTACAGTTGGATTTCCTTTTATGTGTTGTCTCCCCAAATTAGCTCCTTGAGAACAACAATTTTTTTTTCTATTTGTATCCCCATAGTGCTTGGCACATACTAAGTGTCTAATAGATGTTTATTGCATCTATCCATTCATTCATTCATTCATTCATACATACATACATACATACATACATACATATGAAGGCATAAAGAGCCAGAGAGATTTAATGAAATCTAAGTGAATTGTCCACAATCCATGGAAGTCAAGAAGGAGTCTCAGAAATCTGACCCTGGTGCCTTTATATAACTCTTAGAGAATGGCTACCCCTCTCCCATTTTACAGAAGTTTAACTAGGTTAAGTGACTTGAATGCTGCTACACAGGCAGTAAATAGCAGAGTTAGAATTTGAACCCAGGTCCCCTGACTTCAAATCCATTCTAGATGAAATTTGACATCCTAATTAGTGTTTTCAGATGGAATCTGCCACAAGCCACCTTCCATCTTCCTTTCTAGGGTGTAAACATCAAAACCCAAGACATGGCTTTCTGTTTGAACATTCCCTTCTGTGCTTGTCTGTCTTTTAAAAGTACTCAGGCAAATCCTGCTTCATAATTTAAATGTAATTCTCCTGCATACTCTATGTGTGTTTTAAACGCCTGAAAAACAAACCCTCTGTAGGTTACAATTTTATCTCATTAGTGTTATGTTTTTGCATCAGCCACACTGGAATTTCTTCCTGGACCAGGGCTGTTAATTAATTGCTATACTGGAGCTGACAGGCACAGTGATTGGGTGATACACACACATACACACACATACACACACACACACTTTTTTGTAGGTCCTAGAAAAACCATGATGCTGATCTTTCCTATATACACACATGCATACATATATATGCACACACATATACACACATACATATATACATACATATATGCACGTGCATAAACAAACACATACATACATATTGGATAGGTCCTAGAAAAACCATGATGCTGGTCTTTCCCATATACATACACACACAAATATATATACACACATATTGGATAGGTCCTAGAAAAACCATGATACTGCTCTTTCCTGTATACATACACATATATACATATATGCACATATATACATACATGCATGCATGCACACATAGTGGATAGGTCCTAGAAAAACCTGGTCTTTCCCATTTGCAAACCATGATGCTGGTCTTTCCCATTTGCACACTCATATACATACATACACACACATATATCTACACACATATACACACATATTGGATAGGTCCTAGAAAAACCATGATTCTCATCTTTCCCATATATACATGTATACACACAACCATATGCATATATATGCATCACACACATACATACACATATACATACATCACACACATACATACACATATACATACATATTGGATAAGTCCTAGAAAAACCATGATTTTGGTCTTTCCCTAAATTCTTCTGTGCCTATTTCACCATGAACTGCAATACTTGCCCCTTCCCATGAACCTGGGGAGTCAACATTTGTCAGGCTGTATCTAGAGGAAAGCATTCGGAACTTGGAGACAGGATCAATCACCAGCTTGTTCTACCAGGTTTCTCCTCTTTTCCTGGTAAGCTATTGGGATGGGAATTCTTTCTCTCCTTTTGACTGCCTCTTTCTTGGCCCAGGTTCCTAATTCTTTGCTGGCTCTTCCCAGTATTTGCCTGGTCATTTTGATCTGTGTTTTGGAGAGAGGCAGATTCTGTTTAGTTAGGAGGACATTTCCTTTTTGCTTCTTTGGAAGAGAAGAAGAGATGGATGCGAGCTCAGATGTGCATGTACATCCCAAATGACACAGTTATATTCATAGGGTCATAGGATTGATAGCTAACAGGGACCTTGGGGATCTTCTCGTCACAGACTCTGAGATATACAGATAGAAAGGACTTCCAAAGTCATCTAATTATAAGGGAGGAGGGATGTGATTTCCTCCCATCCCCAATTCAGTTGATATAACCACAGGATGTAATCACAGGGTGGAAAAGAGGTTATTAAGGAGTTTTCCTATAGCCCTACAAAATTGTGTGAAGTTGGACTAATCAACTTAAGAGAATTATAGGTCCTTGGCCCATATGAGCAGTTGAGTGGCACCATGGATATGGAGTCAGGAAGACCTGAGTTCAAACTGGAGTTTAAACACTTAGCATGTGACCCTGAGCAAGTCACTCAACCTCTGTTGGTCACAATTTCCATAAGGTAATAATGCCACCTCCTTCCCAACGTTATTATGAGGAGCAACTGAGAAAATAATGTTAAAGTGCCTAGCACATAATAGGTGCCATATAAATGCTTTCTTATTATTATTATAGTCAATGAATGAAGGCAACTGACATCACATAGGAAACATCTAGTGATTGAGTGAGAGATTCGGTCATGCCCTTTGGGCCTATATTAAAAACAAAACAAAACAAAACAGAAAACCAAGGCATTCAGCAAAGCGAGAGTCAGTTTAGAGAGTTCTCAGGTTTTGCAAGCTGGGAGCTGCCTGTGGATGAAATCCCTGTAGAAGGAAAGTAGGGAATTTCTCTCTCATTCCTACCATCCTCTCTTCCCTTCCTCCCACACGTCAGCCATGATGCTTTGAATGGGAATTATTGGATCAGTAGTAAGTAGACACCAAATCCATTGGGAAGCAGAGACATTTACTCCAGACAGACTTGGAAAAGAAGAGGGAAGTAGCTTCATAAATCGTAATCCCTAGCAGCAGAGAAAAGAGTGGAGCTGTGGAAAGGAGCCAACCTTGGGAACTTGTTATGGTAATTCTACAAAGAGAGACCTTACTTTCAGGTTTTGTGGAACCAGGAGTCGTGGGTTGTCTTTGCCCCATGTGTGTCTATACAATACTATGCTAATTTTAAGTCTGTTCTTCTCATGGTCTGTAAATTTGTGGAAGAGTTCATCCCAGGTTCATGGGTGGGGTGGGTATTTGTAGTCGGTGTTTGAAATATCCCAGTTTAATAAATGCCTTTGCTAAGAGCTAATTGTATTTACTGTTTGACTGTTAAAGAACAGCACACTGATGGGGGTTCAGTCTGTGATGGGGGTATGGTCTTATATGTTTTCCCCTTAATAACTGAGGTAAGAACTACCCTCTGGGTTACCAGCCTACACATCTGAGTCAAGTTGAGGGAATCACCTATAGGGTATGTTACAGGTATGTCCAACCCCCACATTTTACAAATGAGGAAACTGAGTCTCAGAGAAATGAAATCTTGCATTAGGGCATAAAGTTGGTAAATTATCTTTCTGGGATTTGAACTCAGGTCTTTGATTCCTCATCTAGTACTCTCCCTTGCTGCCCTTGTCATTTTTCCAGATGAGGAAGCTGAGAGTCTGAGCAGCAAAATGACCTATTTATGCCAATGTAGGGGTACAGCCCCAGGCTCCAACCCAAGCTCTGTGACTCTAGATCCCCAAATTCTATGCGCATTATCCCCACTGAGTTCCAACAGGTAGCAGGACTTCAAATCTAGTGTTCTTTAGACCAGGCACCTCATTTTAGGGATGAATATAAGCCTCCTTGAGAGTGGGCACTTTTATGATTTTTGTCTTGGTATCCCCAAGACCTAGCACAGTGCTTGGCACATTGTAGGAGCTTAATGTGCATTACCTGAATTGAATCAAATGATAAAACTGAGTTACAGGGACCTTAAATGAGTTGCCAAAGGCTACCAGGTAGGAGAACCAGGACTCAGGTACTCTCACTTTCTATTTATAAAATTTAATTCATTGGATCGTATTGGAAATGCATGAGGAACATTCATTATTTTTTAAATAAATTTTTATTGATATTTTCTTTTGCATAACCCAAATTTCCTCTTGCATCCCTTACAGAGAGCCATCTCCTATGACAAGAATGTTTTTAAAAGAAACAGAGGAAGAGAAAACAAAAGTCTGCAAATACATGCAGTGTTTGACACCCATGGGCTTCACCTTCTCCCGCTCAGCAAAGGGAAGGGGGTCCATCTTCTCAGATCTCTTCTTTGAGCTCAAGCTTATTTGCCTGTAATTTTGTCTCATTTCATTTTCTCGTTTTGTATCTATTGCTTTGGCTGTAGATGTACACATAAACACCTTTAAATCTTGAAGAGCTTTTGTAGAGAAACCTTCCCTTTCCTCAGAACTGTGGAGAAACCTGGTGGCCCATTTGCCTTGAGTCTTAAAGGAACTGGGGCTGCTCTGAAGGAAACCTAGATGTGGTTTACTGGGAGTTGGCATATTGTATCTTACTTCTCCACTCCATTGCCCACAGGGAAGATTTTCCTGAACTGCTGGGACTGTGGAGGGCTATTTCTGGCAGGAAATAACAGTGCTTTGGAATCCAGGGAGAAGAGAGTCAGGGTGGAAAGGTGTGGTTGGGTCTGGGAGGAGCAGTTTATGGCCCTATTCCTACTTGGAGGGATTTTTTTTTCAATCAAATTGCCAGACTGATTTAATCTCTTTGTTCCTTTTTTCCCTGCTGCCATGCCTGCCTCATTCACCCTCCTGTGGGTGTGCTAGCATGTGTAAGAGGTAGGGTAGACACGGGCAGGGAGGGCTCAGGGCTGCTTCCTGTCATTGTGAAAGATTCCAGCCTCCCAGGAGCCATAGACAGGACAGAGGGCTCCATTGGCCAGGCTTCTGACTCTTAATGAGACTCCTCTGAATTTGAATCCTGGCTCCTGTGCTTACTAGCTAGGCTAGGCTTACTCTGGGCTTCAGTAGGTTTTTTGTTTTTTTTTAAGAGGGGATAGATTTCTTTACCTCTAAGATTCCCTCCAGCTCTAAAAATCTATGGTTTTCTAGTCTTAAGATCATTCTACTCTTCTCAAGGAGTGCCCCCAATGGTAATGACTCATTTGACCTTGTTATTTAGTCATATCTGACTCTCTACAATACCATTTGGGGTTTTCTTGGCAAAGCTACTATTGTGGTTTACTATTTCCTTCTCCAGCTCATTTTACAGATACAGAAACTGAGTCAACCAGGGTTAAATGACTTGCTCAGGGTCACACAGCTAGTAAGTATCTGAGGCTGGATTTGAACTCAAGTCTTTCTGACTCCGTACCCAGCGATGTATCCACTGAGCTACCTAGGTGCCTAGTAATGCCTCAACCCTTTGGCTAAAAGGTTAGATTTCAGTCCTAGGATAGCCTCTTCTTTAAAAGTAGATTTAGACACTTTTCCCTCACATTCTTTACCCAGGAGGCTTGTTAAGAATGAGAGGGATAATTTAAAACTCAGAAATACTTTCATCTAAAATTTCTTCCAAAGAGAGTAGAAAAGTACTCAATATGGAGTGGCTAGATGGCACAGTGAATAGAGCACCGGCCTTGAAATCAGGAGGACCTGAGTTCAAATCCAGTCTCAGTTGTGTGACTTTGGGCAAGTCACTTAACCCCAATTGCCCTCCAAAAAAAAAAAAAAGAAAGGAAAAAAAAGAAAAAGAAAAGGAGAGAAAAAGAAAAGAAAATACTCAATGTACAATGTAGCTTGGGTAAAGGAGAGCTATTTATTTTCCTTTCAAAAGAAATGTTTAAGCTGAAAAGATTCATAAGCAAGCATTAATAAAGATAACACATGAAACAATAATCTAAAATTCTTATCATGTTGTCCCAGGAGGCAGATGCTTAAAACATTTCAATCAATCAATCAATCAATCAGTAAATATTTATTGAGCAACCTAGTGCCAGGCAGTATGCTAAACCTACACTTATAGACACTTAGTGGGACAGCTCAATATGCATTGCCCCTTTACCTCAGATCTGCACTGTCGGAACAACTCCCCAAAGATTAATTCTTCTGGAAAACCAGGCAAGGACTTGGGTTCATCCTTCGGTCATTTTATCCTCAGAGAGGCATTATAGTTGTTTCAGGAACACCTCCTACTAAGTAGCTGGCATCAGTTGAGGGACTCAGGAACTTCTGTACTCCCTAAAAGTCCATCTTCTGTGGTCACTGTTTGGTCATTTCTGCTCAGGAAAGAACCACAAAGGAGAAGAGACAGCCAGGTTTATCTGGGAAAGCAGTTGCCATATTTTATCAGCTTTTATAGGTGTCTGGGGAGAAAGGTTCCCCTCTCTCTAAGCCTCATGGGAAGTTTCTGAGAGCTCCATACCACACGATCCAGAGTACTCTCCTTCCTCTGTTATTGGTTTACTAGAGACTGAGGGAACACTATGTTCCCAAAGTGCCAAGTGCTTCAGTACTGAGCCAGAGTGAATGTAGCTCACCGGTCCCACTAATCAAAGGGCTCATCTATTTAACCCCATTAGGCTTGGCACAGATGGAGTGAGATGATGCCTGTATACTTCCAATTGCTTATCAGAATGATTGTGTTAATTCCCACTCCACCAGTAATGTATTAGTTTGTCTCTCTTTCCACAATCTCTCTAACCTTGACAGTTTTCTTTGCAATTCGCAAGGTTTAAGGCAAAACCTTAGGGTTATTTGGGTTTATAATTCTTTTGTTAGCCCCTACTCTCCAGGACTGTAGTGAGGATCAAACAGGTTTTGAAAAAAATTTTTATCTTTATATAAATATGTGTAATGAAGTTAATTAGTTCTGTAAATTAGAGCTGTGAATCAGTACAACCATTTTGGTAAACAGTTTGGAATTAACACAGGCATCATCCATCAACAATATATGTTTATGTATATGTGTGTGCATATAAACGTGTATATATACACACACTTATGTGTATGTATATAACACAAAACTACATATATGTATACAATAAATTAGATGTGCACGTATAGAATTCATCTATACACATGAGTAATATATATGTGTGCATATATTATGTATGCACATATAAAACATACTCAGTACGTAAATATGTGTCACTATGTATGTATGTGTATGCAAAATGAAGGGTAGGGCTCAAGTTTAAGAGAGGTCATGACATCCCACTCTCCTTGTATTATGGGGGTGTCATGTGTTTTGAAGGGAGGTAGAAAAGCCACTTCAAGCCTCTTCTTCCCTCAAATTCTTCTAAGGGAGACTTTCATTCCTACCAGGAGGATATTATCAGCTTCCTTCTAACTTCTGATTGCTTTGTCATTATTATTGGGAAAAGGAAACAGCCAAAGTTCTAAATCCAAGGCTATTTCTACAATAAGCACAGTAAACACCAAGACATCTATTGACCCAAATTATAGCAAAATCAGCAATCAGAGACCATATACATCCGTGAACATATACCCTTCAATACAGAATGAAGGAGCTCTCCCACTGGGAGGGAGATAACAGCTGGGCCAAAAGACAATGTCCTGGATCTCACCCAAGTGGAAACCCCCTGAAGTCTCTAGTGTAGCAAGCCAAGGGTAGGGACATGATGGAGACTGCTGGCTTCTCTCATGTCTTACCAACGTCTTTACCTTCAGCAAACTGAAATGAGGTTGGTCTCTTCTATCTCCTCTGTCAGAGCTGGAAAACCAGAAGAGTCTAAAGCAACATGATATTTGAAGAATCCCCAAAACTGGCAGCTTGATGAGTCTCAACCAGGAACTCAAAGATGACTGAGTGAGAAGAGTCCTATAGGGGCTGCCTGAGAACTGAAACTCTCTACCCTTTCATCACTCCACTGGGCAATCATTTCTATCAATAAGAGTTCCATACCAATCTAATGGGCTTTGGGATAGCCTGATATGTGTGTGTGTATGTGTGTGTATCTACAAGACTTTACAACACAGTACTATAGATATAAAGATATAATTATGTTAACTATTACTATTTTTATCATCTGACCTAGAACTTGGGGGAACCTCATGGACCATCCAGCCTAATGGCTTTCTTTTTTCAGATGAGGAAACTTGCTGGTTGAGACTATTTTGCCCAAGGCCACCTAGGTAGTAATATTTGAATCCAGATTCTCTGTCTCCAGAGTCAGGAAACAGCAATGAATATTTTAATCAGATAATTAAGCACAGTACAAGTATAATGTTTTGCCTTAAAAAAAATTAGATCCATGATTTCATTCATGGAGAGAGCTCTGTAATAAGGAAAGCTCTCTCTTGAGGAAGACCAGCACCTTGTCTGCAGCTTAGCTAGAACTGGAGGATGTGAGAGGTTGTGATTTCCTTAGTATCATAGTCAGTATGTATTAGAGGTAGGATTTGAACCCAGATCTTTCTGCCTCTGAGGCTACCTGTCTCACAAATGCCACAGTTGCCTCCCAGCTAGATTGTCCTAACAATCCCCTTTGCATGTGCTGCTCTGTCTGGTTTCAATTTCAAGGTACCCCCATGCCCCCTCACCCTTTCTACCTCCTTCTCTATGTGGTCCCCCTTTGTTAGATTGTAAATTTCTTGAGGCCAGGGACTTTTTATTAATTGTATCCCCACAGTTTAGCACAGTGCCTGGAACACATGTTGATTGGATTGGATTATTTCCCTCCTTGGTTTTTGGGTCTCTCTCTCTAACTGCACCAGCTGGCTCTTGTGATAGAACACAAGGCTTCCTTTTGTTCTTCCTCCTCTTGAAGGGCAGGTGGCTCCCAGTCAGTAGGCATTTATTAGGTGCCTACTATGTGTCAGGCCCTGTGCTAAGCTCTACAAATATAAAAGAATCCCCTTACCCCCTTAAGGGGTTCACAATTAAATGGAGGAGACAACAGGTAAACAAATATGTATGAATCAGCTATAGACAGGAGAAACAGGGAAGGCCCTAGAATTATTAACTTTGCTATCAGCTGCCATTTGGTTCACAAGGAGACCCTCTCCCCTTCACATGCTTTGAGAGGGGATGGGCTTTCTTTTACATAAATTCAGGGGAAGAGGGAAGGGTGGGGAGAAGGAGGCCTGACCGCCATTCCATAGCAGGTCTCTGGAGCAGGGCATGGTTCTATCCCGAGGACTCTGGACTCTGCTTCCTGGCCCAGATTTCCCCTCCTTAGGTGGAGATCTCAGTTGGCCCTGGTAGACTGATGCTTCACCTTCCAGGAGCCAGGGAGATGTTTACTCAGCACCCTCCTCTGAAGCCCCTCTCTTCTCTCCTTGTTCACCCCAGGGAAGCACCCCCTTAAGTACGGGGAGTGTCTTGGAATTTTGGAAGTTCAGGAGGGGAAGCCAGCCTCACTCCAAAGGCAGTAGACTTTTAATGGCTTTTCCATTATTCTTGTTCACCTCCTCTGCTCAAAGAACTTTGGAGGAGAATGCACCCAAGAAAAGGTTACCCTGTTTGTCTTGATGCACCCAGAGCTGAATCCTGGTCTTGCTCCTGCTGCTAAGTAGCTCAAGTTTCTGATTTTAATGATTTCCTGCATTTATTGTATTTCCTACCTCAGGTATAGCAGGAGGGGGTGGGGTCCTCTTGAAAGTTCACATAATTGCTTTTATTTTATTTTTTATTAAAATACATTCAAGAATAATACAATTGCCTCCTTTATTATATTGTTCATCAACCCGGTGTTGGGAAATTTCCTTTTAGGAAGGAAGTTGATTGCTACATCAAGGATTTGGTTCCAGGAGAAGTACAGTTGGCAGGTTTGGCAACAGGCTGTGACCACCACTTTCATTATGAAGACACCAACCATTGGAACCTCTGCTTTCATGACTGCCTTAAGAGTTGTGATTGGCTTCCATCCTTTCAAGTGAATGTGATTATATTCTGTTCTCTTCCTTCTCTCCTCCCCTCCTTCCATTCAAAAGATACTTGAAGGAAAGAACCAAATCTTCTATTTCTTTGTGTCCTCACAGCCTTATGCTTTGATCAGTCAATCAACAAATATTTACTGAGTCCCTGCTATGTGCCAGAAACTATGGTCTGCACTAGGGCTATAAGCACAAAGCATGAACCAATCCCCATTTTCAAGAAGCTTACATTCTAATGTATACAGTTGGTATTCAATAAATGCTTATTGACCTAAAGATCCTCTTTATGATCAATACCTGTATAAAATACCTTTGAATTACTCTAAAATGGAGAATTTCCTTGAGGACAGAGACTACACAGAGAATTAACTCTAGAATACCCCTAGCAAGGATAGGAAATAGGCTAAGTTCATCCCAAGCATTCCCAGGATCCAACTTCTGATGCTCTTCTTCCCCATCCCCTTTACTCCCAACTCTCTTCTCAGGGCAAGGGCTCTGACTCTCCTGGGAATAAAGGAATCCCTTATGTGGATGTGGAACCTAATAAACCTAATCCCACAGAGGTGTTGGGACTTCAATCAATCAATCAACCAATAAACATTTCAGAAGCCACTTTGGACTCTGACACCATCTCCCCACCCCCTATTTTTCAGCTCCCTTTTGTGGGTTATTTCCCCTCATTAGAATGGAAGTTTGTTGAGGGCAGAGACTGTCTTTCTTTCTTGTGGTAGGAAGCATTGGTGTAAATCTGAGAACAGTGGAGTGAGAAGCAGGAGTCCTAGCTCTGCCATCCCATTTCCTTGAGCTTGGTTTCCTCATCCATAAAAGGAAAGTATTGGATTAAAAAGGGGCTAAGTTCCCTTACAACTCTGCCATTCAACAGCTCTGGGGTAAGTTGGACAGCCTGTGCTGTGTAGATGTGCTACGCTGCTTTGTAAGGTAACATATAGCCCTTTTATGGTAGGACAGAATTTCTAGAGACTCAAATGGAATTTCTGACCAAGTCTGGTGGATGGAGATGGGACAGAGTAAATGTAGGGAAGGAGTATAAAGGGAAAAAATTATTTGTTGTTGCTGATTCCAAATTCTCTTGGGATGACTTTTTACATTTATGTGAAAAGTATATCTTTAAAATTTTTTTCCAGGTTAAAATTAAAAACTGCCTTAGGCAATACTTGTTTAGTTTTGTATGTGTGTGTTTTATTTTCATGTAAATGATTTGAAGGCGAAAATAATGTGAGGATTTCAGGGAGAGCAAGCTATTAGGTGGTAAGTCCCGTGAGGGTAGGGAACATACTTGTTCCCTGCTGTTTTTTCAAGAGCCTGATGCTAGACACAATAGACAGAATTCTGGTTTGCTGAATACACCCGGCACCAACCCAAATCCATGCCTTGGCTCATGCTGTTACTCCTGTCTAATTCTCCCTTTTGAATTCTTTGTTGATCGAAATTCTTCAAGGCCCAGTCCAAGGCCTGCTGCCTTCAGGAGGCCTACTCCTACCACCGTCACTGAAAGTCATGTTGCTTTTTACAACATTCATATTGTTATTTACACACACATGATATTTATATATTTACATACATGTCACTATATTCACATGTTGTTATATACATGTGTGTAGGTGTATATATTTTCACACATATATAGTCATTCCACATTAAAATTATTCATTAAAAATAAATAAAAATAAAAAGTAATATAAAATCCCATTACTTATATTAAAGACTTAAAACCTCTAATCCCATGGAATGGAATTGAATTCCATGGATTATACTGAAGGCTTAGAACCACCAATGGAGACTAACTTAAAGTAGGTGCCATTTTGAAAGTTTGACTAGGCCACAAAACACTTTGTCTTGTGTGTGTATGTATGTATGCATGCATGTACATATGTGTATATGACACATATATACACGTCTATCTACAACATATACCTATATATGTATATGTTATTGTTCATGTATATTTTTTGCCTATAAGACATTTATATATAATATAAATTCACATATATATAGCAATATAAATATGAATATAACTATATAAAGACATACATGGCTGTATATTACATACATACATACACACATATAGGTATGTATATGTATGTGTATATGTGTGTATATATACATACACACACTCACACACACACACACACACACACACATAGGACAAGACATTTGTGTGACCCAGTCAGATTTTGAAAATTGTACCTACTGTGGATTACTATGAAGGTTTTAAGCCTTCAGTACAATCTATGGGATTTTATTTTACTTTTTATTTTTAATGAATATTTTTAATGCAGAATCACATGAAATGCTGAAAAATTCTTCTTTCTCTGGGACATTGGTACTCATTTTCTGGTACTCTGCTCTATCTTCCATTATTCTAAACTTTCTCCACCTTCTTTCTCCTAGGTTGTTGTCGGTGGTGTTCATCCTTCTTTTTCAAAGAGGATCAGTGCTATCATATGGTGATGTCTTGTGTGTGAATTGGAGATAAGTGAGGCAGAGTTGCCCAGAGTCATCAGCTTCACTCTTCCAGAGCAAGACAAAAGTCAAGATGACTGGTGACGGCCTGGGATGCAATGGATGACCTTGGGGTCTTTCATATCTACAATGCCTTTTTCCTCTGCCTTCATAGTTGTTGGAATAAATTGTTCTCATCTGCCCGTTCCACAGGGGATATCTTCACATGCTTGCAGTAGACACCCTGCTAACTCACCAACAGGTTTGGCGCTTGTAAATTGTCCTCATCCTGGGTGAGCTTATCTGCCAAGACAGTTTTACTAGGATCTGGCCACTGCACATGCTACAGCTTTGTGGACAGTTAGGTAGCAGGTGGACACTGAAGGTGGATGAACAGCCCTGAAAAGGGCTCATCAAGCCAAGTCCTCCCACTAGAGAGGCTAGTCCTCCTGAACACTCCATCACCACCCTTCCCTCCCCACCCCCCAACACACACACACACACACACACACACACACACACACTTTCTCCTATAAAAGTTGCTTGAAGGCCAAAACTGTTTCACTTTTGTCTTTGAATTCTCAGCACCTAGCATGGTGCCTGGAACTTAACAAATGTTTGGTCATTAATTGATAGACTTGTATCCTAGCATCTATCTTGCCTATTCCTAGTTTTGACTCTGATTTGTTTTGCTGTGTCAAGCAAACAAGGAATGTCTGTTATCCCCATGAGATCACAAAGTCCTATATATAGTTCAAAGACCTCATCCTCTCATTGAGAGATATATTTCCTTCACAGAAAATTTTAATGTGGGAAGAAAGTGCTGAGATTACCTTGTTCCAGTTTTCCTATTTGACAGATGAGGAAATGCAGGCTGAGAGAAGTGAAATGAGCTGTCCACAGTTACAGACAGTTATTGGCAAAACAGAAGCTGTGTGTTCCACACTAATACCTGCTCAGGACATGTTTGTCGTTGATAGCCATTTATTGATAGACCAAATGACAACCAGTAACTCAGTACAAATCACAGCACCCTGGAGAGGGCACTAGGAGGGACCCTTGACCTCAGTTAGCCCAACCCATTCACTAATGATGAAGAAGGGGCAGCCCAGACACTTGGCTAAGTTCACACACAGGTCCTTTGACTCTGCACTCTAAGTCCTCTCCTCTATGCTACAAGCCTTCCTACTTAGAAACAAAGGAAGAAAACCCAAGGGGGTTCATTTAAGACTGTGTAGCATACACAGCATTGTTGGATGCCTGAGGAAGTCTTCCCTAATGGAGCTTTGATGGTCTTTGAGGCTGACAACTTAGATCCACTTGACAGTCTTCCTCCTTTCCCCCCAAATCAACAAGTGGTTTGGACTTGGGGATGCATGGGCCAGGTCTCTGTGAAAGCCGGAAGGTGGAAGAAGTTGAGGACTTTATATTTTTTTCCCTAGAGGCAATAAAACAAGGAGTCACACAGGCATCTTGAGTACAGCAGTGATATGTTCAGACTTGTGCTTTAGGAAGATTATTTTGATATCTCTGTAAGGAATAGATTGGAGAGATAGAGAGGGTAGAAATTGGAAGATCATTTGATTGAGTTGTGGGGTATCTGGGGAGCACATAAGGAAAGGGACTTAGAGTTTTCATCTAGCAGGAAAATTAGTGAGAAGAGGAGTTAATCTAGAGTCGGGAAACCTGGGTTTGATCCTTGATTCTTCTAGTTATCACCTGTGAGACCCTGGGCAAATCATGTCATCTCTAGGGTTTTTGATTTCCTTCTCTAGAAAATTACAGAGTTGAAGTAGGTCATGAAGCCTCCATCTTGTCTCCCATTTGGCAGTCTGGAGAAGCCTATGGCCTCTTTTGAGGATAATGTTTTTAAATATTATTGGGCAGCTAGGTGGTGCAGTGGATAGAGTGCTGGACCTGGATTCAGGAAGACCTACGCTCAAATTTGGCCTCACACACTAGTATGTGACCCTCAGTAAGTCACCGAACCTCTGCCTCAGTTTCCTTATCTGTGAAATGAAGATAATAACAGTACTTACCTTGTAAGTTCTTGTGAGACCCAAATGAGATAATAATTATAAAGTGATCAGCACAGTGCTTGGCACATAGTAGATACTGTATAAATACTTATTCCCTTATACTTAAATACAGAAAATAAAACATACAGGATTAGAAAGGAAACCAACATTTAATGAAAATAAAGATGTATTTTTTTCCATTAAAGTTTACTGATCCTCTGAAATCTATACACAGACCCTTTGGGACTGGTGTGTGGACCCCAAGTAAAGAATCTCTGCTCTGACCCCTCTGGCTCAAAAGTCTGCGAGTCAATAAAAGGATTTACTGTCTTCATCTAGAAAGTACCTGAATGGGTAACATCTAAAAAGTCCCAACCTTTACTATCTTTTTATATGGTCTTGGGCAAATCATGATTTTTGAAGGTTTCAGAGATCATCTCATCCAACCCTATCATTTTATACGTGGTCTCTTTTAGTTCCAACATTCAACAAAGCTAACCCTCTGCTAGATTTCTTAGTTGCTACTCAGTACTCTCTACTCTTTCTGCCTCAAACCCAACATAAATAGGCAATTTCCCATCAGATATCCAAACCCCTTCAGTTAGATGGCCCTTTATGTTTTGAAACTGTTATTGTTTCCTATCAGATAAATGTGCATAGATGCATTTTTGAGGGGTGGGTGGATGGTGGCTCAAAGAATTTCTGGTTTTGGTGTTTTCATAGCCTGTCACTGCTGAAGTAAAGATTTGCATAGTTCTTTTCTGCAGGGCTCTATAGAAAGTTAACCCTAGAAGGAGCCTTGAAGATGATCTAGTCCAACTCCCTCATTTTACTGATGAGGAAATTGAGGTGTAGAGGGCCTTTGGCAAGGTTATCCCACTCCTAAATGGATGAGCTGGGACTCCAACTCAGGTCTTCTGATTTCAAGTCTAACGTTCTTTCCATCACCCATCTCATCTTGCCTTACTTTATAGCATCTTGGATTCTTTTTTGACTTCATATATTTCATTGAGGTAAGAAGGCAAAGAATGTGTCTTCTCCCTTCTAATCACTCATGTGTCCTAACATGACTCTGTAGAGGCATAAGATAGTCGTGCATATTGATTCATTTTGTCTCTCTAGTGTGCAAGTCACTTTATTTCCTTAGGCTTCAATTGGCTCTTCTTGTCAAATGGGAACAATCCATGTTCTCTATCTCCAGGAGGTTTGTTAAGGTCTGTAGCAGCAACCACACTGGCCTACCCAAGATGGCTGCTAGCACAGGTTCATAGATCTGCTTTACTAGGAAAGCTAGCTGGTTAAGGGGTCAACAGTCTTTTAAAATTACATTCACCAGTTTAGGGGAAAAGTCAGCACCCTGAACTTCAGAGAAAATATGGAGAAAATAGAAGCAGAGAAATAAAGATCAACAGACAAGGCTTCTGTCTGAGAAATTAGCACAGATCAACAGACAGGTAAAACTGTCTGACCAAGCAATACATACATAGTTACCAGAGAGAGAAGCACCAACATCTGGGTTTTTCCAAGCTTGGGGTGGTGGGGGTGGTGCTCCTTAACTACTGTCCAGAGTCTCATCTGGCCAAATCACACTCTTCCAATGAGTGTGCTTCAAAGCAAAATGCTAACCTCAGAGTATATATCCCCCTTTTAGAGCCCGAGAGCATCACAACCCTCATGACTCAGTGCCTAATTAGAAATTAACAAAAAGGTGTGAAAGCCTTCCTACAAGCAAGCTTCCCCTAAGCAAGCCTCCCTTAATGGGCTCCACCTGAGGCCTATAAAGCACTGGTTCTCAACCTTCCTTATGCCGTGACCCTTTAATACTTGTATGTGGGTGTATCTGCATGTGGGCGCACCCACCGGGAGATGGATAGAGGAGCCGTGTCTTGGTTCCTAAGACCATTGGAAGTATTTGTTTTCAGATGGTCTTAGGTGACCCCATTTGATGACCTGCAGGTTGAGAACCACTGCTATAAATGATCTGGAAGATCTTAAAACCCACTGACATTACAAGGTCACATTAGCTGTCAGAGCTGGAAGGGACCTTATTTTCCTCCTGGGCACTGGACTAGAAGATTTATGAGGCCTTGTCTTCATATATACTCACAATGAAGTGACTTGTCCAAGGCTTCCTAGTAAGATAGTGACAGAGGAGCAACCAGAAGGCTAATCTCTTGAATCCTAGTATAATGTTCTTTTCCATTACACCACCTTGGAGCAGAGGAGATAACAAAATTCCTTTCTACTTGCATGTTTCAAAGTGCTTTCCCATCCATTATTACCTGACAGCAAGCATTTATTAAGTATCTACCACATTTATTAAGTAGCATTGTAGTAGTTGCTGGGGTTACAAAGACAGTTGTAGCACCCTCTCTGGGCTTGCTTCCCTGACTCCCGTTTGCACTGGCAGAATATGTTCTGAGCAGATAACTGACCACTTCTCCTCCGTGAGTGGTTGAGGAGAGGATGTTTCTCCTCCTGCCATTTATGAGCCTCAATATGCTCCACAATATTAATTTAACCACTTGATATCAATGAACTTTTATAGAGTATTTGCTGAGAAAGTATAGTAAGAATAGTATTACAAAATAATACCTCCTAACTCATGGGGTAGGGGATTGTGGTAGTGTGTTCTACCATTGTGTGCACAGAAGGGCTCTGGAGAGAGTGGGTTGAAATTTACATTACTAAGGTAGTCAAAGACAAATGTAGGAACCACATGGGATGGAGGGTCACTTTTTGACTCCACACCCTGAGTCCTTTTTTTCCCCTTTGTAGAATCTCCATAATAGTTCCAGTCATTGTGCTAAGCATTTTGGGATACAAGAAAAGGAACAAAAAATCCTTGTTCTCAAGGAGCACATGTTCAAATGGGGGAGATAATTTGAAAATAACTAGGTGTATATATGGAGTAGATGAAGGTATCTGAAAAAAGCATTAGCAGCTGGGATGACTGGGAAAGACTTCTACCAAAGGTAAGAGTTGAGCTGAGTCTTGAAAGAAGTCAAGGAAACAGAAGTGGAAGTGAGAGGATAGAGCATTCTAGGCATTGGGTACAACCAATAGGTTCTTGGATAGATTTATGGACCTGGAATCAACTACGTGGGCATTATAACTGAAGCCACGGGAATGGGTGAGATCACTGAGATGGCATAGAATGAAAAGAATATAGAACCAGGACAGAACCTTAGGGAACCATTCATGGTTAATGGCCATGAACTGGATCAAGATCTGACAAAGGAGACAGTCAGATAAATGAGAAGCGTGTCAGAAGAAGAGAGACTACCCAGATGATCAACCATGTCAAAGGCTGCAGGGAGGTTAAGGAGAAGAAAGAGCCATTAGATTTGGCTACTAGGAGACCCATTGGCAACTTTGAAACCAGAGTTAGGATTCATGCACTTAGAAGGTATGTGTCATCAAGTAAATCTAGAGGCTTATTTCTTTATCTGCAGAATGAAGGGGCTCTCTTCCAGTTCTAATGATCTACGATTCTATGATGCTGGTCTGGATGTGAGGGAAGTACTATCTTTAATTTCATCCCCCTTGGTGACCTTTGCCTCTCTAGGTCCCAGTTTCCTCATCCAAAAAATGGAAGAGTTGGACTAAATTATTTCCAAGGCACCTCTAATACCTCTAATATTTGCCTATTTACTTCCTTATAACATATACATGCATTACCATACTAATAATTTCTACACATTGTAAAACTTAAATAAAATGAAAATTTAGACATGAATAACATTTTGAAAATGTTTTATTTATTGATGGTACAAAAACTCTTTGCTCTCACTAAAATATTATTAGTAATGATATTTTTAGTGAGATCAATGTGATTGAAAAGGCTTCATTATTTTTTAAAATCTTGGTTAAATACTTTATGATTTAGTGTTTCAAAGGATCTGCTTCTAATTCAGTTTATTTCAAGACTTGGTTTTAATAGCTGGCATAGATAAAGAATATAGCCCACAAAGATATGTGGAACTGAATGGAAGAAATGCCTCATTGGCTACACTTTAGCTACACTTACTAAATCCTGATACTTTTGTCTTTTTTTTTAAGTCCCATCTACCAGTTTTTGTTTAAATTGAGCCAGTAAATTTTGATCTTCTCTTGGGTCTAATAATTATTCTTACAAACTGATCAGGTGTTAGCTTTTTAATATTTTTAACAGACATGTTAAATATTGAAATGGAAATTCTTACTTTGGAAGCTTTTTAAATGACTTAGAAAATTCTGGTTTTAAGTGGTTTTTTTAAGTGGGAAAATTTAAGAATTTTTATAGGTGACATACTTAAACAGTTTTCAATGACCAAGAGAGGAGAAGAAAGCAAGTATTCAAAAGGACAGGATGGTTAAGAGCATCAAATGTTGCAAAAAGGTCAAGAAGTATGAGGACTCATAGAAGGCCATTGTATGGGCAATTAAGAGATCATTGGTAACGGTTCAGAAACAGTTTCAGTTGAGGGAGAAGTCAAGGATAATGAGGAGGCTGAGAACCTGAAAGCATGGTGATACTTAATGGAAACAGGGAAGTTATGAAGGGGGAAAGATAATGTAATGAAATCTGCAGTGTGTATAAAACCTATCCATCTCTGTCCATCCTAAACTTCTCACTCCCACCAAAAACAAAATAAAACAAAACAAAGTGTTGGGAGCATCTCACTGTCCTTGGTTATAGCCTCCTCTCCAAGGCGACTTCTCAATTTCAAGTAACATTAATTAGTTCTCTAAAGGGCAATTACTACTATTAATTTCAGAGTCTAGATGAGGGATTGGTTTTCTAATCTTGTTGCTCACAAGCCCCCACCAATGTACTTACCTTTGATTATCAGAGAGTAGTTTCAGTTGACTTTTAGCAAAGACATTTACTAAGGTAGTATAGTCATAACAATCGGTACAAAACGTTATCTCTAAACCAGGAATTATATGCTGGCAGCTGGGTGGTGCAGTGGTTAGAGAGCTGGACCTAGAGTCAAGAAGGCCAGAGTTCAAATCCCATCTTAGATGCTTCCTTAGCTGTATGATCCTTGATAAATGTCCTCATCTCTAAAACGGGGATAATAATAACACTTACCTCCCAGTGTTATTGCAAGGATAAACTAACGTAATACTAGAAATTGCTTTGTGGACATTAAAGTGCTATATATTTCCTAGCTATTATATCTTCCCTCTACTTTTTGAATGAAAAAGGTCCCTTGGGAGAGTGAGATCAAGCTTAAAGTAGAAATATAGTGAAGCATACTACAGAACATAGTGTATGGAGGGGGCACCTCAAGTCTTGGCACTGATAATCCTCACCCCTCCCCATTGTGTGGTCCTCATGAATTTCGCCTTAGGAATTTGCCTGCTGAGGTACTCACTATGTGATGTATGGAGCAAGATGTGAGAACCCTCTTGTTAGGGTGTATTTTGCCTCCGAAGCTGTAGGTGCCTGCTTCAGGGTTGTTATAACTGTCCTAATAGCCTAAGGGGCTATTACTGAGGCCAACCATAGGAAGCCAGGGAAGGAAGGAAGGTTTGAATGGCTGAAGACAGTGATATGGAGGTAGGTCCATGGCTGGCTATGAGGATACAATGGGATGTGGCCCATCTTCTCATTCTCTGGTCACACATCTTTTGGGGGGTTAAGCCATTGTCCTCCACTTTGGAAGCTACTGAACTAGATGACCCTCACTTGATTCAAGAGATGTGCCCAGGAGCTATTCCTGGGCTTGTTCTAGAGTAGGAGAAAGAACAGTGTGGACTGGGTCAAATAAAACTGGGTATTTCTTCTCCCAGATGTTATAGCTGTGCAAAATGAGGTTGTAGTGAATAGGGCAAAGTGTTCTCAGGTCAGAGAGTGGTGGGGGAGTAAGTAGTGTGGGAGGGGAGGGGGATGGTGGGCTATTTAAATTTTGCTTTGGGTGGGGGCAGAGTAAGTGAGTGATGGTCTGATTATATGTTTGTTCTTATCAGGCATCAACTACAGACCTACCTCCTTGTGGTTCCAAAACCTAGCCCCAGTTTTCCACACTCTAAAATTATGGCATTAGAACTGAAAAGAACCCTAAGGGCTATCTGATCCAATGCCCTCACTTGTTTAAATGACTTTTCCAAGGTCATATAAGTAGCAAGCAGCATAACTAGGATAGAAGAACTCTGGATGGTGTTATGATCTGACGTTGAGGGAGGCTTCCTTGACACAACACCAGGTCCCTTCCAGGTAAAGCAGAGGAAATAGCACATTCTGGCCTGATTTGTATTAAATATCAGAAATCAGTGTAGTTCTTGAAGCTGAATTTTCTCCCAGAAGGAGCCAGTAACCCATTTATGAGCTAGGTCCTAGAACCAATCAGCAACTCATATTAGCAACAAACATGGAGCAAAGAACTTCCTTTGGTTTGGACGCCAGGTGTGAATATCTCAGGACTCTCTCCTTATCCAGCAGAACAGAAGTAAGCATTTAAACCAACTTTTGTGTTTAAATATTGCTGTGCGCTTGTCAAATGAGCACAATCATCATGTGATTTATACTGTGCTGTATGAAGAAACATGGGACAGTGGAGATAGTACTGAATTTGAATCAGAGGACATGGGTTCAGATTCTGATTCTCTTTTTACTTATCTGTGTGACCTTGGGCAAATCATTTGACCTCTCTTTGCCTTAAGTTTCTCATAAGTAAGATGAAGGAGTTAGACTAGATGATCTCTGTCAGTAGAACAGTGGATGGATTGGAGGCAGGAAGACTGGAGTTCAAATCTGATTTTATCTCTTTACTAGCTGTGTGACCCTGGTCAAGTCACCTAACCTCTGTTTGCCTCAGTTTCCTCAACTGTGAAATAGGTCTAATAATAGCAACTACCTCTTAGGGTAGTTGTGAGGACTAAAGGAGGATCTCTCATTTCTTTCAAAGATCAGCTCAGGGGTGACTAGGTGGCACAGTGAATAGAGCACTGGCCCTGGAGTTAGGAGGAGCTGAGTTCAAATCTGGCCTCAGACACAACACAAAAAACTAGCCGTATGACCTTGGGCAAGTCACTTAACCCCAATTGCCCTACCTTTCCCCCCCAAAAAAAGTGAAACCAAAAAATGATCAGCTCAAAGACCTCCTTCTGTAGCCTTTTCTGATGCTTCTCCATCTCCCTGCAGCTTTTCTTTTTTTCTCCTCTTCTCTCTCCTCCTGTCTTTTCCCGTCCCTTCCTTTCCTCTCTCCGTCCCTCCTTTCCCCTCCCCTCCCCTCTCCTCCCCTCCCCTCCACTGTCCTCTCCTCCCCTCTCCTCCCCTCCCCTCCACTGTCCTCTCCCCTCCCCCTTTTTTTTTTAACCAGATTCATTTATTTTTATATACTTACAGAGGTACATGTTGCTTTCTCTGGTAGGCTCTAGACTCTCTGACAGAAATTTTGTTTTTGTAGTCTCAGAATGCAGTACAATGCTTGGCATATATTATAGGCATTTCATAAAGGGTCATTGACTGACCATTATTTTGTTGAGCTCCCTTTAATCTTCATGTGGCTGCAGCTTCCTCCTTTCTTGGAGGGGGGCAAATAAGAGGGGTCACCTGCTAGAAACTGAGCTGGTTCTTCGTATTTCCCAGAATATGTGTCCACAAAGCTGACCTCTCTTGTTCATTTAGGACACACACCTGCTGAGAGACTAGTGCTATTTAGATAAGACATGGTCCCTGCCTGGGTGTATTACCTTCTTCTTACTCTTTCCTCTCTCTCTCCCTACCAATAAGCCCAGAGATTCTCCAGAAAAGAGGAGAATCTCCTATTCATGACTGGAATTCTAAGAACATAATGAAGAATCAAACAACCTGTGTGATCATCTGTGGAAACAAAATAATTTTCATATTAGTTTTAATTTTAACTTGCATCGCCTATGAGACCAGGCACTCACTTGTGCAAATCTGATAGAGTTTTATTTTACAGGGAAAATTGTGGGAGGGGATGATCATGGAGGTGTTTTCAAAGGCCATGGCTATCTCGTGATTATATCTATTCTAGCCTACTGTGGGTAAGGGGTGTCTAGTTTCTATTCTTTTTCAAATATGGGAGGTTTTGTCATATAGAAGATTGATGTATTACTGAATGAGTGTTATACTTAGAGTCAGGAAGAGTCTGGGTTTAAGTCCCATTTCTGACACTCAGTAGCTATGTAATGATGGGGAAGTTATTTGACCCCTTCAAGACTCATCTATAAAGTGGGAATAAAAGAGCTGTAGTAGATTAAAGAAGGAAGGAAGGAAAGGAAAGAAGGAAGGATGAAGCATTTATATAGTACCTACTATGTGCCAGGCACTATGCTAAATACTTTAAAAATAGGTGGCACAGCAAATAGAGCACTGACCCTGGAGTCAGGAGGACCTAAGTTCAAATCCAGCCTCAGACACTCTACATACTTACTAGCCATGTGACTTTGGGCAAGTCACTTAACCCCAACTGCCCTCCAAAAAAAAAGCAAAAAGACAAATCAAGAAAATATTATCTCATTTGCTCCTCATATCAGTTCTGAGAAGTAGATGCTACTATTATCCTCATTTTAAAGTTGAGGAAATTTATCACAGAGTCAGACATGACAGGCAATAACAAGATGACTTAGGTGCGATGCCGGGCACAGTACTTTTTAGATGATAGCATTTCAAATTGTAAGATGAGGCCAGAAAGGAGAAGTGCTGTCCCCACAGTCTCTTGGGTGGAAAGCAAAGTCAGAATTTTCTTCCAAGTCTGAATCCAAACTTAGGCTTCTGTAGAGGATGGGAAGAGAAATTTATTTTTTAAAATCCACTTTGTTACCCTCTCTAATAGATGTTAATCACTTTTATACCTTAAGCTCTACTTCAAGAACAGCTAGAAGAAAGTAAGAAGAAATCCCAGTTACCTTTGGGATGATTTACTCCATCTTAGAGAAGAGTGATCTGAACTTTGCAGGAATCCGGTGGCCATATTTCCAATTCCTTGCCTCTTGGGTCCTGATCCTTTCTTTTTCCCCTAGACTCTTAGCCAGTGAAGGAAGGGTTAAGAGGATGAAGGCGCACTTCCTGTTCTATTTCCTTACCTATCCAGGACTCCCTCAAACAGATTTTTTTTATGATTGTTGTTTATTCTCCAAGATGCTTTGGAAGGAGCAGTTTCTCTTTTGTGGATGTATTGAATTCCCTGAGATTATTAACACTGAAGAATCACTCCCCCTGGCCTTCATGGAAATCTCCAATCCCCAACCCATCTTTCATCCTCTATGCCCTGCAATACAGGAACTGGTGAGCAAGGGGGAGGGCACCTGCTTCCTCCCTAAGAGTGGGAGACTCAGTGGCTTTCACCAGGTGCGAACACTTCAATAGTGTCCAGTGAGGACAATTACTGCTGCTTTTCATTAGCTCTCAGCAGCCTGGGTGGCTGCTGGTAAGGAGTGAACACCTGACATAATTAAACATATTTAAATCAGAAAGGCAATAACGTCATATTATGGGCTCTGTGCTTCCCTGAAGCAAAGAAAGCCCCTAGCCCTCAGAGTCGGCAGACAGACTGGCCTCCTGCTTAGATTCTTTCCTGATGATTCTTTCTGAAACAAATTTTGGGTGGGGGAGTGCTTCTATGCCTCACACACATGCGGGGTTCCACTTCTCCTTGGGGGTTTATATTTGAGACATTCTCACCAGAGCTAAGAGAAGTTCCAGAGACTGATTTCACCCGGATTCACTGGCAGGGTAGGGAATCCCTGCACTAGAATTATTAATGCAGCAAGGTTCAAGGAATGCTGGACTTATAGGAATCAGGAAGACTGGATTCCAGACCTGGTTCTGCCAATGTGTGACCCTGGGCAAGTCACTAAAACTTGTGGAACCTCTGTTTCCTCATCTGTAAAAAGTCAATAATCATACAATGGCCTAAGATGCCGTGCTTTTGTTGGTGGGAGTATTCCTTCCACCATCCCAGGTCATCGTCTCTCACACTTAGTACCTGGTCTTTGAAAACTGCTGTGACCAGAAAAGTTAATTGTTTTGTTGCTAAGTTGATGATCTTGTCTCTGAGGGTTTGGGGATGAGAGGTCTGATCCATGACAAGATAGACCATCCAAGCTTTCCCATCTCAGTAGAACCTACCAGAACTTGTGCCCCACTGGCAAAGTCTTCAGGAATCCAGGGTCACCTCCATACTATGGACCAAAGGAGCTCTTTAGTACAAATTTAAGATCTATAAATATAGAAAAGGCTATTATCCGGAGATAATAATGACCATTATAACAACAATAGCAGCTAGCATTTATTTAGTTTATGAAAGCTCATTTGATCCTCACAACACCCTTGGGAGGAAGGTGCCACTATTATTCCCATTTCACAAATAAAGAAACTGAGGCAGACAGTGGTTAAATGACTTTCTCAGAGTCACATTGCTAGTTAGTGTCTAGGGTCTGATCTGAACTCAGGTCTTCTTGATTCCAAGTTCAGCACAGTATGCTAATAATACATGAGATTTGGATTTAGAAAACTGGCCAGCTGTCTGCCACCAGTCTCAAGATGAATGAAAGAATACTGGACCTGTAGTTAAGAAATGTAAATTTGAAGCCCTGCTCTTCCAAGCAATCTTGAGTCAATCACCTTCTTCTCTGAGCCTCAGTTTTCTCATCTGTAGAATGGGGGATACATACCTTCTACCGAGAGAAACATTCAACCAATCTTGTACTTGGTGCTGTGGAAGATGCACATGGAAATGCGATCTCTTCCTTGGAGCATCATTCAACCTAGAGAGCAGTCTGAGACAGTACATAGACAAGTGGTGGATGGTGAGGGTTCCCGCTGGAAATTCTGGGGCTGTGAAAGAGGGGAGACCATCGTTGAATGATGTGCAGGATATCTCCCAGGTTGAGGGGGAACTTAAGCTGGGCCAGGAGGGTAGGACCACCATGTACTGAACACCCACAGTGTATAGTTCTAATACTGTTAGGAGGATGTAGAGGAAGTAGGGAACATGGCCCTTGACCTCTGGCAGCTTACTTTCCTGTTATTTCTCAAAATTCCCAAAATAGGAAATTGCATCCTCATGAGGCCTCCAGCAAAACAACCCTCTCCATTTCTGTCTTTGCCTCGCCAAAGTGCATCCCCATGAGCCCAATTTCAAGGGAGTCCATGATATGATTTGCTATGGGGTCTTTGGCCAGAGCTCAGGCCTTTACTTTTCTTGTTTTATTCTTTTGCTGTGTGTGGCTGAAAGTTCCCTGAGGAAGGTGTGGGAAGGCAGAGAAAGGCCCAGGTTGGCTGTATTGCTTTAACATTTCCTCCCCACTGCTTAGAATTACTTTGATGGCTATAGTAAGCCCTGAGCCCAGTTTGAAACTGAAAATTGACTGCAATTAAGCAGATTTGGCCTAGGGCTTTTCAAGAGGACACTGTCATCTACTTCTACCCAACATTCTTGGGTGCTCACATTAGGAGGGACCCTGGAATAGAGCAAGCCCTAGACAAGTACACGTAAGGTTTCAGTTTCCACAGTATGGAAGTTCAGGGGCTCCGTGAAGAGGTCATATATTAAAAGATCATCTCTATTCTCTTGACACATTGCCTAACATTCCACCATTGGAAACACAGTCCTTTACTACAGTGAAACTATCCTAGGTTAGAGTATTGCATTTAGCCCTTAAACCAAGTTTGAAGGAGTTCACCCATATTTTGCATTGTGATTGGGAGCCTTGAACTGGGTTTAGTGCAGACAAGGGAAGGGGGAAAGGGGGAGAAAAAGTGACAACACTGTGATGCTGATAACAGGGGCCTAAGCAAAAAAGGAGGTGGAAGCTCTGGGGGCCAATTTCCGCACCATACTTTTGCCCAAGGCTGCATCTGCCCTGAGTACAAGGTTGTATTTTAAATCAGAGGTATCAAACATGTTGCTCAGGGCCTGCATGCAGCCCACAACATTCCCCAGTGCCGCTGAATCATATTAAAATGTCATTGGGTAATATTGAACAAAATAAATAAAAATATAATAGGACATAGACAATGTTAAGATATGATTTTCTGAGTCAACCTGTAGCCTTCAGGTATCCTCATGTACAGATTAGTGGCCCACTTTCTACTTGAGTTTGCCATCAATGTTTTAATTTTGTACCCCCACCCAGAACTTTCCACTCTGAAATTATTCCAGCAGCAGCAGCTGGGACTCTGGAGGACCACAGGATAAGGGAATATTCTGTAGAGGAAAGTGAAGGCAGACTCCTAGGACTCTCTGGTTACTGACTGCAAAGGGTTTCTGGGAAATGAGAGAAAACACACCCCAAAGGCATATAATCAAAACTCTCCCATAAAAAGCAACATGGCCTTGCTTTTAAGGTAAATAGGGAAAAAGGGAAAAAAGGAAGAAAAAAGACTTGGTGGCAAATCTCTTTCTTCTATTTCTTCTGTCTTTAAGACCCCAGGATGAAAACAGGCCTCTAAAATTCAGGCTCTCTGCCACAGCCTGTGCCCTCCTAGGAGGGAGAAGTAAATGTCCGACATCGAATGGTAGCCCAAGATCCTTCACTTGTAGAAAACTCTGATTAGCCTTCTTTTGCCTCCAGGACCAAGGGGCTCTCTTTAAGAAGACAGTCCTCATCCCTGGGTGGACTAAGCAGCTGCCTCTCAGTGAAATGTCAGTGGCAGCAAAAGGGCTCCCTTTAGCCAACTGGTCCTGGTCCTGGCCCCATGCCTGGCTCCCTAGTGAAATGAAAATCTTTGTCCCTTGGTGAAGATGAAGTTTAGAATTTAGAAGTTTAGAATTCTTGATAGGAGGGCATACGATGATAAAGCATGCATTGCATTTGAGGTGTAAATTACTTTATCTGATTTTTTTTTCTATCAGGCTACTTCTAGGTTATTCTAGGGATTTTGTCCCTCCAGATTGGTGGTACTGAAGATTTTTGGACAGCACATAATCAACTTCAACTGTGCCTTCTTGTACCCAGAGCAGAGGTTCTTGACCTTCTTTTATGCATGGACCCCTTTGAAGTAGTCTCTATGAACCCCTTCTCAGAACAATCCTTTTAAATGCACACAATTAAAAAACAACAACAAAACAGAATTACAGAAGAAGACAAAAGTTTCATGAGTAAGGAACACAAACAGCTGGGGCTTCATGAATGATCTTATCTCAGAGAAGTTACCCAAGCTATTCCCTGAATGATGCCAAGGATTCTAAGATGGATTCTACTTCTGCCTAAGAAACACCTACATTTAACTTCTCTGGGAAGCATTGCCCATGGCAGAAACTATCAATAAGTAATTAAAAAAGAGACAGATGCAATTGTACTGTCTACCCTTCAAAAAAACCAAACAAACCACAGCATGATTTCTTGGAACACCTTACTTCATAGAATGGGGCCACTTTTAATGCTGACTGTACTTTATACTTGAGGAAACGGGCTCAGAGAGGCTAATGACTTGTCCAAACAAACACTCGTTGTGTTAACAACACAAGTTAATGGAAAAGCTGAGACTGCAACCTAAGTCTGCTTTCAGTACAGAGCTTCATGCTACACTTTGTGAACCTGAGTTGTCACTATTCATTGTTGTTTAGGTTCCCCTCACTGATAATAATGACCATAGCTAGCATTTATTGCAAACTTTAAGGTTTACAAAGTCCTTTAAAAATGGTACTTAATTTTCTCCTTACAACAACTCTGGGAAGTAGGTGTGATTATTATTTCCATCTTGCAGATGAGAAAACTGAGGTTAAATGACTCCCCCAATAAGTGTTTAAGGCCACATTTGAACTCATGATTTCCTGAATCCAGACTTAGAGCTCTATCTACTTCTTCACCTACCTGCTAGTGAACCTGGGTAACTTTGGGCCTCTGTGAAATGAGAACAAATAAAACATCACACACTTCACAGTTCATTGTAAGAATTTCATCAACTTTAAATTATTTTTATAGGATAATATAATTTATTATAATAACAAAATACTATTATTTATTTAAAAAATTTAACAAGAATTAAAAAGTTAGCTTTACAAGCACATTATGCAGACATCAAGGCTGTAGAGCATTTCACCCGAAAAGAAAAAGATCTGGGGGTTCTGGAGGCCTGCAAACTCGGGTATATGTTAGCATACTGATAGTAGAACCTGGCCTAGTGCAATCTTGGGCTGCCTGCTGAGAGACAGGCTTGTCTAGGGGGTTTGCTCTCTCAGTCACAGTCTTGATGCTTTCTGCCCTGGGCCGTTCACATCTGGGATGTTGTGCTCAGTTCTGGGTGCTACATTTCAGGAAGGGCATTGATAAGTGGGAGAGTGTCCAGAGACACTCAGGCAGCCTGAATGGCCAAGAGCCTTGAGATCTATCCTGTTTGTGTTATTGAAGGAAATGAGAATGTTTGCTCTGCAGAAGTGAAGACTTAGGAGTGATTCAATAGCTTCCTTCAAGCATCTGAAGGGCTGTTACCTGCAAGAGAGATTAGATTTGTTCTTTGGGGCCCCAGAGGGCGGAGCTGGAGCAGTGGGTATGTTATAAAGAGGCAGGTTTTGACTGGAAGAGGGAAAAAATCCCCAACAACCCAACAACAACAACATTCTACCAATTAAAGCTTACTAAAAGCAATGAGCCTTTTTGGGAGGGAGGAGATTCTTACCTCAAGCAAAGACTGAATGACCACTCCTGAGGTATCTTATAGAGTGGACTGTTCCTCCCATGACACTCTAGTTCTCTTCTCTAGACCTCTTCAGGCTGTTCCCAAGTCCTAATTCCTAGAATAATAAGCACTTTCCATTCACTTCTGTCTCTTAGAATTCTAGTTGCCTTCAAGGCTTGGCTCAAATGTCACCTTCCTTTTACAATTATTATTTTAAATTTAAAGACTGAGTCTCCCTATCTCACCCAAGTTGGAAGTATATAGGGGCTACTCACAGGCCAATTGCACTATTAGTCTGAAAGGGGGTTTTAACTTGCTTTGTTTCCAACCTGAGCCAGTTTACCATCTTTAGTAACTTGGTGGCCACTGTGTTAATGCTGACTGACTTAGCCCATGGAAGTCCAGATGTCCAAGCTCAGTAGAGACATTAACCTCAGCCTCCCCAGTAGTGGGGATAACAGGTTTGGACCACCAAGTCTGTCAAATGTTACCTTCTCCATGAGGCCTTTCCTGATTCCCCCCCCCACTCCTGCTGCTATTGCATCCCTTTCCCCAATTATTTTGAGCTCATATATTGCTTTGATATATTTTACATGTGTATATATGTGTGTATATATGTATATTTATGTTATATGGGTATATTTTAACACGCAAGCTATGAAAACTGTAGTAAATCTTTTTGGGACACCATACATGCCTACATACATACATATACACATATATACATGCATACATACATATATACATATACTTGCTTTCTCTCCTGGGTATGAGTTCTATTAATTGAAGACAAGACTTGTTTCACTTTTGTACAGGCACACTTTGTTTTATTGCTTTTCACTTGAATTCAACTATGGTTTGTTTTTTTTTTTATTAATTGAAGGTCTGTGGCAACCCTGTGTTGAGTAAGTCTATTGGCACCATTTTTCCAACATCATGTGCTCATACTGCATCTGTGTCACATTTTAGTAATTCTTGCAATATTTCAAACTTGTTCATTGTTATGATAACAGTTATGGTGATCTGTGATCAGCGATCTTTGATGTTCCTATTGTAATTGTTTTGGGGCCACCATATAAGATGGTGAACTAATTCAATAAATGTCTTATGTGTTTTGACTACTCCAGCAACTGGCTATTTCTAGTCTCTCCCCCTCTCTTCCTGTCTCCCAGTTCCTGGAGATAAAACAATATTGAAATTAGGCCAGTCAATAACCCTACAATGATCTCTAAGTGTTCACGTGAAAGGAAGAATCAATTAATGTGGCAAACTTCACTACTGTCTTATTTTAAAAAGTTGTCTCAGCCACCACCATCCTGATCAGTCAGTAACCATCAACACTGAGAGAAGCCTCATCCCCGCCCCCCCCCAAAAAAGATTACTGCTCCATGATGTTTAATATTTTTTTTAGCAATAATGTATTTTAAAATTAAGGTATATGAATTTTTAGACATGAAATTATTGCACACTTAATAGATTATAGTATAATATAAACATAGCTTTTATATGCACTGGGAAACCAAAAAATTCGTGACTCACTTTATTGTGATATTTCCTTTATTGTAATAGTCTGGAACTGAACCTGCATATCTCTGAGGTGTGTTTGTATTTTTCCCCAGTACCTAAAACAGTTCCTGGAACTCAGTCGTTGCTTAATAAACACTTGTCCATTGATTCCTGTTTTCCTTTTTCTTTTTTCTTTAATATTTTCTCTTCTGACTCTGCCCCCAATTCTTTTCCCAGTGTCCACTGTTCTCGAACTATGGTCTTCCCTTATTTCATCAGATTTTCCCAGAAGAAGGGGCAGCACTACCAGACTTAGGAGCAACTTTTTGAAGAGCTTTAATTGACTCTAACTTGCTTGACTTAAGGGAAAAAGAACCATGGCCTAAAGGGTCAGATTGTAAAACAAAATTTCAAATTACCCAACATACACTGAAGAGCTTCAGGAGAGACAAAAAGCACTCTTTTGGGAAGGGACCTTAGGGTCTAGCTGCAGAGGGTATTCCAAGTCTTTCCATGGGCATTAATTTCTTCATGGGATGGTCTCCTGCAGCAGCTTTGATTCTATTTAACAGTTATTGAGGGAAGGTCTACAAGTAGCTGATCCTTTATCCTTAACTAGGTGACCTCCCCCATACACCTCCAAATTACACATTTCATTGGGAATAGGAATGGGACTGAAAAGGGGGAAGAAGAAGCATCAGCAAGATTGGGCAACCAAATGAGATCTTTTATGTTGCTCACCAGCTTTGAGGGAATTATTCCTATGATTTCTGTTCCCATGAAACAACAATAATTAATTTTGAAAATGCCCATTTGAAGTTCTTCAGGACCAATAAATGTGAGTGTGGCAATCACTAATCTGACCCTTTCTAGTGCTTTCTCTCTGACAGTGTTCCAATGCAGAGGAGTCAAACAATGTAATTGGGAGATGTTAAATAAAATAAATAAAAATAAAATATATTGTAGATAATGTTAATTTGTGGTTTCCTAAGTCAACCGGAACCCATAGGGATCTTCTTAAGTTATGACACCACTGTTCTAAAGCATACCCTTCTCCACCCAGACCTCCATCCTAACCCTTCTCATATACTGAATAAATAGGAGCCTAGCCCTGTTCTGTGTGAGGTAGCATATAAAATTTCTTTTTTTAAATTTCTTTTTTATTTGTTTTCTTGTTTACATTATTCATTATCATTACTTTTTTGAATTACACGTTTTCTTCCCGTCTTGCCCCTGTCCCACCCCCAAAACAGCAATCCCACCGCAAAGCCCCTCCCCTGCTCTGCTCTCCCATTTTCTGGTAGGGCAGGGAGGATCTCCCTATCCCAGCCCCTGTATATCTTAATTCCTAGTTGCAGGTATTG
>CM053598.1:47792647-47857133 GCA_028646575.1 Pseudocheirus occidentalis | reverse complement strand
CCTCCCCTCTGTCCTTATCCCTATGCCCCCTACTCTTCTGTGTGGCATGATGCCTAGTCTAGAGTCTATGCCATTTCTTCCCTAAGCCAATTTCAATGAGAGTAGTTGAAAGTAAAATTGTAATTGTTATCCCTTGCCTCTTCTCTATGGGATGATTAATCCCATTTTGTCTCTCCCTGTCTCCTCTCATTCCAGTCCTCTCCCACCTCAGAACTTCACCTTTTAAAGTATCATCCCTTCACATTTAATTCATCCTATACCCTCTATATACACATATACACACCTACTCAGATATGCATTGATATGCATATCTGGTCCCATATCTGCATATAGGTCCCATATGGACCTATGTGTAAGTATACATACATATATATATATATATACACACACACATTTGTATTCCCTTCACCTATCCTCATGCTAGGAAAAGTTTCATAAGTTACTATTATCATTTTTCCATATTGGCATGTAAATAATTCAAATTTGACAAGTTCCTTATGATTTCTTTCCCATGGTTACCTTTTCATGTTTCTTGTGTTTGATTGTCAAATTTTCTGTTCAGCTCTGGTTTTTTTAGCAAGAATGCTTGAAAGTCCTCCACCTCACTGAATGACCATATCTTCCCCTGGAACAATATAGCATATAAAATTTCATCTTCCCTTTCCCATCAAAAAAATTAAGAAAAGTTCCAATTAACCTCTCTCTTTTCCATCCTCCCTCTCTTGTCACTTGCTCTCAACTTGAGAATCTCTTCATCTCATCTAATTTAAGTGTTTAATATTTTTGAGACTGGGGGAAAAGTCAGCCTTAGTTCTCCATGCAGAGACTTCCAAAAACGCGTCTGTGTATGAAAATCTTTGTTTGTCAATGGATCCCTAAGGCAACATCAGAATAATGAAAAGAAAAGTTTAGAATGTAGGCCCAGTGGTGGATCACAGAGGTACAGCCTAAGGAACTGTCTAGCTAAGCTTGTGGAGACATCTTTAAGCCGGCCCCTGGGTAAGAAATTTTTCAACCATAGTAACCAGGTGGAGCAGTGGATAGAGTATGAGAGTTCGAGCCAGGAAGACTCTTCTTCTTGAGTTTAAATCTGGCCTCAGACAGTGGGCAAGTGACTTAACTTGGGCAAGTCACTTAACCTTGGTTGCCTCAGTTTCCCCATCTGTAAAATGAACGGGAGGAAGAAATGGCAAACAACTCCAGCCTCTCTGCCAAGAAAACCCCAAATGGGCTCAATAAGAGTCTAACACAACTGAACAATGACAACTCTCAAAGATGTTCTTCTATATTTTAGAGAGGTTTCAATATGAGTTAATTTAGGAAATAGCCTTCTTAACCCACCTTCATGAAATGACAGATCCTTAATATCATCACTTAGTAATATGAAGAAAAGTTTCACAACAATTGGAGGAGGAATAGGCTTCCTTGAAGGGATTTCTCTCTTACTGGAGGTCTACCACCAAAGACTGGATGACCACTAGTCTGGAATATTAAGGACTGGGATTTCTGTTGAAGGGCGGACAGATCTAAATCAAAAGTGTCAAATTCAAAGAAAAACAGATTCCTGCAGGCTGCATGTTAACTTAGAGAACCCTAAATTATCACTGTCTATGTCATTTGGTATTTTTATTGATTTTTTAAAAACATTTCCCAATTCCATTTTACTCTGGTTCAGGATGCAGTGGGAGTTTGACACCTCGGGTCCAGATGAACATTGAGATCTGTTTCTACTCCAAGGTTATCTTGATTCTGTGGATAAGTTGAATAGAGGAGGAGGACATGCTAGGAGAGCACTCCAGCATGAAGTGCCAATTGCAGGATGTGAGGGGAAAGGAAACTTAAGTGTGAAATTGAAAAGAAGCCTTCAACTCAATTTAACAAATATTTATTAAGTGCTCAGTATGTTCAAGGCTCTGGGGACACAGATGAAACAAGATCTAGCTCTGACTTTCCAAGAATTTGCTATCTAGTATGAGAGATAAGAAACATACATAATTAATTATGATATTTCTATCCAAAAAAGGCCTTCGTTTCACTGGTACAGATGTTCTTTCTCTTAACACATATTTCAACCCTTCTATGTTTTCATAGATAGCCTTCAGTAGTTTCTGCCAAAAATTTATTACTTGATGTCTGATGCTCTGGTAATGAGCAACTTTTACTATAGCTAAGTTGGATAATAGACCTTTACTCAAAGCCTTACAGGTTTGGTGGGACAGGTCAGAACTTAGACTCTGTTGGCAAAGGTAGGGTCACCACCATGAGTGGTTGGAATGGGATCAGATGTCAGAAAAGGGCAGAATCCATTGATGGTCAGAGATTAAGTAAAGAAGAGCTTAGAACCCTGCAGGAGCATTGACTAGAGTGTGCTGGACTTAAGAGGCAGGGAGTTACCCACTTCCAATACTTATTAACTGTTCAACTATGGATAAGTCACTCAGTGTCTCTGAATCCTAGCTTCCTCATATGTAAAACTGAGATAATAATAATAATGCCTGAGAGGGCTGCTTTGAGTCGCAAATGAGAAAATTTATATAAATTGATTACAAACCTTAAATTACTATATACGCATCAATAGTGCTCCTAAGACAAATTGCTACACTCGCTATTATTTTAAAGAGACAGATATTCATTAGTTCTGTGAACTCATGGATACTTAGAACTGAAAAGTACCATAGAAGGTAGGGCTTTCTTTTCACTCTTTGCATTCCCTCAGTGCTTAGCTAATGCCTATAATATAGTAGGCACTTAATAAATGTTAATTGATTGATTGATTAACAGAGATAGTCTAGTCCAAATACTCCCTAATTCTGAAATCTTACAGCCTTTGCCAATTTTTTAAAATTATTTTTTCCCTGCAGCCTTTTCTATCTGTATACACATATAGAGAGGCAGAGAGACATTGTGCTGGACAGAATACAGTATAAAAATCCTTATTTTTTTCTACCGCTGATGAATATGCATAATTAAGACAGCATTTTTTTCTGGGATCTTTCCTGCTTAGCTTCTGTTCTTTCTTAGCTTCTTGCATGCTATCTGCTGCTATAAATTAAATAGAAAAGTACTTGAGACACAATAGCAAAATAAATCAATCACACAGTAGGAACTCTGCAAATACGATGTTAGTGTGCTCTTCCAGACTGGGTGGGGAAAGGAACAAATCCCCGAAAGTCTCATACTCCAAGATGAAAGAGTATGATTTTCTGTGTTTTCTGTCTTATGTTGGGGCTAAGAAAGCCTCTTTTATCTAAATTCTAACAGTTCCATCTCCCAGGAAGTATTTCTTGTGCTTTCCTGTTGCCTGTTGGCTTTGCCTCCCATGGCACTCTGACTCCATCTTGTAACTCCCTGGCTCCCTCAGCTTTAACATATGAAGGAAGGTTCCACTCTCTTCTGCTTCCTTCTATGCCTCTGAAGTTGCTGGAGTTTTTGCTTCTCATCCACGAAGCTGGGGCTATCCAGTTTCTTAGTTGCTACGCTTTGAAACTCTACACCACAGTAGAGATATTATAGCTCTCTGAGACTGAGAGTACCTAGACTATATGTCTTGGGGCTAGTTAACACACTTTTCATTCTTCTAAACTATCTCATTGCTTTGTCTTGGGTTGTGCAAAGAGCCTCTCAAGCTAATCTCAAGAAATTGAGAGTTTAAAAAAAATCCCTTACTCTTTGCCTCAGTGGAAGATCCCCAACCCTCACTGATAGATAAGTTGTGTCAGGATAATTTCTTTTACCTCTTCTCTGCTTTGAGGTGTCGGCAGCATGCCCTACCTCTCAGTGTTGGCCCTGCTGGATGAATCTTTCTGGGCCTGGAAATAAATATGTCACCCTTATTTCATCCTCCTCTTTTAACTATCAACTAGTTCTCCACTCCCTCTGGGAATTAATGTATAGTCATGTATATTGTCCTTTTTTTGAGATGAAAGTATCTTTTATACTCATTAAAATGAGTTAACACTGCATTCAGCAGTGTAAAGAACTATTTCTATTTTTAAGATATTTGCCCAATTAAAATAATAGAATGCCATGCTTAGTACCTTGAAGCTTTGATAGTCCTCAAAAGCTATTAGAAACTTGGGAGGGGAGAGGTACATGTTGGCATCAGCTAAGAGTAAAACACACAATTCCCCTTCCTCCCCCCATCCCAGAGAAGCATAGCTATTTTTGTATATGTGGAATCCCTTCTATTCAATTGTAACCTCTTGGAGAAAAGAGTTTATGCCAGTTTTCATCTTTGTTACCCTGACCCCACCCCCCACCCCAGCCCAAGACCTTGCATCTAGGCTGAGCACATTTAGGTTGAATTGGAACTGAATATATGTTTATTACTTTGAGAGAGGCAGAGTACTATGAGAAGACAAGCCAATGGAGAAGAAGAGGCCTGGGCTCAAATTCCAGCTGTAGCACTTCTTACTAGTTAAGTGACTAGTTGAGTGTAAGCTTTAAAGAACTTACAAAGATTCACACACATACATATAACATACACATATATGTATATATACAAATATAATATAAATTTCAGATATATACATTTATATATTTGCAATATATATAACTATTATTTGTAAATGACAATATTTATAAATATCTTCTCAGTAAAGGGATAAAAATTGTCTGGCATATGCACATATATAATATACATACATATATACACATATACACAAATATGTAGAGCTGTGTAAACAAATATACAAGTTTGCATTATTGAATAGAGGAGCCAGCTCAATGATAGGAAAATGCTGCTCATGACGCTTATTTGGAATCTACTCTCACTGTACTGCTGAGATGCTTTCCAAAACAGAGGCCATCACAGTCATAATGATGATGAAAGTCATCTTCCCAATTCACCCTTTACCAGCTTAATGTTTTCCTGGAAAAGCAATAGAAAGCCGCTAGCCCAACAGAAGAGCGCAGCTGGCCACCTGACATCATCTAACAACTTAGCAAAATACACATGTCAATGCTAGGTCAATCTCTCTCTTTCCTCTCCCTGTTCATGTAGCTCCCATATCCAGGCATGTGCCCTCACTGGGAAGGAACAAAGATCACAATAATAATCGTTGTTGGGATTTCATTGGGCCACCAAAGAAGACAGTCACTTTCTCTTGGTAGGTGGGAAGCTGAGAAAAGCAGCAATCGGTCCTTTCCAATATTTTATTATGTGTGTCTCCTGAAGGGTATCTATCCCCATTTTCTTAATCACAGAAGGGAAACTGAGCCTTAGAGAAGGGAAATGATGTGTCCAAGAGCCAGACTCAGAAACTCAGTTCTCCTAAAGGTCAGTGCTGGGTTCTTTCCATTAAATCATAGTTCTCTGCTTACAAATTTTTATTTTCTTCTCTTTTCAGTAAAGGAATAATAACTGCCCTGCCCATTTCACTGGGTTATTATAAGGACTGAATGGGATAATGGCTGTGAAAGTACTTTGGAAAAGCATTCCACCAATAGAAAAATGGACTGATGGGGATAATTTTATGCCAGCTCCCCGCTCTTGCCCTAGATCGGAAAATCCTTAGGAGAGGGATGACATCGTGGAAAGAGTACTCCTGGGGGGTCTGGAGACTCAGTTTCTGCAAATTTTGACTTCTCTGCTAACCTTCTCATTGAGGTTGAATGGAGTCTTCACCTTTCTGGACTCGTCCCCATGTATAAAATGAAGAGTTTAGATTAGGGAAATGAACACTAAGGGTCTTCCTAACACTCTAAATTTCAGTAACTTTCAAGGCTTCTTTTAGAGATTCCCTGGAAACCAGTCCTGGATCCAAGCTTCAGGAGTCTGGCATGGTCATCTAGTCCAATGTTCTCATTATACAGATGAAGTAACTGAAGCTAAAGGAAATGACTCCACCAAGGTCTTATAGCTATTCAGTCACTGAACTGAAATCCAACCTCTTGCAAATGTCAGTAAGAGTGGGTGGACGCCTAGTTCATTGAGGTCTTGTCCTTCTTTCCCCATTTTTCTCTTATTTCTCACCCTGTATTCACAAGGTATCAGGCACTTGAATGTTAATTTGGAGGATATTAGAGTGATCTGATTGTATCTCAGTTCAGTGGATTTTTAAAGAAAAATGCAGATTCACTTCATAAAGGTTTACAGTATCAAATATATTTTAAAATCACTGTTTGGGTTTGGAGCCATTTGGAATTCACCAAATTAAAGTGGTGGCTTTTGCTTTGTAAGGATTGATACTACCTACCTCACTAAAATTCTATGAAGATCAGATGAGAAGATGGATGTGAAGTCCTTTATAGATTAGGAAAATGAGATTCAGAGAGAGGAAGTGGCTTGATTGAAGCTGCTCAGCTGTTATTAAGTGACAGAACCAGTGCTAGAACTCAGGTAATCTACTAAATCATATTCATTAAGCATGAGTTAAGGTGGATGTTTCAGAGATGGCATTTCTATCTTGGAAACAATATGGTGAGAAAAGCCTAGGATGAGCCATGGAAACCTGAGTCTTAATACTAACACTTTCATGAACCTGATGTTTGTGTGTGGGTAAATCACTGAACCCCTCTGTGCCTCAGTGTCTAGCCCTGTGGAGTGGAAAGACAATAAATGCAACAAGCTTTTATTAAGCACTTACTCTGGACAGCTACATGATACAGTGGATAGAGTACTGGGCATGGAATAAAAAAGATTCCTCTTCCTGAGTTCAAATCTGACCTCAGTCACTCACTAGCTGTGTGACCTTGGGCAAGTCACTTAACATTATTTGCCTCAGTTTCCTCATCTAGAAAATAAGCTGGAGAAGGAAATGGCAAACCACTCCTGTATCTCTGCCAAGAAAACTCCACAATAAGGGGTCATGAAAATTCAGACATGACTGAAACAACTAAAACAATAACAAGGTTGACATGATGGTGAAGAAAACAGCATTTGCTAGTCACTGTACTAAATGATAAGGCTACAGAAACAGGCAAAGAGAAAGACAGACTTGCCCTCAAGGAGCTTGTGTTCTAATGAAGGAAGACAACACAGTAAGTGGGGTTGAAAAGCAGGGTGGAAAGTGTGATGATGGTACCTGAAATGTGGTGTTGAAAGTCAGGAGCACAACTTGGAGGGGAGTGCAGCCTGGGACCCTCTCCAAAATGGAAAACTAAGGGGGAAATTCCTAGTGGGAGAATGGGGCTGGCATGGTAGATGAATGTTCCAGGGTGAGGAGACCCTAGGCTCTCAGGAAAGTCTAAGGTGAGGCTATAGTAGACTCTAGAAAGTCAGCAGCAAAGCAGGGAAGTGGAACCCCCCCCCCCAATCACCACTACCACATTTGGGGTTTTCAGAATATGGTTATCTTGGGGAAATCCTCCCTGTGACTCAGTTTCTTAGGTAGTAGTATACCCAAGAATTGTCCTAGGTATTTGTTGCACTACTGACATCAACTTTTTGTTATGGTTTAATGTTGCTGAGAAAAAGCATTAAAGTCCTCATTTCCTCTTTCATTTTGTTCTGGTGTTGTTGACTTCTCTTTGTCAGGCCCTGGATACTCGTTGCCCCATTTTTACCATGGTGATGATGACTGATGATTCACTGCTAGTCCCAACACCTGAGCTATAACCCTGTGATTTAGTGTTTTAAAAAATAAGAGATGTGTGATTGAAAACATTTGTAGACCAGTACCATAGAGAGAGATCTTTGGTTTTATATTACCTCCCCAGAGAGTGACATGACTTCCAAGGAGAGGAGCAAGCACAGCTCCCCTTCCCCCTGCCCCTCCCCATAGCAAATAGGCATCAGGGATAGATGAAGGCAGAAGTAAATTGTGAATGAGTTACTGGATCAAGCCAGGAGTTGTGGGAATGTGAGTAGACAGTGATGTATTGGCAGGAGAAGATTGATGAAAGCCTTCCAGGGCCAAATGACCTGGGCCTGGAGGAGAAGTTCTTGGTCCATGTTAAACTCTTGGGCCAATTGAGGAGCTCCTGGCCCATGCCAAAGACCTGGACCAAGATGGAAGGAGGCAGGAAAACTACAAGAACATAGAAGCAATATGGTGGAACAGACTCTGACTTTGCCCTGCATTGGCTCCAGGCCAGACCAGGAAGGAGAACCACCTTCTAACAAGCTGGAATCCTTTCTCCTTGGAAGCAACAAAGTGCTAGTTATTCTCCATGTTTGAGTGGGAAGGGAGAGGCTTTTTCTCCTTGTTAAGGACATCCAGAAGAGAGACAGAAAAGCCCAGTGATTATGGAGAAGCACAGCCTTGATCCAGGCTGTGGAAGCAGCAGCTTTAGTTCTGGATTGCACATAAAACAAAGGTTCTTGATTACATGGTCTATAAACCGTTTTTGAGGTCCAAGTCTTATAAATAGGGAAAATAATCACTGCTAGTCCTTGGAATCTGTGTTGAGGCAGATGATTTTTTTAAAAAGTCACTCTGTTTTAGAGTTCTCGTGGTCTGGAAGTTCCCTGCATCTGACTCAAACCCAAAATGTTACCCCTGAAACTCTTCTTTCCTCTTTCCCTTCCTTCCTTCCTTCCTTCCTTCCTTCCTTCCTTCCTTCCTTCCTTCCTTCCTCCCTTCCTTCCTTCCTTATTTCCTTCCTTCCTTCCTCCCTTCCTTCCTTCCTTATTTCCTTCCTTCCTTCCTTCCTTCCTTCCTTCCTTCCTTCCTTCCTTCCTTCCTTCCTTCCTTCCTCTCTTCCTTCCTTCCTTCTTCCCTCCCTCCCTTCCTCTCCTCTCCCTCCCTCCCTTCCTTCCTTCCTCCCTCCCTTCCTTCCTTCTTTCCTTCCTTCCTTCTTCCTTCCTTTTTTTTATCTCTTTCCTTTTGTATTTAGAATGTAAGCTCTTTGAGGGCAGGGACAATGTTTTTTTTTTCCATTTCTTTGAATCCAGAATGCTTATTATGGTACCTGGCACTTTGTTAGCACTTACCATTAAGCACTTGTTGACCAATTGCTGACTATATTTAAATCACAATCATTTCTCCATATCCAAACTGACTTCCTCATCAAATTCTTCCTTGTAACAAAGAAATATTTTTTTAAAAGCCACCTCTTAGAACTACTACGTCTGACAGTGTGTATCTTATTCCACAATTACAGTGCTTACTTCCCTACTGAAAGATGGTGCATTTCCTTATCAATGTTCCAGAACTGAAATTGTTCATTAGAATTCATCAGAGTTTGATTGTTCTTTAGCATTGTTACTGTTTACATTATCATAGTTAAATGATATGCATTATTCTCTTGGTTCTGCTTTCTTCCTACTTTGCACTGCTTCCTGCAGATCCTCCCTACTTTTCTCTGAATTTTTCATGTTTTTTAAAAAATGAAGCATTTCGTAAGTTTGACTGTTATCCTTGAGCCGGGGCCATGTCCATCATCCTCGAGTGGGGACTGTTCCAATCTCTGTATCCTTCCAAAGGAATCATGGCATATTTTCTTTCACTCCATTTCTATCCAGATTTTAAGAATTGCCATTCGCCTCTTTCAATGTCCCAAAGTGAACTCAACTGAGGCCTGTTAATGCTAGATAATTACCTTGCCATTACTTTTTGGTAAGGAGGAACTGATAGAGCAAGAATAATTGTCAGTACACAGAAAACCTCCAAAGCTCATTTTAATCCTGTTTCAATCTCTTCTCTTTCCAGTTTTCTCCATTTACCAGCGTTTATAAGAACTTTCTAAGATTTAGAACTATCTCACAATGGGATGGACTTCTTCAGGAAGCATTGAGTTCTCTTTCACAGGACAGATTGAGGCAGATGCGGTATGACACTCAGTCAAAGGTACTGGGGACTCCCTACATTGGAAGAGTTTGATTGGATGACCTCAAAGAATCATAGAATCTCAGTGTTGGAAGGCTCTTAAGTAACAAAATAGACTAGACATTGACATTTTGGCTTTTTCCATCAGGAATATGGATATTATTGTAGAAACTCAACTTGTTGATTCATTAGGGGGTCACCTGCACATGGAGAGGCCTCACAGCAATGGAGAGACGTGATCTAAGTGGAAGAGACATTAGAATCCAGGAATGGCGTGATGAGAAGCCAGAAGCCTTAAAAATGTTCAGAAGGGACAAACAACTTCTGATGAACTGAGAGCTATTCAAGCTTGCTGAGTAGAGTTCAAAGGACGTTAGATCAATGAGAAATGTCCTTGAAAAAATCCTGGACAAGCTGATTGGAGGGAGTCATATTCACAAGGCTGTAGGCACTTGTAGGATGTCAACTGTTACCAGAAAATACATACAATAGTCATTTTCTTTTTCAATACAATTTCTCTTTCCCTTCCATTTTCTCTTCCCTTTATTTGCTTTCCCAAGGAGAAAATGGAGATATGGAAAAAGACAGAGATGCAAACACTAATGATTGGTTTCCTAAAATGAGAATAATCCAATTCACTTTTAAGCCTGGTACTGTATCCAGAGGCATAGATTCTGAGTTTGAACCATAGACCCTTGGCAATTCCTCAGGACTTCAGGATTTGAGATTCTAGAGATGATTCTAGACCAACTCACTTATTTTAAGTTTCTTTCCAGCTCTGATCCAAATGGGAATAATTAGAGATGTCCAAAAATGAAATTGGTTGCCTCATGAAGTAGTGAACTTTCCATTACAGGAATTCTGTGAATAAAGAATGGATGGTCAGTTCTTATTGGTCAGTCACTTTTTAGTTGTGCCCAACTTTTCATGATCCCAGGCCATTATTTTATTATTTATATATTCATTTCATTCATTCATTCATTCATTAGTTAAATAGAAATTTATATATAATAATTTAAAATTTGTATTATACATTATATTTATATTATAAATTATATATTTCTATTAAAATGTTATATTATAAATTATAAACATAACTTAAATATAAAATTATATGTTACATGTAAATATTACACAATATTTACATTAATATATGTATATTAATCTTTAATACTTAACATGGATTTGTATTTTATTTCAATGGTAAGAGAAATCAATGAAAAAATTTAAATTATTCTGTTTATTGAAAAGTTTTATGTAGTTTACACGAGTGTGTTTTTCATGTATTTTAGCTTTCAAGTGCTATGTTTTTATATTTCAGATAGAAGTAGATAAAACTAAGGGACCTGAGGAGTCAATATTTGTTTGGGAAGCTGAGAATAGCTATGAGTAAGAAAGAAATATTGTCCATATTAATAGCTGCCCCCGCAATATTGCGGGTGATTTTGCTCCCTGAGTCTCAGGGTGGGAAGGGAAATTCACTGAGAGGCCATCTAGACTAAGCCCTATCTGAATATAAATACCTCCCTAACATATTTTTTAGAGGCAATCAGGGTTAAGTGACTTGCCCAGGGTCACACAGCTAGTAAGTGTCAAGTGTCTGAGGTTAAATTTGGTCCTCCTAACTCCAGGGCTAGTGCTCTATCCACTGTCACCCAGCTGCCCACACCTCTGTAACATTCTTGATACATTTTCATGAAATCCTCTTGTGAACTTAAACCCACAACTTCCTAAGGCTTCTCATTGCTCTTTTGAATAACTTTAATATGTATTTTCTTATATGGAATGGAAATCTGTCCCTCTATTACTTCCATTCCTGGCTTCTAATGCTTCCCCCAGTGGCTAACTAGAGGAAGCCTGATCCTTTCATGCAAGAACCTTTCAAATACACAAAGAAGGTATTCAAGTTCTATTCAGACTTTCTCTTCACCAGTTTAAACATCTCACTGACCTTCATATGGTATATCATATAGTCCAATCAGAAGTCAACATGCACTTATTAAAAATGTCAAACTCTGTAGCAAGTGTGGAGACTACAACAAAAGGCAAAAACTCCATCCTATGTAATTATACCTGATGGCTTTACATCTGATGCTAGAGATTATGGGGAACCACTAGAACCCATTGGGTCTGTGCATGTGTGTGACATGATCAGACCTACCTTTTATGAAAATCACCTTGGTGGATGAATGTGAGATGAATTGGAGTGGGAGAAGCTTCAGGCATGGGGACCAGTTGGAAGGCTATTATGATGGTGCAGATAAGAGATCCTGAGGCTAGTCCATTCACCACCCTGGCTACCTTTTTCTAGACAGGTATCAGTTGGTTAATTTCTTTTTCGAAAGAATTGTCTTTCTCTGAATTTAAATACCAAAGAACATTTAAATACATGTGAAAGAACACAAATTCTTTACAAAACGCTGTATTTCCACTTCATTCATTTACTTTAAAAATGATATTCTAATAATAGCTAACATTTATACAATACTCGCTATGAGCCAGCAACAATAAGGACTTCACAAATGTTACCTTCTTTGATCCTTACAACAACGCTAGGAGGTAGGTAATATTATTATACCCATTTTACAGATGAGGTAAAAAGAGGTTAAGTAACTTGTCTAGGGTCACACACTACATATTATTTTCAAAACTGTCTTGCTTGTCTGAGTTTCCTTCCAAACTTCCTTTTGTTCCCTTTTAAAAAGAAATATTGCAGTGCCCTTCTTTTCTTGTCACTGTTATTGCTACTTACTTCCCCCACCCCACTTAAACTCCCTCCTTAAATTGAAAACTGAAAAAAGAAAGAGGATTGTATAGTAAAGCAACTCAACAATTAATATACATACGTACATACAGATTTAATGAGACAGCTAGGTAAATCAGTGACTAGAGCACAGGAGTCAGAGTTAGGAAGACCTCAGTTGAAATCATAACCCAGCTGCTTGCTAGCTGAGTGACCCTGGGCAAGTCACTTAGCCTCTGTCCACCTCAGTTTCCTTATCTGTGAAGCGGAAATAGTAATAATGTCTATCTTCTGGAATCATTGTGAGGATAAAATGAAAAAAAAATTGTAAAGTACTTATAAACCTTAAAGTATTACCTAAATGTTAGTTGTTTCTTCTTCTTAGCTTTATTTCATAATACTTGATCCAGTCTTATGGTGGGTGAAAGATGAAATGACTGAGGAAACAAAGGTTGGATCTTCCAAGCATATTGATTCATTAAGCAACGTGTGCCAATTACTCAACAAATAGGGATCAAGCCACCTCTGCTTGGGTTAGACCCGAATAATACAGGTGGAGACAGACCACGTTAAAAACAATGAATCGAATAAGGACAATCAATGAAAAGGGAACAATATGACATCGGTAATCTAATTTTTAACTGGATGAAAGAGTGGGCATTTTCCAAGTTGGCAGGGGGTGAGTGAACAGGTGCCATATCCTGAAACCAGAAAAGGAGGCATCCCTTTCCTCAAGTGTCTCTAAACTATCAAAGGACTATGGAAACAATAACTGATTGATCAGTATGGGGCCATTTTCAGCTAAGACATGGGTTGCTTGAGATGTACAATGAGAGAAAACTCCTTGCATCAATCTTTGGATCTGACTGAGTTTCTGGTTAGCATAACCTAGTTAAGAGTTTAGGGATAGTTAAGGGTCTCTAAACAGCAGGTAGGGCGTGGTCCAACTTTCCAGCCAAGCAGGCTTAGGTTCAAACAATACAATAAGATTTTGAAAAAGCTATTTATTTATTTGTAATTTTCAGCATTCACTTTTATAAGATTTCGAGTTCTAAATTTCCTCCTCCCTCCCACCTCCCCAAGATGGCATGCAATACAATAAGGTTTTCTCCCAATCCCCACAAGTGAATAACATTTTCTCAAAAGAAAGAAGTTAAACTAGATCCATAATTGAATAGAAAGAGAACTGAGCCAGCTCTAGAATTGAGGCTCAAAATGGTTCACTCAATTCCCTTACTGTCCTAATTTCCTCAGTCTATCATTTTAGCATAGTTGAAATGTTTTGGAGGCTGAGTCTCTTTCATAGTATTTTTTTTTTGCTTTTTTTTTGGAGGGCAGTTGGGGTTAAGTGACTTGCCCAAGGTCACACGGCTAGTGTTTTGTGTTAAGTGTCTGAGGCCGGATTTGAACTCAGGTACTCCTGACTCCAGGGCCGGTGCTCTATTCACTGCGCCACCTAGCCGCCCCTCTTTCATAGTATTTTAAATATCTCACTCAAGTTTGGGTCATCTGCCCCCTTGATAAACATGAGATCTGGTTTCATTCAAGTCACTATTAAAAGTGCTGAGTGGACTGGGTCCATGATAGATCCTGGGGGCCATTCCCTTGGAGAAATCTCTTAAGGTTGACATTGATCCATTAATCATTGGATTTTGGGTATGCTCTTTCACCATTTCCAAATCCACTTCAATGTGCTATCAGTTTTAGCTCATGGCTACAAGACATCATCTTGTCTACAAGACATCATGATCAAGTTTGTCAAATGCTTCGAGGAAGTGCAGGTACCATATATCTCAAGCATCACTCCCATCTTCTACTCTAGTTATCCTGTCACAAAAGCAAATGTGGTTAGTCTAGCATGATTTTCTTGATGAACTCATCTAACCCTTAGTGGTCACTGCTTCCTTTTCCAAATAGTTATTAACAAACCCCACAATCACATGATGTAGAATTTTTACAAGAATCAAATTCAAGTCACAATTCCATAGTGTGCAAACCCCACCCTCTTCCGTTTTCTTGAAAATCCAGACAACATTTGCATATCTCCACTTCAGTGGTACCTTTCAACACTATTTTTCAAAGAACCCTGACAGTGGCTCATCAATCACGCCTACTGGTTCTTTCATGACCCTGAAATGTAGACTCAAACTCATAGAAAACAGCCAGTTCATCTTTTGCCATCTCCTCACCTATATTCACTCAGTCACATTTGCTCTATCCTTCACAATCCAAAGATCATTCAAGGAACAGAGAGGGTAGAGTTCTGCAAAACCGACTGTTTTTACCTGCTGTCTGTCTTCTGTTATCCTTAGCCCATCTATTCCCCAAGAATGGTGCCAATGTCATCTTTGATAGCCTCTTTGTCCCTTATGTACCTAAAAAAGCTCTTTGTGCATTCAATGCTATCCCAATTGCACTGAACTTTCATAAGAACATTGTTATTATGAAACCAAGTCAGTCACACATTTATCCTCAATATTTGCCTTTGCTTTGATCTTCCATCCTATCTTTTCAAAGTCTAAATTGATCGATGACCTTATTTCGCATTCCTTTTGCTTATTTGGAGACTGGCTCCTCCTTTCCTCATCAGAGTTGGGTTTTGTCATTAGAATATTGTTTTTGAGAATGCACCATCCTTCTTGGATAACTTACTCCCTGACATTTTTGGCCATGGTATCTTACCTATCCTTTCTCTTTTCTTTCTGTCCTCGACACCTGTTATTTCAGAAACTAGAGGGTGCCGTTATTAAGCCTCACTTTCTTTTCCTTGTCTATCACAAACTTGAAAATCAAGTAGTCAGTTCCTCCCAAAATTCTCATCATTCCTACTCTGGCAACAAATTCCTTCTTATTGGCCAAATCAGGCCCAATCTTGGCACTTCTTTCTCCTTTTGAAGAATAAAAACATCATTAAGTCAAGCCAGGCTTTTATTAGCTGTTCTACTTTTAGCAGAGAGAAAGAACTCCAACAAATGTCTGGATAATGAAAGTCTTCCATAACAACTCTGTCAACCCCCTTCACCAGGTTTATGTTCCCTTTTTCCACTTCATTTCTTCTGTGTGGCCATGTGCTCCATAGTATATATTCACTACAATGTTGTTTCTGTTTCTTATGTTGACTCTCACCAAAATGGTCTCCACCATATCTCTTCACTCATGGCTTTCCTCACACAAGAAAATCTTAATAGATAGTGTTACTGCATGATTCCTGTTGGATAATATGTTCTTTTTGGAATAAAAAATGAATCCTTTCATAGGCATATTCCAGTTGAACCACATCCCTCCAAGTCTTGGTAATACCTAGGAGGCTCTCATTCCTCTCCAGGCTGCACTGGAGACTTCCTCTTGCATGCCCCCATTCCAAGTGCTCATGTGGCCCCCGATCCCTGCTTTCTGCTTCCTTTTATGTGTTGTCACTCCTTGGGTCTGAGCTTTAGGAAAATTGCATTAGTGATTTTTCTCAGCTGTTTATTTTCCAAATCTGCTTTTCTCTTCCAAAATCCTGCCTTTAAGAAGCAGTAAGTAGTACCACCAATAATTTAAAAAGTCTTTGGTTTCTTTGCCAATTCACAATCTCTTGCAATTCTATTGCCTGCCATATAAATCAGAAGTGGATATTGGTTTTCAGGTTTCACATGTCTTCAGAGGCTGTCCATTACAGCCTCTATGCATGGCCTTGGAAAGATAACATACCTCCTTATTGCTCAGGGAGGACTGACATATGGCCTCCTTGACCCTCTTCCACAAGGATTTTGCTATGTTGTCTTGGACAAGTGGCAACCTCTCTGGACCTCTGTTTCATCATCTGTAAAATGAGAAAGCTATACTTGATGGCCTTTGAGGTTCCTTCATATTCTAAAGCCAGGATCCTATTATGAATCACCAAATGGCTTCCATCTTCTTCTCTGTGACCTGGACAATGTATCTTTTTTTATTCCTGGTGGCATCTGTGAATCTACATCATTATTCCTTGGAGAATGAGATGCTTCCTCCTCACATGCCCCATCACATCCCTCTATGGTAAGAGCCTCAGTCTTCTTGTGGGATCAATGGTCCTTCTTTCCTTTCCTTCTCTGGGTCATATTCTCCCACCTCCTGAGTCAACTTATTATTTCTTTCTACACCTTCTTCTTCTTCTTTTCTTCTTCTTTCTCCACCTCTTCCTTGTCCTTCTCTTTTTCTTCTTCTCCTCTTTCTCCTCTTTCTTCTCTTCCTCCTCTTCTTCCTCCTCCTCTTCCTCCTCCTCTTCCTCTTCCTCCTCCTCTTCCTCCTCCTCCTCCTCCTCTTCCTCCTCCTCTTCCTCCTCCTCCTCCTCCTCCTCCTCCTTCTTCTTCTTCTTCTTCTTCTTCTTCTTCTTCTTCTTCTTCTTCTTCTTCTTCTTCTTCTTCTTCTCACCTTTTCCATTCTTTCAGGGAAGGAAAACATTTCTCTGATAATTTAGAGAATAGAGAGGCATCCCTCCTCCCAATTTCCTCTTCTTTTCTGGCTAGGAAGCCAACCTGTGTTTTGTTCAAATGCAGCTTTTCTTTGGCATCAACAACAACTGCAGTTGTGGTAAGACTGGAGAATTTCCAGGAAAGAGAAACCAGAATGATTGAGGACACATAGGAGTGGGGCAGAGATTGCTATATTAGGGCAGATTTAAAAAACAAACCAGCCAACCCACATAGAAGGCCTGAATCTGGAAAGGTGAAGACTGAGATGCTACATGATAGATATTTCCAAAGTTGGGGTTGGAGGGTGTCAAGGAAGAACTTGGGCTTTTTTACTAACATCCCAGATATGTAAGAGTGGAGGGGCTGCCCTTAAGGTATAAATGGATATTTTTAAGACAGATAAAAGGAAGTTACATTTCATGTTTTGAAATACATTATTCATAGAGGTGACAATGGTTGAAACATAAAGGCAGGTTTGAGAAGGATGTTAGTAAATTTGTGGATAAAAATGAGTAAGAGGAAGTTAGGGAGGGTGGGGAATAGGACATCATTAACTTTTGGAGGCTGACATCAGGAAGGCCAAGTATGACTTCTCATTGGTGTCTTCATTTGAGACAGCTTGCCCCATGGACCTAATCCAATGGGCCTTGCTGATATTTGCTTGAGAGAGATAGTTACTTTTTAGTGAACTCTCATGAAGGGTTAATTAAACATTCAGACCACATCAGGTCCTAATAAACAGACCTCTTTCCTTCTAAGGGTTTTAGGATTAGAATTTTTGCTCAAGATTTGTCCTAGGCTCTTCTCATTATTTTCTTCTCCAAGCAGCAAGGTGGGTGGAGTCCAGACCACAGGCTGGAACTCCTTGTCTACTCGGGGGAAAGAGGAGGTGATTCAAGCAATCAAATGTTCCCTCATCCCAGGCGAAACAGAGTGGAAGGGTAAGGAGGAAGAGGGACCTTCTCCTGAAGGGTGGAAGGACAAATTCATTGCCCTTTGAAGTCTGAGAAGCTGGTACCCTGTGAGCTCAGTTGTCCCTGTAAGACTGAGAGGACAGAGCCATCTTGCTCCTCAGAAGCTTTCTCTGTGGTTAATTGACCTGTATGAGGGCAAGGTGGAAGGGTTGAGTAGGTGGCTGAGGGTTACACCAACAGTCCAGCATATGGAATATCAACTCACAAGTCTGTGGTCAGAATCCAGAGGCGTGTACTCTGACTCACTTTAGCTGAGCCTGGACAGTCAGCATTGACCTTTTGTGGCTGACATAGGTAATGGAGAGAATGAACTCTAGGAGTGAAGCTGGGGTCACTGGAGGAGGGATGGAATGAGAGAGAGGAAGAGAGGCAGGAATGACCAATAAGGAACCAATAAGTTATACAAGGGGAATTTCCCAGGGACAAGTATTCCAAACCTGAATCCAGGCTTGATGCTGTGTGGAAAATAGAGGCAGATTGGTAGAGTGGATAGTGCTGAAGTGAGAGCTAGGGAGAAATGACTGCATATTCCAACTCTGTCACTAACTAGCTATGTGACCACCTGTAAATCACTTAACCTCTCAGAGCCTCAGTTTCCCCATCTATAAAATGGAGATGATAAAACCTGCAGGACCTACCTCACAGGGTTATTCTGAAACATCAAATGGGATAATCAATGTTAAAAAAAATTTGTGAATTATCAAATGCAATCTAACCTCAATAAATCAAGACCCTACCATTTGGGAATTTGTAAACATTTCAGTAAAAAATGAAGCTGAGGTTAAGTTCTGAACTATCTGTGAAGAGAGGGTTTGCTAAGCAAGCAACAAGCTGATCTCACAAGGGGAGTTCAAACTACCCAAGAAGGAAATTAACTATTTCAAATGCTGCTATGCATCAAGTGTTAATTGGTGTGAGATCACTAACCTCGCTAATCTTCGTGTAGAGAAGGTGAAGCCAAGGCCTCCCTTGCATACAAAACAATTCGTAAAACATGTACCTACTATCTATCCCAAGCACATATGCTATTATTAAAGGAGGGGTGGTGGTAGTGGTGTCATTTTATGTTCTAGTCTTGGAAACAAAATGAACCGGCTAATACTGTGATGGTTTCAAATCATTCTTAGATGTCCACACAAGGAGATGCTCCAATGTCCTTGAATAAACAATGCTTTGTTGACTCTAGTTGGAGTTACTGAATTTGCTTGAATGTTGGAGATGGAAATTTCTTAATGAATATCTATGATGTAGAACAGATCTCTCACTAGCTCAGAAGGGCAACAAGAGCTCTTCCTTTGGAAAAATGGGGAGGGATGACGCAGAGATTCCTAGAATGTTACTTGTGGAAAGGTCCTTAGAGACCATCTAGTTGGACCTCCTTGTTTTACAGATGATGTAACGTTTCCTTGAGGAGACCGGGAGAGTTACAATTAGGAGTTAGTGTAGTTTTCTTCCTCTCTCTATTAGTCATTTTGGGTAGCATCCATGAAAGCAGACAGAGCTTGGGAGAGATGCTTCTCTTGGTACACTGGCTGCCAGAAGCGTGGTCTCTGGAGGAGCTCATAAAATTAGAACATTTTAGGATTGCAAAGGACTTAGAGATCACACGGTATAATTTATATTTCACAAAATATATTATATATTTAACATTTGTAATATAATGTAATATATAAATGTAAAATATATTTTATAATATAATTATATAATCCAAATTTTATGGAAGAGGCAAATGAAGTGATTTGCCCTAAGTCACACAGTGAAGAACAGCTGGGACCTGAACCTACATCTTAAACCCATGAGTGATGAGATGGTGTCTTGTCTTCTCATCCTGATGCCTCCCTGATAAGCATGTTGTAACTTGTCATCATAAGGCTGAAATCATAAGGAAGAAATCAGAAGCAGGAAGAGAAGGAAGTCTGTTTCTGGGATGGCTAAGAGAAATGGAGCAGGGGATGAGGATAGAAGGGGAGAAACCTTGGCACTTTGTCCCATGGGGAAATATCTGTTTGAAGTCATGGATCTCGTACCTGGGCATTGCTTCCTTTGAATCCTGATGTCAGGCTCTCATCCTTCACTGCTTGTCTGGGCAGGTATAAGTTGTGCCCGAAGCATTGTCTGGTGGGTGGCAAAATAATCATAACTTACATAGAACTTTAAGATGAACAAAGCATATCCTTTGCAACCCTGTGAAGTGTTATTGTCCCCATTTTATAGATGACAAAACTGAAGTTTAGGAAGGTCCAACTGTGGTTTTCCCAGAGTTACCTAATTAGTGAGTTTCAGAGCTAGAATTCAAAGCCAGGTCTTCTGACTCCCAAGATCAGTATTATTTCCTTTTTTTCCACATAGCCTAATAACTCTTTGGTGAAGTCTTCCAATGGATGACTTGAAAGCAACTTTAACTGTTAGTGATGCAGGCTACATCCTGATGTTCTTTCAGCAATCACAGGACCATATATTTAGAACTAAAAATGATCCCCCAAGGTCATCTAGCTTAATTCTTTCATTTTGGAGTTGAGTCAACTAAGGATCAGAGAGGTTACAATATGACTTGTCCAAGATCACAGAAGCAGTGAGTGGCAGACATGGTTTGAGTCCATTTCCTCTGCCTTCAAATTTAATACTTTTTCCAGTACATTAAGGGTTTAACTGCTGGGATGCTGATAGTCAAGTTACTGTTCTCTTGGGATACAGGGGAAGAATGGGTGAGTCATGTGATAAGGATGAGGTAGGTCACTCAGAAATTGAAGCAAAGGGAGCAAAATCATTGCTGTAGTGTGGTGCTGAGATATGGGAGACAGCAGACGTGGAGGTGGTATGGTTCAGGTTGCATCAAAGACACTGCAGTTGGCAAACAGGAACTGGCCAAAAAAAAAGCATTATCAGGAGCAAGCTGGGGAAGCAGGAGAACAGGAAAGTCAAGTTATTCTGGGAGTAGAACCAGACACAGAGCAGCAGTTTGCCATGCTCAGCCAGTGTTCTAATTTAGCAGTTTTTTGATGGTTGGTCACACATGTTGTCCATTTTTCTATCTTCTTTTATAAGGTCTAGCTGTCAGCACTCAAGACCAACAAATAGGAATATCCCATAAATGGCATATTTTTGAAGTTACTTCAAGGAAGAGGTAAGGTCTCTCAGTCAAACAGCATGGACATCTCTCCTGAGTCCAAACCACTGTTTGAGTACTTTTATAAAAGGTATATGTTTCTAGTGCCAAGTCCCCACTTTGGTACAAATGGTCATTTACCCCTGCTGGGAAGCTCTTAGTAGGTACCGGAATTCAGTTCCATTGAACAAGGATTTACTGAAGACCTATACTAACAGAGGACTAATAAAGCAAGATAGAGATGGGCGTGATAGAGAGAGACATACAAAGTTGGCACAGGGCCCTCCCTCTCTAATTTTATTAGTTCTCAGAAAACTTCTTTCTTTTCTCTTCCTTGTATTTTCTAGAGGAAAAAAAAAGGAAAAACGTCCCCAAAGAAGTCTTATTCATATATTTTATTATAGACTCCAGCTCAGGCACCACCTTAGTTTAATGGTATATTAGATGATTTTACAAATTTATAGCTAGAGGTTTACATCACAGACAGCTGGAATGAATGACAATAAATTAATTTAAAGTGCTACAAAAGTGCTCCCTAAAGTATATGGTGCTTATGAGCTCTGGGCTAATAATTTATAAATGTGTATCTTTTATAATCCTGGTCTTAAGTCCTAGTTAAAAAGCAGTCACATGACATAAATTCTTTTTTATTAATATTACAAATGTGTAAGTTGGATGATGAGGGTCATGATCATTAGCATCTCAAATAGTCCAAAGTCCACATCATGGATATTTCTATTCCCATTCCCATCCCCAACTCCTCGAGGGCCCAGAGGTTATGGCAATCCTTGTGTTTCACTGTGTCCAGCATCCAAGGATAGGATGGCTGGCTAGTGGCTGATGCTGCTTCTCCAGTTCCACACTCCTTGGAATTTCACTTTTTATTGGCTTCCTTTTGCGTTCTGTTTCATTTTAGTGAATCAGTTCCATGGCTTGGACTTAAATGAAGGAATCAGAGAATGTCAGAGCTAGATGGAACTTTGGAGTTCTCTTCTACTCTCCACTTTTGCAGATGAGAAAATTAATACTCAGGCTGTCTTCAAGGAACAATGTCCAGAAGAGCAAAATTAACTTTTCACTTAATGGTATCCAAGTCTAGAGGGTGTGAGCAGCCTATATCAAAACTGGTGAATGTCTTTGAAAGCGTTGATTGTTAATGATAAGGATGCATACACATACATACACATATGTGTACAAACTCACGCACCTACTTACACACACAATGGATTGACTTTGGAAAATCACCTAAAAGTACTTTAAAGTATTTATTTATTTTTAGTTTTCAACATTTACTTTTTTTTTACTTTTTGGAGTGGGGAGGGCAGGGCAAGTAGGGTTAAGTGACTTGCCCAAGGTCACACAGCTAGTAAGTGTTAAGTGTCTGAGGCTAGATTTGAACTCAGATCCTCCTGACTCCAGGGCTGGTGGTCTATTTACTGTACCATCCAGCAGCCCCTCAACCTTCATTTTAAAAAAGATTTTGAGTTCCAAATGTTTCCCTTTCCCTCCCCTCTCCCCTCTCCAAGATGACATGCAATCTGATATAAGCTATACATGTATGATCATATTAAACATATTTCCACATTAGTCATATTGTGAAAGAAGAATCAGAAAAAAGGGAAAATCATGAGAAAGAAAAAACAGCAACAAAAAAAGAGAAAGTAGTCTGCTTTGATCTGCATTCAGTTTCCATCGTTCTTTCTCTGGATGTGGATGGCATTTTCCATCATGAGAATGTTGGAATTGTCTTAGATCATTGTATTGCTGTGAAGAACTGTCTATCAAAGTCGGTCATTGCAAAATGTTGCTGTTACTGTGTACAGTGGTCTCTTAGTTCTGCTCACTTCACCCAACATCTGTTTATGCAAGTCTAAAATCACTTTTGATCACCACATTTAGGAGGTCAGAGCAACAGAACGGCAGGGATGACAAGTATGGATAATAGCCCCTGATGAGGACCTCATCAGCCTCCTCCCATTCTGGAGGTCACTGATGGTAGCAGATAAGGGCAGGCAGAAAACAGAATCTCTGGGTTGGTGTAATCAGGTGGTTCCAACCGTGGAGGTTTGGTCATCGATGAGCTCGAAAGTATCCAGAGGAGGGCCATTAGCATGGCCAAAGGACATGAGTTCTCACAACACGAGGATGATTTGGAGGCACAGGTGATACTTAGCCTGGAGAATGGGAGACGTGGTGGCAGCAGGAGTGCTATTGTCAAGCATCTGAAGCATTGTCATATGAAAAAGTGATTTGTATTACTCGGACCTAGAACAATGAGTAGAACTTGCAGAGAGGCAGATTGTATCTCAATGTAAGGAAAAATGTCCTAACAACGAGTTGTTCAGTCATTTCAGACTCTTTGTGATTCCATGTGGTATTTTCTTGACAAAGATACTGCCATTTCCCTCTCCAGCTTATTTTGCTGATAGGAAACTGAGACAAACAAGGTTAGGTGACTTGTCCAGGTTCACACAGCTAGGAAATTTCTGAGGCTAGATTTGAACTCAGGAAGATGAATCTTCCTGACTCTTTGCCTGGTCCCTGACAATTAGAGCTATCAACAAATGCAATAGTTTCCTTTAAGGCAAGGTAGGTTCCTCTTCACTGGTTTTCTACTGTTTTACTGTGGTCCTCTGGGCTTTGTGTATTATATTAAGGAAGCCTTGGATTCTAGGGTCTTCCTCAAAGTACTGGAAGCCTGTATGTGACAAGTCTGTGACAGCATTGTTCTTGATAAAGCTTTACAAAACCTTCCCTATTCCTTTAATTGTACATGGGTCAGAAGGTGCAGGGCCTTTGCCAGAAGAGGTTGAGATTACCTTGGTAGTTTCAAAAATGAGAGGAAGGAGAAGAATAAAGAGATGGGATAGTTTTTTTTAAATCATTACTTCTTTTTTATTTAGTATTTTACTTTTTCCTCGGTTACATGTAAAAACAATTTTTAACATTTGTAAAACTTTGAGTTGTAAATTTCTCCCTTCCTTCTCCCCCTTCTCCCCACATTGAGAAGGAAAACAATTCAATATAGGGTCATGGGATAGTTCTTTATTTTAGTTGGAGAAGCAGGGACATGGGATCATTAGCATATCATTTTATTTGTGGAAAAACTGAACAGATTTGCTTTATCCACAATCTGTACTTGTCTACCAGCAAGGAGAAGAATGATTAAAGCATCTACTAGAGTTGATTTTATATTACACTTTTAATAAATATTTATCATTTGACTGACAGGTGACTTTCTAAAAATACATATTAGATAGTTTTCTTCACTCCTCCCAACCTTGCCCAGAATTCTCCTGCCTCCCTTGGTGTTTTTGCTTATTCCAGATTGTCCCCCCTCCTCCATTTTTCTGTTGGATTCTCACCTGACCTTTAAAGCACCACAAACACCACCTCTTCCCTGAAGCCTGCCTTGATCCTTTTGGTCAGTTCCAGTCTTCCTCCTTAGACCTTGTCCATAGCACTTAGGTCTTCAACTTTCACACTTCTCATGTATTACTGTTTATCTGTGTTTGGGTCTTCCCCGCCTCCTACTTTCTAAGTCCCATGAGGGCAAGGATAGTGAATCATTCAAGCTTTGTATCTAACTCAGTGCTTTGCACACAATGTATGCCTTCCAATTATCGAATGACTGAATGCCAGTCTTCTTTGTCCAGTCCCCTCCAAGACCTGCTTTTTCCTCATTTGGGGGGAAAAAAAGGGTTACCATTTCTGAAGCTGCTAATGAGTAAAGACACGGAGATGGGAGAAATGGGCATTGCTTAAGATAGTAAGTGGTGAAGAGAACATTTCTCTAATCTGGTTAATCCTCAGGCTAGAGTTTACAGAATATTACATTTGTCAGTGCCTGGGCCCCAGCTGGAAGTCCCTCCCTTCAGTTGTTTACATAATTTTATATGCCTCATAACTATTTCTTAGAGCTCATTAATATAATAACAATAACCCATTTGCATATATATTTGTACTTATACAAAGCATTCACAGCTTGTATTACTAAAAAAGCCCATAAACACTTGCAAGAAAACAATGTATGTTCTGAGTTCCAAAAGGGAATGCCAGGGGTGGACCAGGAGTGCAAAGGGCAACTTATTATAGATTTGGTGAACAATCTGCAAAACAGTATAGTAATATTTATGCCACCGTTGCTGATTTTCACAAAGCCTTTGACTCAGTTCTGAATTCATGATGTTCATACACTAAAATATACATAGAAATAGATTAAAATCTAAAAAATAGAAATATATGAAAATGTGTAGAAACAGACCTTCAATATACTGAGAATGCTAGAGCATTTGAGATCCATATGAAATATTGTTCTCTGAAATACCATTCCTACACAATAACAAATGAAATAAAAATTTCCAGGGAAACAGTTTAAGCTCATTAAGCCTTTTCTCAAATCCATTATTATCTTTTCTAAGTTGAACTGATGTGGCTCCCAAATTAAAGAGGAGAGTTGAACAAAAACATCTTATTAGTTCATTGATATATAGGTGAAGCTATATAACTTCACCAAAATACTCATTAAACATCTCTGTCATATCATAGAATCTTTCTTCAATGATATTGAAATAAATGATGGTGATAATGAAATTGAAATGAAATGGAACTTGGTAAGTGTAACATTCTTAGCACAAGTCAAGAAATGTTAGAGACCAGAGACTTTGAACTTGAACCAGGAAGTCCCATTGTAACAATGATGTAGCCACAAATGCCTTGATCACCTTCAGATAAGACACATTGAATGCGAATATATTAAAGAGAAGACAATGTTAAGAGAATTACCAGCACCTTGAAATCAAAGCTGAATGAGAAAATGCGTTTAAAGCCATTGTTCATCCTTGAAGAAGACTGACTTACTTAAGATAATTAACACCTGGACAATAGTAGTCTTCATATGCACCTTCATCACTATAAAATGGCTCATAGTATATCTGGAAGGGACCCTAACAAAAAGTTATACAGTAACAAAATACAGATTCATCAGCCTAAGGCAGCTACTAAAAAAGGAGAAAGAGAAGTGATAGAAATCCTTGGAATCTGTTAAACACTTAACAAAAAAACCCTATGGAAACACTTTGGGAACAAACAGATCGCTTCACTGATCAACAGTCCAGGCTGACAACAAATACTTGCCGTTGGACTATTGAATGGAACCAGAAGTAGTTTACCTCCAGATGGAGCTTATGAAATAGGGGAAGGTACAAGAAAAGAATGCAAAGCCCTCCATGGGCAAGATCTGAACCCAGCCAACACTATGTTGACAAAGAAACATTGAATGGATGACTGCCTAATTGGAGTTTGTTTGAAGAAACTAGGGGAGAGGGGTTATAAGGGCCGTGCAGGGATCAGTCATCACCATTATAAATTACAGAATGGAGGCGGCTAGGTGGCGCAGTGAATAGAGCACCGGCCCTGGAGTCAGGAGTACCTGAGTTCAAATCCAGCCTCAGACACTTAACACAAAAATCTAGCCGTGTGACCTTGGGCAAGTCATTTAACCCCAACCGCCCTCCAAAAAAAAGCAAAAAAAAAAAGATAAATTACAGAATGATTATTGCTAGGGAAACTAGACTCAGAGATCAATTTAGATTAACTAAGGAAATAGAGGAGCCTGTGCAGGTCATCACTGAAGGTGTAAAAAGTTAGTACCTGCTAAATACCTAGTAAAACATGGCTTTGTGGCTAGAATTATACATTAGAAGCTTACTGTCTTTCATGGACTGCCAGATGATAAATTCCCATAGTATAAATACAGACCACAAAATATCCTGGAGAACTTAACCAATAAACTCTATTGGAATCAGACCATCACCACAGAATGAACTGTTGCCTACTATCCTCTAGATATATAATGCTGATACATAAAAATTTAAGAAGGTTTTAAATATGTATCTCCCTATCAAGCACTCATAATCTCCAAACCACCTGCATTGAAAATCCTTCCAAAAATAAAGACAACACAGGAGATCAAATCCATGTTGGAAAAGGAAGAGGTGCACAGACATCATCTGTGATGTCCAGTTTGCCTACAGAGAATGAGTTTATAGCCTAATACAATCATAACTACCAATTCAACTTTGAAAGGCAGTTCAGTTATTCACTTCTACAATAGTCTGTAAAACATTAATTATAGATGAGTACCAAGCAGACCATCTCTGTTTGAATCATATCAAAAAAGATAGGAAGCAATGAGATAATCATGACTTAGGTGGTCCAGTGGGTAAGAGTTCTAGTTTTGATGTCAGGAAGACCTGAGTTCAAATCTCACCTCAGACACTTACTAGCTGTGTGTCTCTGAGTAAGACACTTAGCCATTACCTTCCTCAGTCTCCTCATCCATAAAATGGGTATAATAAAGCACTTGGCTCACAAGGTTGTTGAGAGGATCAAATGAGAGCATTTGTAAAGCATTTGCAAACCTTAACGTGTGATAGAAATGATAGTAACATAAGGATAATGATCATAAAAATAATATCTGGTATTTATAGAAAGCTTTAAGGTTTACAAAGAGTTTGACATGTATTCTCATGTGAATCTTACAACTCTGTGAAGTAACTGTTCTAAGCATTATTATTTTTTTATTTCGTAAATAAGGAAGCTTAAAGAAATGACAGGACTTGCTCAGAAGTCACACAGGGTGTGGAAAGTGGGATGCGCACCCATTTCTCTCCTGCTGCCTGCCTAAGACCCTGACCAGCCCAAATGGGGCCTCTGTGTGCTGGAGACCCGCTTCCCAATGGAAAGGTTGGCTTTTACATTGCAGAACATTACTCAGGACTAGGGAAGTTCTTCAGTTGATCAGAGTGTAGCCATCAGGTCTTCACCTAAGTTTCCATTAAGTGCTTGTGAATTGATGCTCATTTCCAGAAAAGAAAACATCTTCTCTCCCTTGACCCCCTTCCCGTCCACGTAACTGGTCCCCTAGTTATGCTATAGTGGCGGCTTCTCTTATCTCCTGTCAGGGCTCACAGAACAGAGTACAGTGTATATTAATCAATTTGCTTCTGCCGGCTCACAGACAATGGATGCTTGGTCGGATAAAAGTGCCAATTAATAGGAAATGAAAACAGAAAAAAAAAACAGCAAAAAGCACAGACCTTCTCTAACAGCCCTTCATTCCTTGACTGATGCACACACAGACACACAGACACACCAGATCTGCACTTGTAATGCTTACCAATGGTAGCTTATTTGGGGGGTTTGATGGTGTAGGGAGTAGATGTATTGTTTTTAATGGGCTGCCTTGAGGCAGAGAATTCCTCTGGACCCTCTTTTCATGATTTGCAAACATTGTGGGAAGTGACAGCCCTGGGGTGAGATAGACCTGCTAGGGATGGGGGTGGGGTGGGAGTGGGAGTGTGCAACAGGGAAAAACCAGCTAAATATAGCCTATGCCTAGAAAACTGGGCTGAAGTCCAAGGCTTTTAGAGGAGCTGCATTCTGAAATTCGGGGGTTCTTGCTTGTTCCAATACAATGAACTTTGATCCTGGGCCATTGCTAGTTATCTCTGCCTTTGTCTTATTACTGGACTCCAATGACAGTGGAAGAAAGAGTAAAATTGACGACTTTGTAGAGTCCCATCCACTCAGATCCAACAATTCACTTGCAAGTTAAGACATACATCAGCGGTTCTCTTTGAGAACAAAGGATGAGCAACAAGAATAGAAGTTAAGTACCTACTGTGTGCAGAGTCCTGGGCCAGACGTTGAAGAAGAGGTGAAATTTAGGCAAGACAAGGTCTCTACCTTGAAATCTAATGAGGGTGGAAGACACAGATTTGATTCAATTCAATTAACAATTTTGGGAGCAGCTAGGTGGCGCAGTGAGCACTGACCCTGGAGTCAGGAGGACCCGAGTTCAAATATGACCTCAGACACTTAACACTTACTAGCCAGGTGATCTTGGGCAAGTCACTTAGCCCCAACTGCCCTGCCTTCCCCCCACCCTCAAAAAGAAAAAAATTCAGCACCTACAGTGTGAAAAGCATAAGGCTAGGTACTCTGGATACAAACAAGAAAAGAAATACAGTCATTGCCTGTTGTAGGCCAAGACTTTCAGGGGTCTTGGCCACATTAGCTCCCCAGTTCTACAAAGGGCATTAGGCAGCTATGCAAGGAGAGTATAATCTTGATGAGCGGATGCTCTCATTGGTTTCATGAATATCTTAAGAAAGTACTGAGTTAATTCATGAATATCTAAAGAAAGTACTGAGTTAATTTGGAAGTCTTGATTGTAATATCCTGTTTGTGCCTCTGGACATGGTCCTAGGATAAAGAGCTTAATAAGTGATTGGCTTTGGGCTATGGTAGAGAAAGATTGAGACCAAGGGTGGTTCCTTGCATTCTGCTAAGTGTATATAAACCTTGTATCTTCCATGTATCTTTGGCTCTGTATGAAATGGTTCTGCAATAAACAGACTATGGAATACATCCCTGTCTCTCTCCCTCTTTCTTATTCAGCTCTCTCTCTCTCTCTCTCTCTCTCTCTCTCTGTGTCTGTGTCTGTGTCTCTCTGTCTCTCTGTCTCTGTCTGTCTGTCTGTCTGTTTGTCTCTGTCTCTCTCTCTGTCTGTCTGTCTGTCTCTCTCTTTCTCTCTCCCTTTTATTTCACTCAGCTGGTAGCTAGGCTCTAGCTACCAGTCCACCTGGGGTGAAGGCCCAGGGGAAGGCTCAGGTAGAAGCTCTCTCACTTTCTCTTTATTTCACTCAGCTGGTAGCTAGGCCCAGACTGTGCTAGCTGCAGCAATTGCCTTCAAGGACTATACCTTCTTTTTACTGGAGGCACGGGGGAAACAGGTCTGCAAAAATGAAATACTACAGGGAGCAAAGAGAAGGGTTCATGAAATACTCACCCTAGGAGATAGCACCTGAGTCAAGCCTTGGAAGAACTAAAGGGTTCTAAAATGGAGAAGTAAGGAAAGAATACATTCTAGCAGGTAAAAACCCAGAGAGTCGGGAGATTGAATAGCAAGTTTGAGGAACAGTAAGTGGGCCATTTTCATTGGAACCTACAGTGTATGAAATGAATGTGTGAGAAATAGGGTTGGAAAGGTCAGCTGGGACTAGATTAAGAGGCACTAAATACCAGGCTGATGAGCCTGAATTTGTTGTCAGAGAGGCAGTAAGTAGCCGTAGAAGATTTTTGAGGAGGGGAATGACATGATCTCAGCTTTCAGCTGCAGTGCTTTAGTTATGTGAGATCTGAGGGAAGGTCCCAACAATATGAGTAAGGGAGGCGATGGCAATTGAGATGGGTACCGCTTAACAGTTTAGTCACCCTCCTGGGCATCTCTGCTCCTGCCAGAAACCAGCAGTGATCAAAAAAATAGGAAACACCTGCACATGCACTGTTGGTTAGGTTTGGAGAACTTTTTTTTTTTTATACACCTCCCTATCCCTAAATCAATTGTTATACAGAAGTGTCAGGAAACATTAGCACTTCATCTTTAACCACAGTTCTGGAAGAAATCCTCTGATAAGCAGATGTTTTGCCAACAGATCATCTGTGCAATGAAACCTATAAGGGGGAAGAGGTTGAAACCAGGGGGTTGTGTGTACTTGAGAGAATCCATGTGCAAGGCGGTAGGAGCAGAGGGAGAAGAAAGCTCATGTCTAGCTAAAAAATAAATAAAGGTTTCATACAATGCTCCAATAGCATTATGTGGTCAAGGGTATATTATGGTCCAGTGTGTGTGTGTGTGTGTGTGTGTGTGTGTGTGTGTGTGTGTGTGTGTGTGTGTGTAGCTGAGGGGGCAGGCTTTGAAAGACATGAGGAAGAAAAGGCCAAATGGGTCAGGGAAAACCTGAAGAGGAATCAGCTGATAGGAGGCCTGGCATGAGAGTGGGGGAACGTAAGAAAACTCGGCATCAGGGGAATCACTTAAAACCATATTGATTCCCTTTAGAAGTAAGAAAAGGCAGACACACAGAGCTGTCCAAGGATTTCTGCAGGGTCTCTCCTCACTCCCACCCCACCTCTACTTTAATGACTTTTGTTTGGGGGGGGGGAAGCCCAGCGTGTGAAGGATAAAAGTCCCCAAATGTTTCCTGGCCCCTTCTCCAGTGTGGGGCAATATCCTCCCACTGCCTGCAGGAGGGGAGGCACCCCAAGTCTGTCCAGTCCATGGAAGGGGCCATGCCAGGGCTCCCGGGCCTCTGCAAAGAAAAAAGAAGAAAAGAGGGAGGAGTACAGCTGGGTGGGAGTGGGGGGCACTGTGTCTGAACCTCAGGTCCCTGGATCTCCCCTAGCTCTACCCCCTCTAAAGAGCTGCAGAGTTGGGGAGGGAGTGAGGGGGGCTTCTCCAGCAAGCAGGGATAGCAGCTTCTTGGCAGTGCCTGGCAGTCTGTTAACAATAAACACTTTCCCAGCATCTCCCTGCATGTCATGTTATTAATCCTAATAGGGCCAGTTGGAGGCCAAGGTCTCGGCTTGAACATCTCTGGCATTTTTTGCAGCGTCCTTGGCCTGGGTCAGACCTAGGATCAAACATCTCCTCTGCTACTTGTTACCTGTGTGATGTTGGGCAAGTCACTCAAACTCTCTGTGAAACAAGGGAGCTGGATTAGTTCAGCCAACCAACAAGCATTTATTTAGGGAGTCCTATGTGCCAGGCATGGTGCTAAGCACTAATGCTACAAAGACAGCAAAAATACAGTCTCTGACCGCAAGCAGCTCACACTTACCTGAAGCGACCTTTAAGGACCCTTTGAGCCCCAAATCTAGGATCCTCTGACCCTGACAGCCTCCCTCCCCATTTTTTGACTGGTAAACGAATTGAACTACACGGGTCAGAATTTCCTTCAGTCAAGCATCCGGACTTTGCCACTAACATTGCCTTTGTGATCTTTACAGTAAGTCACTTAGACAATGTGATATAGCAGAAAAGGTATGGATTTGAAATCTGAGCCCCTGAGTCTGAATCTAGACTTTGTTACTTACTTACTGCCTGTGTAATCCTCAGTAAATTATTTCACCTCACTTACCTCACTTTCCTTATACGTAAAAGGAAGGATTTTTAATAGATGATCTTCAAGCTCTGACATTGCATATATCGAAAGTCCTTTATTTATCACAATAAATCAAATCAAAATGATAAACATTTACTGACCACCAACTGTCTGGAATAACGGCTAGAGTGTTAGGTTTGGAGTCAGGGAGAGCTGGCTTTATAGCCTGACTATAACTTATACTTTGTGATTGTGTGACCCTGAGAAAGTCAAGACTTTATTTTTCACAATTATTTTTTTATTTATTTTGTTAAATATCTCCCAATTACATGCAAAAAAACCCCCAAGAATAATCTTAAAATTTTGAGTTCTAAATTCTCTCCCTCCCTCCCAGCCTTCTCTCCTCCTTAAGAAGGCAAGCAATGTGATTTCAATTATCCACGTGAGGTCATGCAAAACATATTTCTGTATTAGCCGTGTTGCAAAAGAAAACACAAACAAAATAAATCAATACAAATAAAGAAAGTAAAAATAAGTATGCTTCATTCTGTATTCAGAGTTCATCGGTTCTCTCTCTGGAGGAGGACACCATTTTTCAACATGGGTCCTTTGAAATTCCTTTGGATCATTATCTTGATCAGAGTAACTAAGTCTTGTACAGTTTATCATCCTTACAATATTGTGATTACTATGTACCATGTTCTCCTAGTTCTACTTCACTTTGCATCAGATCATATAAATCTTCCCAGGTTTTTCTGAAACCATTCTACACATCATTCTTATAGCACAATAGTACTCCATCATGATCATATGCTACAACTTGTGAAGTCATTCCCAATTGAAGGGCATACCTGAAATGTCCAATTCTTTGCCCCTACAAAAAGAGCCATTGTGGATATTTTTGTACAAACAGGTCTTTTTTCCTTTTCTTTGATCTCTTTGGGGTACAGACTTAGTAATAGTATTTCTGGGTATGCACAGTTTTATAGCTCTTTGGGAATAGTTAGAAATTCCTTTGCAGAATGGTTGGATTATTTCACAACTCTACCAACAACCAATTTTTCCATAAGGCCACCAGCACTATCTTTTTCTGTCATCTTAACCAGTCTTATAGGTGTAAGGTGGTTACTCATGATATCACCTTTTATATCTAAATCATTAATTCATTTTGACCTTATCTTGGTATATGGTGTGAATGTTGGTCTATGCCATTTTCTGCCAAACAGCTTTCCAGTTTTCCAAGCAATTTTTGTCAAATGTTACATTCTTATCCCAAAAGTTTGGATCTTCATGTTAATCAAACACTAGATTATTGTGGTTGTTTACTATTGTGTATTGCATACCTAATCTATTCCACTCTATTTCTTAGCCTAGCCATGAACAATTGATATTTCTCTAATTGTTTAGATCTGTCTTTATTTGTTTAAAAAGTGTTTTGTAATTGTGTTCACATAATCCCTGGGTTTGTATTGGCAGGTAGACTCCCAAGTATTTTATATTGTCTGCAGTTATTTTAAATGAAATTTATTTTTCTATCTTTTCCTATTGCGTTTGTTGGTTGTATGTAGAAATGCTGATGGTTTATGTTGGTTTATTTTATATCCTGCAACTTTGCTGGTTATTAATTGTTTGAATAAATTTTTTTATTTGATTCTCTAGAATTCTTTAAGTATACCATCATGTCATCTATGAAGAGTGATAGTTTTGTTTTCTCGTTGACTATTTTAATTTCTTTTTCTTGTCTTTTTACTATAGCTAGCATTTCTAGTACAATATTGAATAATAGTGGTGATAATGGATATCCTAGCTTCACCACTGATCTTATTAGGAAGTCTTCTAGTTTATCTCTATTATAGAAAATGTTTGTTCTTGGTTTTAGAGAGATACTACTTTTCATTTTAAGAAAGATTGATTTCTACGCCTTCTAGTGGTTTTTTTTTTAATAGGAATGGGTGTTGTATTTTGTCAAAGGTTTTTTTCTATATCTACTGACATAATCATATGACTGTTGTTGCATATTGCTGTAATCTCCTTACTAGTATTTTCTTAATTTTTTTTCATTGACATTCATTATGGAAATTGCTCTGTGGTTCTCTTTGTATGTTTTTGCTCTCCCTGGTTTAGTTATCAAAACCACATTTGTGTCATAAAAAATTAATAGAACTCCTTCTTTACCTATTTAAAAAAATGTATATGGTATTGGAATTAGTTGTTCCTTAAATGTTTGGTAGAATTCACTTATGAATCCATCTGGTTCTGGGGATTTTTCTTAGGAAGCTCATTGATAACTTGTTCAGTTTCTTTTTCTAAGATAGAGTTAATTAAGTACTCTTTGTTTCTGGCTCTTTGCAATATTTTCTCCTTGACTTGGTTGTTATAGAATTTGGTTATAATATTCCTGGGAACTTTTATTTTGTGGTCTCTTTAAGAAGGTAGTCAGTGGATTCCTTTAAGTTCTATTTTACTCTCTGAATCAAAGATATCAGGGCAATTTTCCTTGATAATTTATTGAAATATGATGTCAAGGCTTTTTTTTTCATTATGGCTTTCAGGTAGTCCAATAATTCTTAAATATTCTCTCAATTAATTTTTAGGTCAGTTGTTTTTCTAATGTTATATTTCACATTTTCTGCTATTTTTCATTCTTTCAACTTTTTTTTTTGTTTATTTGTTTCTTTATGTCTCATGGAGTCATTATCTTCCACTTGCCTGATTCTAATTTTTAATGAATTATTTTCTTCAATGAGTTTTTGTACTCCCTTTTCCCCATTCACACAATTCTACTTTTTAAGGAGTTCTTTTTATCAGTGAATTTTTATACTTCTTTTTCCATTTGGCCAACATTATTTTGTAAGGTGTTATTTTCTTCAACATTTTTTTTGTGCTGCTTAACAAGCTGCTAAGTGTCTTTTCATTATTTTTCCTTTGCTTTAATTTCTTTACCTGTTCTTCCCTCTACCATTCTTACTTGACTTCAAAAATAAAATTTTTTGAGCTCTTTCAGGAATTCTTTTTGGGTTTGTCTCCAATTCACATTTTTCTTTGAAGCTTTGCTTGTAGCTGCTTTGATTTCATTGTCTTCTTCTGAGTTTGTGTCTTGATTTTCCATTTAACCATAATCATTTTTATGGTCTGGTTCTTTTTTTGTTGTCTGCTCATTTCCTGACCCTATTCCTTGATTTGGAACTTCATATTGATGTTGGGCTTTATTTCCAGTGACATGTATATGTGGGGAGGAAGGTCTTTCTTAAGTTTAAGGCATTTTTTTTTTGCAGTGTTGTTTTCAGAGTTAGCTCTGTGGTCTGGGAGTTTTCCATGCTTTCAAGCTGATGTGATCTGGGAAAAAGTGTGGTTATTCTTTTCTTGGTCTGGAGTCTGATCCTTACTTAGCAAAAACCCCTGATCCCTTGAGATTGTTATCAATGCTACTCCTCAGGACCCCTGTCCCCCTGGGACAGGGAAGTGATACTGTCTCTCAGCGTCCCTGCTTCCTTAGGGCCAGAATTAATGCTACTTCTCAGGGCTCCCATTTTCTCTTGACCGAAATTGCTCCTTGCTACCCTTTCACTTTGATTCATAAGTGGGTATAGGCAATGGAGGTGGCAAACAGTGTATGGTCCTGCATTCAGTGCTAGTAGAGGGGGAATCCTGTAGTCTCTTTCTGACCAGTTGCCAGGTCCACCTAACTGTCTTTGGCTTGAGAGCACCTGAAGTTGCCGCTGCTTCTGTCAGCACCACTTCGTCCCACCCGTGGTGTTCCATCCACATGGGCTCTGGGTTAGCCTCTTCCCTCATGACATAGATCTCTCTTTCCAACTTCCTATGTTGTCTTGGACTAGAAGAATGTCTCAGTCTGACCTTTTGTTGACTTGACCACTCCAGAATTCAATTTGAGATATTCTCTTATTATTAAAAAAAATTTTTGGAGGGGGTAAGGCAGGGCAATTGGGGTTAAGTGACTTGCCCAAGGTTACACAGCTAATTATGTATCAAGTGTCTGAGGCCCGATTTGAACTCCTGACTCCAAGGCCAGGGCTCTATCCAGCTGCCCCAAGGCATTCTTTTAAAGTTGTTTGGAGGGGAATGTTGGGAAACCTCAGCTGAGTACCTCTCTACTCCATCATCTTGGCTTTTACACCCCCATTTGTTAGTTCACTTTATTAAGCGTTAGTCAATTCCCTAGTTATAGAAATGTTGACATTTGCCCATTCAAGGGAAAATCCTTGTGTGAGATCCTGGAAAGAGGGAAGGTTGACAGAAGATGGAGAAGGCATGATTCCTGATCTTTAGGGGATCATAATCTAGTTAAGACGTTATGGCATAAGTACATGAATTTTTAAGATACATTAGCTAAAAATGCAAGAAATATAACAAAAAATCTTTATTATTATTATTTTTTTTAGCTCATCAATAGAATATGAACTTGGATAGTCTCTTAGACCAAGAGTCTTTTGGGCATTGACCCATATTGGAGAAATGGCTTTGAATGTTTAAACCTCTAAGAAATATATTGGAGAAAGATAAAGAGAAAATACTTGCACAGGAAAATGAGCTTGGACCTGGAATAACATTAGTTTTATATAATAATGATGATGATGATAAATAAAAACGGATACACAGAACTTTAAAGTTTGCAAAGTGCTTTCCTTTTATTATCTCATTTGGGCCCCCAAACTGCTGAGTAGGTGCTGCTTTTCTTCCCACCCCAGAGATGAGAAAGCTGAGTCTCAGAGAGCTTTAATAACATATCTAGGATCACACAGCTTAAAAATGTCTAAAAGGATTTAAACTGAGGTCTTTCTGACTCCAAGCGTATATTACTCCATCCAGAATACCATTCTGCCTTTCTTATTAGAGATTTACTTCGGTATTGCCTAGCTCAGTTCTTTCCATTTTTCAGATGAAGAAACTGAGGCCTCAAAGGCCTTAAAGATCAAAAGGTCAGAGTGAGACATTCTTCTAGCCCAAGACAACATAGGAAGTTGGAAACTCTGGAACAGTGGTTCTCAACCTTCCTAATGCCTAGACTGTTTAATACTCAAATATGGGCGTATCTACATGTGGGCAGACCAGCATGGAGATGGATAGAGGAGCAGTGACTCTGTTCCTAAGACCATTGGAAACAGGTGTTTTCTGATGGTCTTAGTCAACCACTGTGACCCCTGTGAAAGAGTCGTTCAACCCCCAAAGGGGTTGCAACCCACAAGTTGATTAAGTGACTGGGGTCAAACAGGTCTTGTGAAGCAGAAGAGAGATTTTATACCAGCTCCTCTGATTTCAGATCTAGACTCTTCTGGATGCACCAGGTTGGTTGCGTTTGAATAGTGGAGAATTCAGAAAGCAGGAAGTTCCTAGTGAATTCTGGTGGAGAAAAGAGAAATAAACTGTGTTTAAACACCCTCCTCTCCCCCTCTACCAGAACAAGCCTCTGAAAGACTGTGAAAGTCTCCAGCCCAGAAAACTAATTAGCAAATTCTCAAATAAGAGGCCTACTTACACTTCTATTGTCAAAGCTAATTGTTTGTTGTTTCATAGTATCTGGCCTTCATTAAAGCTGTTAAGGCCTGATTTCTTATGCCTTGAATTTTGTTGCAGGATCCCACACTTAGTTCAAACCATCTGTTTGGGGGTATGAGGATGTGTTAGAGAGAAATACAGAACATCTCAGATAATAATAACAGTAACAGTAACAATAACAAAGCTAGCATTTACGTAGTACTTTCAGGTTTGCAAAGCTCATATACCTAAGTGTATGATCTCATTTAGTGCTCACAGAAACCCTGAGGGATAGGCGCTGTTATTATCCCACTTGTGACTGGAGACCTAAATGACTTGCCCAGGGTCATACAACTTGTAGGTGTCTAAGGCAGGATTTGCATTCAGGTCTTCTGGTTTCAGGCCTAGGCAGTAGACTATTCACTTTGACATCTAGCTGCAGGGTGGTTCTTCTTCTATAGATTTTAACTGCCAAGGGCTGAAATCATTCCTACCAGGGTGGGGAGGGGTGTGTGTGTGTGTGTGTGTGTGTGTGTGTGTGTGTGTGTGTGTGTGTGTGTGTGTGTGTGTGTGTGTGTGTAGGGCTGTTACCTCTTTACAAATAGTCACACTACTTATTGCCTGAGTAACCTTGGGTAGCTTACTGATCTCACTAGGCCTTAGCTTCCTTATCTGTAAAAAGAGGGATTTGGAACAGATCATCTTCAACCTCCAACATTCGATCATGGCAATCTCTTTTTTTCTCCTTCTGTTTGTCATGATGAATTAAATCAAAACAATATGTGTTTACTGGCCACCAACTGCCTGCTTGGAAAAAGGCTGGATTTGGAGTCAGGAAAACCTGGGTTCAAATCTCCATCTCTGATACTGACTGCATGTTCCCCGGCAAGTCCCTTAACCTCTACAAGTCTCGGGAAGCTTCCTGTTAACTCTTCTGCTCAAAACAACCTTCAGGGGTTCTCTGTTGCCTCTAGGATAAAATACAAAGTCCTTAGCCCAGCATTCAGGGCCCTTCACAGTCTTGTTCCGTCTTTTCTTTCTAGCCTCCTTTGACATCCTTCGTCTTTATGTAGGATGCTTTTCAGCCAAACTGGATGACTGAGTGTTTGCTGATGTCACTTTCCACTCTTTCACTTTCTCTTCCCCTCTTAAATCGTCAGCTTCAACGGCCTTTTCTCAATCTTCAGCCTTCTTGGCTTCTCTCTAAGTCTTCGATAATCACTCTATTGCTGGTGCCGCCATCTTCCCAGGCACCTAGGCTCACAATGGAGGTGTCCTCTTCTCCTAGCTCTGTCTGCAGCCCCAACCCCACCACAGCCAGTCTGTGGCCGGGTCCAGTTGGTTGACGGCTCTCATATGCCCCCTACCCTTTCTGTACCCTGACACTTCCACCACCCAGATGCAGACCTTTTCTTTGTTTCCCCAGAACTTAGCACAATGCCCCAAACATAGTAGGTGTTTGATAAATGCTTAATGACTGAAACACATTCCTTCCCAGTCTTCCTTTTTTGAAATCCTTCTCTTTCATCTAAGCTCAGCTGAGGACTCCCCTCCTCTGTGAAGCCTTTTCTGACTCACCCAACTAAACAGAAATCTCTTCTCTAACATTTTCTTTAGAATTCATCCAGATCTTTCCTTTGTCCCTGTGACACTGTCATTGGTGCTAGGCTTCATGAAGAGGGGCTGTATCATAATGAGGCAGTGGATGTAGTGTTGGACTTGGGGTCAGCAAACCCTGCCTCAGATACTTCCTAGTCATGTGACCCAGTTCCTCAACTATTAAATGAGGAGGTTGGGCTCCATGACCTCTAAGGTCCTTTCCAGATCTAAATTTATGATCATAAGAAGAGTATCATCCTTTCAAACTTCAATGGATCAATGAATGCAAACCAGCAGAATCAAGTGAGGACAGGGTATCAGTGGACTGACTAGGACCGAAGATACCTCCACGCTGCTCTTCCTTGTATTGTACTTGTCTGAGACAGCACTGCATCTTTCCTTCTATCCCACCATTAAATTGTAGGTTCCTTGAGGGCAGGGACTAGTCTTCATCATTTCACTCCAGGGTCCAGCATAGTATCTTAATATATGCTAATGAATGCAATGGAACTAAATCAAATTGGATAGGATTGGCTGGCTCTTATCTTGTATTTTGAGAACGGGAATCCAGGGGCAGCTAAGTGGATCAGTGAATAGAGCACCAGTCCTGGAGTCAGGAGAACCTGAGTTCAAATTCGGCCCTAGGCACTTAACACAAAAACTAGCCATGTGACCTTGGGCGAGTCACTTAACCCCAACTGCCCTCCAAAAAAAAAAAGAGAGAGAATGGGAATCCAATTAAAAAACAACCTCATAAGTATATACCTGACCATAAATAGTATTTCCAGATGAGAAATCAGAGGAGCTGAAATGCCCCAGAGGCACATGCTCAGCACATGTCTTTGCAAAGAGGTTCTTGCTGGGAGAAAGTGAAACTTGGGGTTCTTTGGATAAAGGAAGCTGGGGTGGGGAGGGTCATAGCTCAAAGATTTGATGAAGGCATTTTGTGGTTATTTCTAAACCCATATTCATGTATTGGCGTTCTTCACCTGTTAAAAATCTGGAATACTTGTGGGATTTTTCTTCCCTTGGCTCTAAGTTAAGATAAGAAAAAAAAACCCCAACTTTGTATAACCTCAGTACACCAGAGCCTGAAGGGATCTTAGCAATCCCCTAGCCTAACTCCCCTTGTTATAGGAATGACAACAAAGTCAGTTTCCTAGAGATGATGTGATTTGCTTAAAGTCAAGCAGCAAGAAAGTGGTAGAAACTAATCAAGGACATTAGACTCTTAATTAGTCATGATTTTTTTTTGGAGGGGGGAAAGCAAGGCAGTTGGGGTTAAGTGACTTGCCTAAGGTCACACAGCTAGTAAGTGTCAAGTATCTGAGGTCAAATTTGAACTCAGGCACTCCTGACTCCAGGGCCAGTGCTCTATTTATTGCACCACCTAACTGCCTCTCATTATTATTATCATTTTTTAAGAACTATAGGAGAAGCCCCACTGATTAAACCAGAAAGGAACCTTCTTCAACATCAGCCTTTATGTCCATTTGTGGGAGGTTTGGAAAGTCAGAATATTATGGCCATGGTGCTATGATCAAAGCAATACCCCCGATGCTATTGGGAAGGGCATATTAATCTATTTCTCTATGATTCTACTCACCAACTCTTCTTCTTCTCCTCATCCTTCTTCTCTTTCTCCTCCTCCTCCTCTTCCTCCTTCTCTTTTTCCTCTTCCTTCTCCTCTTTCTCTTCCTTCTCCTCCTCCTCTTCCTTTTCTTCCTCCTCTCTCTCTCCTCCTTTTCTTCCTCTTTCTCTTCCTCCTCCTCCTCTTCCTCCTCCTCTTCTTCCTCCTCCTCCTTTTCCTCCTTCTCTTTTTCCTCCTCCTCCTTTCTTTCTTTTTAACCTCCTCTTCCTCCTCCTCTTTCTCCTCCTCCTCCTACTTCTCCTTCCACTGCATTTCTTTCCATCATCTCTCACTTCATTGTGCTGCTCTTCTCTTTTCATTTCTCCATTTGTCTCAGCCTCTTGGGCCCCCAGATACTGTCTGCCATGACGGCAAAATGTAGAGTTGATTTACTGCATCTGACTGGCGTGGCTAGGAGCCAGAGCACAGACGTCCTGCACAGAGAAGCTGTTAACAAACTAATTGCCTGCTGAAGGGCAGTGTGTGAGCCGGCCTGCCACTGTTTACCTCATCTAATCACATTTACTACCTAACATTCCCTTCCCCTCTTCCGCTGCCTGCCTTGGTCTCCTTTCTTCCCTCCAACACACCAGGAGAGAGGAGAAAAGCCATCCTCTCCCTGAGCCCAGCGCATGCTGTCCCTCTTCTTAGGACTCATTTTGATTTTCCACCTTAATTTAAAACTTCAGTTCCTTCATTTTGTGTCTGCCTCTACTCCCTTCCCTGTCTCTCTTCTTTTCTCTTCTTGTATCCCTTCTTCCTCTAAAATACTGGTGTTGTTTTCAGGGCGTATGCTGGCCAGTGGGCTAGTCTAATGGACTAACAGCCTTTCTGTTCTCTGCATGGGGTCATTGCATAAATCTCCCCTACTTTCAGCATGTGGTCTCCACCATTGGAATGGAATCTCCTTGAGGAAGAGGACCATGTTTTGGCCTCTCTTTGTGTCCCTAGCATTTAGCATGGTGTCTGTCATAGTTTTGTTTTTGTTCATTTGTGTCTGACTCTTCATGACTCTGGGGTTTTCTTGGTGGAGATACTGGAATGGCTTGCAAGTTCCTTCTCCAGCTCATTTTATAGTTGAGGAAACTGAGGCAAACAGGGTTAAGTGATTTGGCCAGGGTCACACAGCTAGTAAGTGTCTGAGACTAGATTTGAACTCAAGAAGATGAGTCTTCCTGACTCCTGGCACACTATGGAGCCACCTAACTCATAGTAAGCACTTAACCCCTTGTGGTCTTGACTTGCTGAAGAAATGTGTATCAAGGTCTCATAATAAAGCATCCTATGAGTGGTGTCGATGATACAGGTGATAGGTATTCAGAGAAGAGAGATTCAAAGGCTCTAATTCATGGCCCCTGTCCTCAAAGAACTCAGAATCTATTGGGGATGAACATTGTCCCGGGAGCTGGAAGACATGGGCCACTCACTCTGTGACTTGGACGAGGCTCTCAGCATTGCTAGGCCACAAGTGAAGAGGTTGTGAAGCTGTTTTCTAGGCAAGGAATGCCCATGAGATGACAAAAGGCTCATGTATTTTCTGCCATTTAAGTACCAACTGGTGAGGGTCCCCTGCATGGCCTTAGAGCTCTTTCAGCAATTTCATTACATGCAGGGCCCTGGGATATAAAGATAGAATGTGACGCAGTTCCTGCCTTCAAGGAGCTTACATTCTAACCAGGAGAATGCAAAGTAACTTCTAATGAACACACATGAAATGAATAGTGAAATGCTTAGGAAGGAATGATTGGAGCCAGGAGAGGTTCACATCAAGCATTCTAAGAACAAATAAGCCCTGTTAGCTGTGGAATCAGGGAAGGTTCATGGAGGTGGTGGCCTCTGAGATGAGCCTTGAAGAAAGAGCAAACTTTCAGAGATGAGAATGCCTAGTGGTACATAGGCGTGGAAAATATGTCAGAAAAGGAGATTTGGAGCTATACTTTACAGGATCTATGATTACCAGGATGAGGAGGAGAAAGGAGCCCTTGATGGTTTTTGAGGGAGATTATGTGGTCAGTTTAGATGAGAGGGGGTTCACTGCAAACTTCCTGGATGAGGTCAGGGAAAGTTTCATAGAGAAGATAGGTCTTGAGCTGGGTCTGGAATGCCAGGTAGGATTTGGACTGGCAGGAGAGACCAGTAGTGCCCTTCTGGATTAGATTTAGTCATCTTCCCAGGAGATGGTGAGACTGGAGTCCTACCTGGGACTGCGAGATACCTTGCAAGGAAACATCCCACTGAAGCTTGAAGAGGGGAGGGGGTGAAAGCTTAAAAGGAGCTCAGAACACCACTATTCTCAGCACTATTAATTAATATGCCAAATGTGCCTGCATGGAAAGAACTCATTTCTTTCAGGGGCTTCATTAATTGTCCTTGGCTCCAGAAGGGTGGAAAGGCCAGGGAGGAGAAGGGGTGGGAGTACCTGAAATGGTTGAACCATGATGGGAAAGGTCATGGGAATCTGCAGCAGGTGCCTCCGTCTGGCTTCCTGCTGTAATCATTAAACCCTGAGCTGGCCCCAAGGGTCCTGAGGTTCCAACCACATGAGTCTCTTTTGAAGCTCAGGGGGCTCAGGGAGGGACTTTGAAGTATCTGGGAGAAAAGACATGGATGCCTAGGGGTCCCTGGAAGGGAAGAACTCCCGGAGTTGCCAAGGGTGCAGAGCACAGGGCCATGGAAGAGAATGAGCTTGGTCAGGTCTCCACTCTGGTCTTCCCTTCTCAACATGCTCAGAGACTCTCATATACATGTATATTCACCTGGAGGTATACACAGAGCTTAACTGATGTTATCACACAAAACCAAATCTATGGACTCACATACCACAGAAACACACTTCTAGTCTTTTGTAGAGGTATGTGCACACTTTGGGTCTCACAGATGGTCACACATGTTTCATAGCAGGATACTGGCCCCCACAAGTTTCATGTGTATTCAGACCACATAGACACAATCTCACACAAAAATGACACAAAACAACACATATGCTTAGGCACAAACACACAGTATCACATGCAGATACCCCACTTAGACACACACACACCCCTAGCCAGACAACATACAGTCCTACATGCAGACAGTACATTTACACGTGTACACACACACACAAATCTAGCCAGGCGTGTGCGCACACACACGCACACGCAGACATACACACACACACAAGATGTCACAAACAGAATCTCAAGGCATAAGCACAGAGTTTCACATGCATGGTCAGACCACACAGGCTGAACATAACCAGGGATATACAGGGTGTCCCTAAAGTCTGGACACGTAGGAAATCTCATTAACTATGCATATTTTCAAGAAATGAAATGAATGAAATTTCAACAACATTTTATTTAATTAGCATAAGCGAGATTTCATAGGAAGACATAAGAGACACATAGGAAATCTCATTAATTAATTAAATTAAATTAATCTAATTAATATGAAAAATAGTGCCTGATAGCTATTGAAAACTTTTATTCCATATGAAATTGTCATGGCTAAAATGTGTGCTAATTAAATAAAATGTTGTTGAAAATTTCATTCATTTCATTTCTTGAAAATATGCATAGTTAATGAGATTTCCTACGTGTCCAGACTTTAGGGACACCCTGTACAATGGCACCACTGTTCATACTCCCTCTCACACATAAAATCTTTGGAATCTCATGTGTACAGTCAGAAGAGGCAGACACAGAGCTTCATACCCACAGTCATACAACACACAGTGACATACACATGTAGAGTCTTGATGCACTGAGACCACATGTATACCACATACACTTAATTTCATGTACACAATATGCCCATCTTCATGTATTTACACTCATGTAGCTGCTCTCTGGTTCTCTCCTGTGATCCAAGGGGTACCCCCAGTCTACCTTCTGTGTGTGTGTGTGTGTGTGTGTGTGTGTGTGTGTGTGTGTGTGTGTGTGTGTGAAGGGGGAGGCTTTTGCTGGGATGCTTCCAAAACATAGGCTGCTTTTGAAATATTTGCCCTCTGTTTCATTTACTATGGGAAGGACTGAGAGCTAGGGATTTTCTGGAGGAAGCAAATCAGCCAGGCTGCTTTTCTTTGCTTTTGGACAAATCCTATTCATATGCAGATATGAGCCATCCATCTCTTTCTCCTTGGGAGCTGGGCCTCTCTAAGGATGGCAAAAGGCCTCTAGGGCTCCACCTGAATCTGGATTATTCTAGTCTCTGGCATTTTCTTAACTTTGCTAAGGAAAATGTTTTCCATGAGATGATTTTACACCACTGGGGGCTTCCCAGACATAGTAAGAAATGTCTCAAGGAGAGATTGTGTTTAGGTGGGAGATGTGTGGGTAAAGAGCCAGAGGATATGTGCCCCACAAGTGCTGATGAGATATTCCTAAGGCACAGATTGAACCATTATGCTCCCCTACTCAATAAACTCCAGTAGCTACCTATTACCTCTATGATTAAATACAAACTTTAAAAATTGTTTTTAAAATTAAATTTTTACTATGTGCCAAGCTCTGTGGTTATAAATATTCGATCCATACAAGAACCCTAGGAAAAAGGTGTTGTTATGATCCCCATTTTAAAACTGAGGAAACTGAAAGAAACAGGCTTAAGTGACTTGTCCAGGGTAACCCAGCTAATGCGTCCAAGGTTGGATTTGAACTCAGGCTTTCCTGACTCCAGACCCAGTATTTTGTACACTGTGGCGTCACTTAGCCTTCACTAGCAGCATCTGGAACCTTCCACCCATTTTGCTAGTCTTATACATTATTCCCTTTCAAACATTCTTCAGGCTAATCCAACCGGCCTTCTCACTCTACCTCTGATGTCTGTACCTTTACACTGGCCTTATCTATATGTCTGAAAAGCACTGTTCTCCACTCCAATTCAGATGCTTCATCCTACAATAGGATGTTTCCTGTCCTGTCAGCTACTACTGTCCCTTCATTACCTTGTATGACTATATGCATATATATATATATATATACATATATATATGTATATACATATCTGTCTATATATTCATTGTCTCCCTCTATAGGATGTAAGCTGGAACATAGTAGGCACCTGATGTATATGGTAAGGGATAGCTGTTCCTCTCCTCTTCTCTCCTCTCCCTTTTCCTTCCTTCCTTACACAATTACTCTGCATTTGAGGCAGACCTTAAACCTAGGTCTTTCTGTCTCCAAGACCAGCTCTTTAGCCTGGCAGGTTGAACAGGTAGACAGGTAGATTTATCTCCATTTTGTACCTGATGAAAGAAGTTGAGAGAGAGAGAGACAGAGAGAGAGAGAGAGAGAGAGAGAGAGAGACAGAGAGAGAGAGAGAGACAGAGAGAGAGATATGTGGTGACTCTTACAGCCACAGAGTTAGTAACTGTCAGTGCTAGGTAATGATCCCAGATCTTTTTAGTTCCAATATTTCGAGTGTTTTCTTGTGTCTGTTCCCGCTCTCTACCTTTTTGGCCAATGGCACATACTAGGGACTCTCAGATGAGCTTGTCACATAGATAGGAGAAAAGGAACAGGCAGCATTAGTGTTGAATCATGGAGACAACAGTGGGCTTGACTTCTGGAGTCCTAGTTTTATATTCAAGGTCTGTTTCTTGAGTCACCACAGATGAAATTTCCATCTCTCTAAGCCCCAGCTTCCCTACATGTGAAATGGGGATAATATTTTGAGAAGCAGTGTGGTATGGTAGAAAGATCATTGGATGAGCTAATCAAGAAGCCTGTGTCTTTAGCCTGCCTGGGTCACTTACTAGCTTTGCGGCCTTAGGCAAGTGAATTTACCCCTCTCCATACCAGTTTTCACATCTGTTAAATGGACAGGTGTTATGAGATGATTTCAAAGGTCTCTCCTAATTCTGTCATTTTTATGAATGAGGGACAAATCTAGTGAAAAGAACTAAGAAATGTTTAACCTGGAGAAAAGAACTTGGAGTATGGGGAGATTGAAGCATGAACCCTGGACCCATCATGACTACTAGAAACAGGATCCCTGATCAGCTATTCATTCCTCCTGGGACTCTTCCCCATCCCTCCAACCTTAGAAGAACAGGAGCCCACCCAGCTGGCCAGAGACCCACCATTGCTAGAGCTTAGAGCTTAGCATAACTCCCTTCCCCCACCCTCTGGAAAAGAACCAGTTCCCTAAAGGAGAAGCTGGAGCTAACTGCTTATTATCTGCAAATCCCGGTGGTGATGAGGCCTGCCAGCCCCCAAACAGGAAACAAGGCAGAAAACAATAATTAGGCCCAAGAACCACAGCTCCTAGAGGTGCCTGACTCTCCCTTCAAGTGCAGGCAAGCCACACAGATGAAGTCACCTGAAGGGAGCCAGGTGAGTCACTGCTTTAAACCCTCTCCCCCTCCTCTCCTTTGCCGGCTGCCCTCCCCCACTCTGGCTGCCATCCACCAGCTCCCTGTCTGTGAGATTCCAGGACCAGAACCTTTCTCTGCCTGCAAAGCTGGGATAAAGAGACCAGTGAAATAACCCTTGGCAGTACGGAGCAGATGAGTCAGGAGGCTGGGTTAGAGTTGTGGCCCTGCCCCTGATGTTGTTGTTATTTTTAGCCATGTCTGATTCTTTGTGAAAACCCCTTTTTGTTTTGTTTTTTTTTGTTTGTTTGGCAAGGATACTAGAATAGTTGGCTATTTCCTTCTCCAGATAATTTAACAGAAGAGGAAACTGAGGCAAAGGCGGCTAAGTGACTTGCCCAGGGTCACATAGCTAGTAATTGTTTGAGGCTGGATTTGAACCTGAGCGTTGCTGACTCCAGGCCCGACACTCCGCCCACTGCACCATTTCCCTACTACATGCCATGTAATTTTCAACAAGTCTTTTCCTTTCTGGGGGCCGTCATTTCCCCTCACTGCGCTGTCTTATAGATCAAATGAGATCATGGACGAGAAAAGTAGAGAGTCTACTGGTATCAGACTGTGAGGCGGTGAAGGTTCTGAAGGAATCCCAAGTGTCCTCCTTGTAGCTGCTGCAGGGAAGAGGGGCTGGAGAACCAGCCTCTCAGGATCTCTGAGGAGACAGGGATGGAGCGAAATATTTGGGGAGGAAGGCAATGGAAGAGTAAAAGTGGCGACAACAGAAAAGAACATCGACCTTTCTCCCGAAATGACAGACAAGGTGTTACTGGCGACTTACATACCATCACTATTCATTATAAGTCAACATCATAAAGGACATATGTAATACACAGTGTTCCAAAAAGTTTAATTTAAGCTACAATAACTGAAAGCAGCACTAAGACTTTTGGGACACCCTGTATCCCCTCTCTCTGGGTGTGCTTCCATCTGAGACGTGACGACTTACAAAAAAGAGATTTTCATGCAATTAGAACCATCCCCAAATGGAAAGGGCTGCCTTGGGAGAGCAAAAGATCATAGATAAGGAAATTGAAAACCAGAGAGGTTAAGGAACTCACCTTATGCCACTCAGGTGGCTAGTGGCAGAGTTGGGATTTGAACCAAGATTCTCTGATTCCAAATCTAGGTGGCACAGTGGATACAGAATGTGGTCTGGAGTTGGGAAGACCTGAGTTCAACTCCAGCCTCAGATATTTACTAGCTGTGTGACTCTGGGCAGGTCCTGAGCCTGTTTTCCTCAGTTTCTTCATCTGTAAAATGAGTTGGAGAAGGAAATGGCAAACCACTCCAATATCTTTGCCAAGAGAACTCCAAATGCAGTCACAAAGAGTCAGACATGACTGAAATGACTGAACAACAAAGACCAAGTATAAGAAGTCTGGCACGTAGTAAATGCTCTAGAAAGTCTATTATGTCGAAGGCTATGATAGAGGACAAACAGGTCTTTCTCAGGTATAGGTCATACTAGATGACCTCTAAGGTCCCTTCCAAGCTAAGGATCTATGAGTTTGTGTTCATGCTCTGTTTAGCATCCTGCCTTCAGGCAGATGTGGTATTTTGATAATAGCCTCACTTTACAAAACAGGGCCACTGAGGCATGAGAAGTAAAGGGAATCCTCTGAGTTCATACTCAGAGTTGGGAGAGGATCATCCCTCTGAGGCTGACCACTGGAGCATGAACATTTTGGGCTCCAGCAAGTCATGGATATGTACATGATCTACAGAGGTATAAGGAACATCCAGAATGATAAAAATGCCCTTTCAGGAATTAAACTTGCTTTTGCCCTCTTCCTCTTGAAATGACTTTGTATAAATTTTGTATGTGTTTCTCTGTCATGTCCCCCCAGGATTAGGTAAACAGGCAGGGTCTGCTTGAGTGTGTCTCTGTGTCCTTGGTGCCTAGCAGTGTGCCCTGCACATAGGATCCATCGGATCCAACTTCCTCATTTTACTGAGGTCCAGGCAGGGCTCGGCTTAAGGGCACACATATAGGAAGCTGCAAAGCCAGGATTCTACCTCCTACCTCCCCCTTAATAAAAGGATTTGTTTTGTGAAACTTGGATTCAGTCAAAGGGCTGTCCTTGAGGCTCTAGAAGGCCACATGTAGCCTTGGGACCTCAGGTTCCCTACCCCTGGTTCACTCAAGCTCTGCCCCTCCCCCTTCCTCATCTCTGCCTTTCATGATCTTCTCTTCCTTCAGAACTTAGCCCATCTGCCTCCTCATCAGTGATACTTTTCCTGATTCCTCACCCCCTACTTAATTTTCTCTCCCTTTCCAAAATTTTCTAGAGCATTTTATTTGATTTTTACTTATCTTTGTCATTCCTTACCTTGCATTAATTCTTATAACAATAGCTAACATTTATATAGCAGTTTGAAGTTTGCTTTACATATATTATTTCATTTGATTCTCAGAAACCTGTGAAATGGGTGCTAATATTATACTCATTTTACAGGGGAGTCAACTGAGGTCTAGCATGGCAGAGGGTCACACAGCTACCTAGTGTCTAAGGTAGAATTTGAACCCACAGCTTGCTTACACTTATCATCCGTACTTATAACATATACTTATTGTATACATTTTGTGTTTCCTTACAACCATAGAGAACATTGTAGCCACTGAAGGGAAAGATTGTTTCATTTGCCTTTGTATCCTTGGTTCCTAGCCTTGTCTCAAGCACACAGTAGGTGTGGAATTCATATCTGTTGAGTTGAATTGTACTAACCCAAGAGCTGCTGTTTCTGCTGTTATCCCAAATGTCTTAGTTGGGTTTAGGAGCTCAGAGAGAAATAAAGAATTGTCTATATAAAAATCAAGATTTCTTTTAATGCCTAGGATGTAATAATCCTCCTGTTGCCCCCCAAACGGAGACTGTGTTCTCCAATAGGCTCCAGGATGAGCCAGGGCAGACAGTCAGTAACCATGGGGGATTTCTTCATTTCCACTTTATCCCAGTGATGGATGGTGTGGCATTGGCCACCAAAATGACTTTTGACTTTTTTCTGGGGAGTGTGCTTCCTCCTTTAGAAAAAAGTCCAGCCCAACTCCAGCCTCAGGAAACATGCACGCGCGCGCACACACACACACACACACACACACACACGACTGAATGGGAAAGATTGCACAACACAACAAACTGTTTTTTCCCAGTGTACACTGGGAGGGGGTATATGTGTGTGTGGCGGGGGGAGGTTGGAAAGAGAGGCTGTAAAACAAAACAAGACCAAAAAACCCCACTAACCAACCCTTCTTAGAGATAACAGTCTTCTGAAGGCTTCAAAACCTTTGGAATTGAGAATAAAAAGACAGGAGGGCAGGACTGGAGGCTGTCTCTTGGGGATTTGCTTGGCAGTGTGGTTTCAGGGCCTCAAAGGGGCATTTGGGAGCCATTCTTTGCAAAGAAGGCTGCAGAAGGGACCCCCTCTAATTTCTCTTTGGTACTGGGGGCACAGGGGAGGTGTGTAGTCAAAAAGTCCACAGGAGACTGAGAAATGGAACTGGGAATCTGGCTACTGTTACTGAAGCTAGGGTAAGGATGGTCCTGGGACCAGCCTCCCACCTATTACCTCTGCCTGCAGGATGACGACAAAAACAATTCCTGAAGGAAGCTGAGAGTAGATCTGAAAGACACAGGGAGGTAGGAGGGAAGAGGGGGAAGCAGTTATCTTGACTTCAGTCTGTCCATGAATCTCTTCAGCAGGAGTTGGAGGGTTATTGGCTCCTGGCCAACTGCTGACCACATCTTCAGAAAGGCCTTCAGAGCTGTCCTGGGGCCCTTCATAAAAGAGGAGGTGGTTATTCTGAATCAGAGGCTTCTCTTTAGAAGTCTTTATTGAGGGAATAAAAAGTAGATGGTTTTCTTCCCAGTCTTTGGAGTTGTAAGCAAGAATAGTGCTTTTAGAGTTTTGCCTATCTATGTAGGCCCAGGTAGGGACAGAGATAATAAATGGATATTTTTTTCTGGGATTTCTTTGGTTTTTGATTGGCTTCCCCCTGGTGTGATTTTCCCAGAGCACCTCCCTCCCTGCCACACATCCCATCTGTTCTTTAATGCTTAGAATTAACTTGCTCAGGGACAAAGTTTTTCCATTCCATCTTAAGAGATGAGGCTTATCAGTCTTGAACTCTCCAATAGCTCCTTTATTGTGTTTGTTGTTCAGTTGTTTTAGTCAGGTCTGACTCTTTGTGACCCCATTTGGAGTTTTCTTGGCAAAGATACTGGAGTGGTTTGCCATTTTCTTCTCTAGCTCAATTTACAGATGAGGAAACTGAGGCAAACAGGGTTAAATTGACTTGTCCAGAGTCACATAGTTTACTAGCTGTGTCTGAGGCAGGATTTGAACCTGGGAAGATGAATCTTTCTGATTTTAGGCCTGGTACTCTATCCACTGCTATCATCTAGCTGTGACCCTGACTCTTATCCTACAAAACCTTACTCTCTTGATTCCCCACCATCCCTGACCTATGAGGTTTCATTCCTGGGGCACCATCTGATTCCTCTGCTCCCACTCCAGAGCTATTGAGGATGACTGGAGAAAATCATGAAATTGAACTCACTTCCTCTACTACCAATTTATGTTAATTAGCCTCAGCTGGGCCTTCTCTGTTGCTCCACAAGTCTTCTCCCCTCCCCTTATCTACAATTTGTTTCATCCTTCACCTTGACTATTCCTAAACTTCCTCTCCTCTCCCCTCCCCTTCTCCTCCTTCCTTTTCTATCCTTTCCTTTGCTTCTTGACTCTTTCCTTCTGTCTTTTCTGCTCTTTTCATTTTCCCTTCCCCTTCTTCATTTGCAGCCTTCTGTTTTGACTGAATAGATTGAGGACATCCATGCGAGCTCCTTCAACCCCCTTCCCTATCCTTTAAAATCTGTCATCTTCCTCCTCCTCCTCTTCCTCCCTTTCTTTTAATTTCCTCCCATCACAACAGAGGAGGCATCCTTGCTCTTTTTTGAGGCCACCCATGCTTCATGATCCATTCTCTTATATCTTCTCTAGGACTTGGCTCTCCTGTTTATCCTCCTTCTCCTTCTCATGTCTCTTTAATTTCTCTTTCTCCACTGGTTCTCTTGGGACATGGCTTCTAGTCCCAGAGGCATGGTGGTTGGTAAGGAGATGACCAGAAAGTGATCAACACATCAGATTTCCTTTCTCTTTTCCTGTTGGCCCTCTTTGCCTTTTGCTGAGCTTATTCCAAATCCTCTACCAGATTGTGTCCTAGAGCTTGGAGCTTCATTAATGACACAGCCATATGCTGGCTAGTGGTGTTGGTTCCATTCATGGTACTAGGGAAGGACAAAAACCTAGTGCTGATCAAAATTCAGAATTTATCCCTCAAACCTTCTTCTTCCATGTGTCAAACTTAGACTTTTTCAATGCATCAGCACAAAAAAAGTCATTAAAAATGAATTTAGGGGCGGCTAGGTGGTGCAGTGAATAGAGCACCGGCCCTGGAGTCAGGAGAACCTGAGTTCAAATCCGGCCTCAGACACTTAACAAAAAAAAAAACAACTAGTCATGTGACCTTGGACAAGTCACTTAACCCCAACTGCTTTCCAAAAAGCAAAAAAAAAAAATGAATTTAAATGAAGTCAGATAACCTGTTGGGGTCCTAGGCAAATAATGTAATACAGATCCTGACCCTAACTCTGAAATCAGTCACAGGTAGAGTCCAGATGGCCACTTGCCAGGTAGCTTATAGGGAGGATTCTTTCTCATGTTCAGGTTTCACTAGATGACCTTTGAGGTCCCTTCCAAGTCTAAAACTCTGTTCCCTTCTAGGCCTTGATAACGTCCTTCCCCAAGGGTATACCAAAGAAGGAAGAGCAGCTCTTGATAAAGCTACGGTTTTAGCAGAGTCAGGCCAGGTACCTTACTTTGTTCCTCCCGTGGGCAGTTGGTGTTCTTTTAAGGCTCAACAAATGTACTTTTCCACAAACCCACAGACACACCCTAAACTAGCATGATGGGGCTGCCTAGAAATCCTTGAGCCAATAAATTGGAGGCTTCTAGACAAGTACCTTGGCTTGACTTTCTAGGAGAGATTCTGGCTAGTTTTCTGAAAATCAGGAGTACTAGGAATGAACTCCTTGTTCTCTGCTACTGTCTGGCTCTGTGATTTTGGGTAAATTGTATCCCTGTCTGGAGGTCTCAAGTTTTTTCATCTTTAAGATAAAGACATTAATAAACCAATCCCTTAACAAAAGGATTTGTTCTGTGAAGTTTGGATTGTCAAGGGGCCAAGCTTGAAGATGTAGAGGGCCACCCACTGCCTTGAGGTCCTAGGTTCCCTACCCCTGGTGAAGGTAATATCTTATGAATCTGTTCAAGCTATGAATCTATGATTTTGTTATTCCATAATGTTGGCCTAGCACCTGTCTTCTATCTGATTCTATTACTTAACTTACCTGTATAACTTGAGCAATTCACTTAACTTCTGGGGGCCTTACTTCATCTGAAAAATGGGAGAATTATCCTAGATGATTTCTGAAATAATGATTGATTCTTTGTCTTTTAAAAAAAATCAATGCTATTTACAATTAATTGATTTTGTCTTGTAACTGCCTAAATCATGATTCTTTCCTCCTGAACTTAGTTCGAATTTTATTTTATTTTTGCTTTTTTGGAGGGGGGAAGACAGGGCGATTGGGGTTAAGTGACTTGCCTGAGGTCTCATGGCTAGTAAGTGTTAAGTGTCTGAGGACAGATTTGAACTCAGGTCCTCCTGACTCTGGGGCACCACCTAGCTGCCCCCTGAACTTAGTTCAGAAATTCAGCTGACCAACAGAATTAAGTTTAGAAATCCAGTTTGAAATCAATGATCGTTTCATTCTTGTGTCAAGGAAATCTGTTACCCTTGAAGAATGCAGGTGGACACCAGAAAGTGTGGTCTAGTATCTTTATACCACTAAGTTATCCTTCAAGGATGTCTGGTATGTTAACCAAAGAAGTCTGATTTACTATCTCTAACCTTGCAAGTAGACTCAAACAGTGAACATTTCTTAGTCTCAAGGAGGATGGAGGACGTTGGAGCTAGCCCCTCATTCCCAATTTCCAACCAATCATATTGTCCCCCACACATTAGTTCTGGAACCAGTTATACTGATATTATCATTCATGATGTCTACTTCTTTTAACCAATCATAACCTGCTCCCTGCCTAGGGAGACTTGGTCTTTGTTTTGCACACCCTAAAACTATCAAAGAAAGCTGTCCCCCTTATTTGGGGTCTTAGCTTTGCTGGGGAAGCTGAGTTCTAATTTATTGGAAAATTTGCACTTTACTAATAAATTGATCATACTCCAAATTTTGTGCCTCAGTTTACCTTAATTTTAACTGTTATGCTTTTAAGATCCTTTCTAGCTTTAAAATCTATGGTATTATCATCCTAGGATACTGATAACTTTTCTAGTCCTAGACTTTCATTTGACCAATCTTCCTTCTAAGCCACCATCTACTCAAATCTATTACGCCTCCCCAGCTTCCTGCCTTACCTAGCTTGCCTGCTTTTGTGAAGAGGCCCTACATCCTTTCCCATATTTGTCCTTTATCTTGTTCTCCATCCTGATTTCCCAGTATCAGTTTGTTTTTCCAAACCAGTGCTTGCCTGCCTAAGCCTTAAGTAGCCAGTTTTAACACTTGTTCATTGATTACCAGGCTCATGTCATAATATATGCCTGCCTTTCACCCTAGTCCCAGGATGCATTCTGTTCCTTGCAATTGTATCAAACCTGTCCTAAGGAGTTTGTGCCAAGGTCGCTTCTGTGGGATGGAGCTTCAGTGCTACAAGAGGGGAATGTATCAGCAGGCCACAAGTGGTAAAGTCAGAAATGGCTAGCCCTTAGAAGGTGCTTTAAAGATGTGCCAAGTACTTTGTATATCTTATCTCCTATGCTCCTCAGAACAAACTGGGAGTTAGGCATTATTATTATTCCCATTTTATAGGTAGGAAAACTGAGGTACACAGAGATTAAGTGATTTTCCTGGGGCCACATAGCTAGTAAGTGTCTGAGGCCATATTTGAACTCAGATTTTCCTGACTCCCTAGCCCTCTATCCACTGTACCAGCTGCCTGCCTAGAGTTCAACAAAGAATGCCAACATCTCTTTGGAAATTTTTCTTTTTTGCTTTTTGGAGGGGGGAAGGTAGGGCAATTGGGGTTAAGTGACTTGCCCAAGGTCACCCAGCTAGTTTTTGTATTAAATGTATGAGGGGGGATTTGAACTCAGGTCCTCCTGACTCCAGGGCCAGTGCTCTTTTCACTGCGCCACCTACTCACCCCCTTTGAAGACTTTTAGCAACAGGAAGCTGACAACAAACAGATCTGGAAACCCCAGCAAAGTCAATCTTTGGTCTTGTTCTCTGTAATGTATTTGGGGAGTGAATGCACAGGACTTGGGCAAGATTATCCTAGTGGACCACATCTAGGAGGGCTTTATTGACCACATGTTGGGTGGATAAGATAAAGATCCATCTAGCCTTATCCATCAATGTCTCTGCATTAAGAGTCAGTGGAACTCCCAGACTAGTATCTTTGAGTGAGAAGTTTAGTCACTTAGTGACTTGGCTGCCTGTTGGTCATTCTTTCTTGTAGTAGAAGGGGCCCTGCTTTGTCTGACTTTGAACTTGTCCAGTTAGGAATTGCCAAGCCTTGTCTTTCCCTCACAGAAATGGGAAGGGGGAGAGATGGACCTCCATAAAGGCAGATGTGTACTTTTAGGTAAATGGGGTGCAAGGGTACTCTTGAAATCTCTCTGAATTCAGAAAAACCTTACTGGAAGGACTGGAAGTCATGCTGTTTGAAGGCTGTTTGAAGGAACAGGGGATGTTTAACCTAGAAGATGTTTAATCTGAGAAGACTCAGGGGGAACAGAATTGCTGTCTTCAAACTTTTGAAAGGTTATCATGTCAAAGATGGATTAGATTTGATCAGCTTGGAACTAGAGGAGTCATGGATAGAAGTTGTAGGGGCAGATTTTGGCTCAATATAAGGAAGAAGTTCTAACAATTAGAGCTGTTCAAGAATTGGTAGATTTCCTGCACATAGGGTAATGAGCTCCCTTGTACCGGCAATTTTCAAGTAAAATCTCACCATTTGTCAGGTATGTTATAGAGGGGATTCATGTTTAGGCACCCGTTAGACTAGATGAAAGGATATTGAATTGGATGTGAAGGGCCCTGACTTCAAATTCCAGCTTTGCTACATACGGTCTGTGAGACTTTGGACAAATCATTTAAATCTCTCTGGTTCTTGGTATTCTCTGTAAAATGAGGGAATTGGACCAGGTGACCTCTAAGGTCCTTTCCAGCTGTAGATTTGTCATCTTTTTCCTATAATCTAAGGTCATTCTTTTTTTTTTGGAGGGCAGTTGGGGTTACGTGACTTGCCCAAAGTCACACAGCTAGTTAGTGTGTCAAGTGTCTGAGGCCGGATTTGAACTCAGGTCCTCCTGACTCCAGGGCTGGTGCTCTACTCACTGCACCACCTAGCCACCCCTATCTGAGGTCATTCTTAACTTTAATATTCTGTGATTTTGTAGCTAGACTTTGGTGAAGTTTATGTACATTCCAGTCTTGGCCAAAGATGACTTCGTGGCTGTTCAAGCTAGTCTTTATTCTTGGATTGGCATCTAGAACTGAACATAAATACATGAAACCTAGAACCTGTACATGATTTTGAGGGGTCATTGGGAGATTATGATTGACCCATTGGATTCTGGGAATCATTGAGAAGAAAGGTAGCCCTCATCTCCAACATACCCTCATGTAGCCTACTCAGGAAATCTGATGCTCACTTTCAGATAATAAATGGTATCAGTCACTAATGATCCCTTATGTTACCTTACTCATTCTCCACATTTCATTTTCAGGTCACAGGTTACTGATGGAACCACTTTGCTAGTATAAAGAACCTTGCACATTCCTTGGGGACAGAATGGAATAGTAGATAGAAAGCTGGATATGGAATCAGGAAGACCCAGACTCTGCTCCCATCTCTGAACACTTTTGTGGGTTGCTTAAATACTCCTCAGTTTCCTTATCTGTAAAATGAAAATAATAAAAATACAATAAGACGTGCCTCACAATGTTTATATGAGGATACCAAAGGAATGTATACAAAAACACTTTGGATATCTTAAAGAAATTTAGAGATAACACCATTCAGGATGTCAAACCCCCTGAGGTTCTCATGACCTACTCTTACTACTGAGTATAATAAGGCATATCTCCCATCTAAGCTAGCATGTTTAAGGATTAACTAAGGAATTTGTTTCCTACATACGTGTATCCAAACTTCAGAGAACTGATTTTTTCTTCCATATCCAGTAGCACATATTCACATATGCATGTGTATGTGTGCATGTGCATGTGTTTGCCACACATGTGTGCTGCATCTCAGAATTGGAAGTAAGGTTCATCTGAGATGGTTAGGGTTTACTAATTCACCTGTCTCTCCTGGTGTCCTTGGATTTCTTTGTTAAAGAGGACATAAGGTTACCAGAGTTGAGCAGTGATTCTAGGGCATCCTCACTGAGGGTGATTAGTACTTCCTCCCACCAGTGCCTCATCTGTTAAACCAGCTCCAGGCGTCCCTGGTCTCTAGCAAACTGGATCTCTTAGGGGATGGATAGTGGGTGTGGGGGGCAGTATGTACAATCTGGTTCTAGTCCAGCAAGGCTATGAGCAGGAGGCTGCAATCTGGACTTGGTATGGGGCTTAAGAATGTGATACCATTTGAGCTATGCAGTGCGCCCACAGTATTTCAGCCATTTCGGAAGGATATCTTTGAGACCTGCTGGAAAGTGAGTGATGATATAACTCAGTGACATCTTGATCTCCTCTTGGAGGCTGGTCCAGCATACCGTGCGTGTCCAGATGGTCCTGACCCATCTCTCACAGTACAAGTTATGCCAAGCTGAAGAAATGCTCCTTTGACCTGACAGAAGCTGAGTTTCTAGGGACATATAAATTTCCTGATCCATCTAGACAGAGCCATACAAATGTCACTGCTGAACTCAGCTGGCAGACTCCCGTGAGCCCTAAGCTTTATGGATTTCACTGTATACTATGGTGAGTATACGACACTGACTATACCTGTTGGTAACTTGCTACAGAAGAATTATGTCTTTTCAATTGTCTGAGATCCAACAGATTTTTTGAATCTCAGAAGGAATCTCTATACAAATCCTGGCTTTGTTGTCATGTGACATTGAGTAAGTGACTTAATTTCTCTGGGCTTTCTCATCTTTATGATGAAGGGTTTAGGTTAGATGACCTAGAAGGCCCCTCCCCACTCTGAATCTATTCCTTGATGTGTGGTGGCCCTTTTTGGTAGAGGCAGAAGCTTGACATGGTCATTTAGGGGCGATACTTCCCCAGCCTAGCTAGGAACCAACCCAACTGCAAATTCTGGGGACTTATCCTGTAAGCTCATCCCCACAGAGAATGGGCAAGCATGCTCTTGGTCATCAAAAACCTCACTTGAAATCTAGAGACATTATCTGGAGTGGGGAATATCTTCTTGGTATTTAACTAGCACCTAAAGTTGTGGCTAGAGAGTCTTGAAGTCAGGAAAACTTGTGTACAAGTCATTCCTGGGACATAAACTAATTTCCCCCCATTCCCTAATTCAAAGAAAACATTTTAAGTTAAAGTTTTGAGTTCCAAATTCTATCCTTCCTTCCTTTCCTCCCCTCCCCTCTCTCTGAGATGGTAAGCAATCAGAAATAGGTTATGCATGCATAATTATGTAAAACATTTCTATGTTAGTCATTTTGTACAAGACAACACAAATAAAAGAAAAAGTGAAAGAAGATGAAAAATAGCAGAAAAATAGCATGCTTCAGTCTATATTCAGTCAATATCAGTTCTTTCTCTGGAGGTGGATAGTACGCTTCATGGTTATTCCTTTGGGATTTTCTTGGATCATCGTGTTGCTGATAATAGCTAAGTCACTCACAATTCGTCACCAAACAATATTGCTGTTACTGTATACAACATCCTCCTCGTTCTGTTCACTATGCATCAGTTCATGTAAGTCTTTCCAGGTTTTTCTGAAGTCATCCCACTCCTCACTTCTTAAAGCACAATAACATTCCATCACTAACGTATACCACAGTTTGTTTAGTCATTACCCAATTGATGATACCCTTTGATTTTCAATTCTTAGCCACCACAAAAAGAGCTACTCTAAATATTTTTGTACAAATAGGTCCTTTTTTCTTTTTTTGGATGTCTTGGGGATATATACCTAGTAGTGTTATTGCTTGATCAAAGTGTATACACCATCAACTAGTTTTGATTCTGGGCAAGGCAGTTAGTTTCTTAGTGTCCCCTAAACACTCTCTTAAGTTGTAGTTAGAGTGAATTCCACAAAAGGAGTTTCTGAAACATGATGAAAGCATAGATCTAACTACAACAACAGTCTGAGAAGAATGTACTATCTGAGGAAAGAAAGGAGGTTGTATGAAGGAGGAAAGAAATTATTACTGATTTGGCTGATAGTTGATCACTAAATCCCTAGCCAATTAAAAGGTATAAAAAACTAAGGGGCAAGTGGGCCATAATATTGAATCCCCACACCTAAAGAGGGAAGGGGGCAGAAACACATGAGTGATAGAGTGGAAGGTGGTCCTCTGATTTCATAATGGTATGGAACTCTCAAGTTGTATATCAGAAGCAGATCATAAACTGAGGGCTTCCTGACTCCAAGGGTCACCTTACGCACTTCCTCTTCAGTAATTAGACCCAGAGGGACAAGATTCTCCTGAGGAAAGAGAATGTGGTCTAAGAGAGTCCAGAGCAAGTCACAGTCAGAGTGTAATAAAATCTCAGGGCTATGTAGGAGGGAGAGAAAGGAGTCTAAAGTCCAGGACTTTGGCACAAAGTCTCAGAAAGTTTATTCTGAAAGGGGAACTAACTCTCCCAGTAAAAAAAAGGAAATTGATAGATTTAGATGTGAACCCTGTGACCACCTCGGTAATGCAAGATCCAAGATGGGGTTTGAACTCAGACCTTAGTCCTTTTCATTGTACCACAGCCTTGCCACTCACACTTGGCTTTGCAGTTGTTTCTGACACATAACAACTTGAGGGGTGACCCTCCTTAAGCATATTAGCATTTCTTAAATGGGGGTTCTCAGAGACTACAAGGCATCTTACCCACAGCCTTTGTTTGTAGAGTGGCATGTGGTGGTCAGTCCCTCTTCCTGAGTCCCTGAAGATTTGCTTCTGAGAGATGAAATAAATCAGAGATGATGGGATGTGCTGGGGTCATAGGCAGCCTCTCAGAGGGGCCTTGCCAGACAGAGTTGGCACAAATGGAGTTTGGAACAGAAGGAGATAAACAGGAATCTGGGGGCTGGCAATGAATTAGGAACATGGAATTATAACCTCTTCAGGGAAACAAAAAGAAGGAAAAACACACTCCAAGTGCCAGGTTAAGAAATTCCATTTTCTAATGGAATCAAGAATGGAAGAATTATCCAACAGGGAGAGTGAGGATGGAGGAGGAACCCAAGATGAGCTCATGAGAAGAATAAATGGATTCTTGATCCAAAGAGTCTATGCCGTGATCCAGGCCCCTCTACTTAGTCTTCCTCTTAAATCCCTCATCTCCACCCACTGGAAGAACTGCTCCTTCCTGTCACACATTCAATGGGTAGAGAGCCAGCCTCAGAGCCAAAAAGACCCACATTCAAATCCCTACCCCCACATAGACAGGCTACTTAACACTGGGCAAGTCCTTTAACCTTTTGTGGCCTGTGTTTCCCCATCTTTAAAATAGGGATAATAATGGTTCTATCCCTCAGGGTTGCTCATACTATTACTATCAAATGTAATAGTACGTGTGAAGTGTTTTGTAAATCTGAAAGTGCTATGGAAATGGTGGTTCTTATTGTGCTCTGTGCTGCCTGGCTTGTAGGCTCTATGGACTGAGGAGTCTAGGGCAAGATGGGGGAGTATTGGTTTGGAGGCAAGGGCGCCAGACCAGCTCTGTTAGAGCAAGCTTACTGATGTGGAGCTGAGGTCTGCGTTCCTGTACCCATTCATCCCTGTTCTACCCTCTGGAGTCTTGCACATCCCAGGTCTAATCACTCTTCCATGTGACCACTCTCATAAACTGAAATTCTCTGCTTCTAGTCTGAGCATCTCAGATATGGCTGCAGAACTTAATGTGGTGGTCTACTCTCTTCTTCGTTTGTTGGTCCACATCTGGACTCTCTCTCTCCTCAATCTGGTCACTAGACTTTGGTTATTCCCTGCTCCATCTCCATTGTAATAACAATGGGAAGGAAACATGATATGATAATAACGATGAGGAGAGTAACAGTAACTGACCTTTAGATGATGATTTAATGTTTTCAAAGAGTTTTACATAGAATATTTGATTTGAGCCTCATGATGATCCCTGCAATGTGGGTACTATAGGTTTTAAGACAGTGACTAGGGCCTCTACCTGTGATTTCACTGGTCTAGAGCATTGGTGTCAAACTCAAATATAAAAGGATCCCTCTGGGATTCATATTGCCTGAGAAAACCACAAATGAACATTATCAATGCTTTATAATATATGTACACACATGTGTATGTATATATATGTGTGTGTTTATATATATGTGTGTGCATATATACACACATACATGTTTTGTTGCTAATTGTTAAGTTTCTCAATTACATTTTAAGTTTTCCCAGTAATGCTGTGAATTTGACAACTCTGGTACAGGGTACTTCTGGGTAAAGATACTGCCTCTATGAATGCAAGCTAGTGCATTTTCTTCAACTTACAAGGTTGGAGAATTGACTAGTTTTTAAGGCTAAGTTACTTATCTGGGGTTACACAGCCAGGAGGTGTCCGAAGTGGGACTTGAACACAGATCTTCTAGTATTGGAGGGCTAGGTGGTGTACTAGATAGAGCACTGGGCTAGAGTCAGGAAGACTGATCTTCCTGAGTTCAAATTTGGTCTCAGACAACTTATTAGGTATGTTACCCTGGGCAAGTCTTAACCATTTTTGCCTCAGTTTCTTCATATGTAAAATGAACTGGAGAAGGATATGACAAAGCATTCTAGCACCTTTATCAAGAAAACCTCAAATGGGGTTTGAAAGGACTGAATGACAAGAAGTGTTTACATAGAACTTTTCATAGGTTATCATCACAAAAACACTGCATGGTGGGTGCTATTATTATCCCCATTCCACAGGTAAGGAATCTAAGGTTGAGAAATGTTAAGCTATTTGTCCAGGATCACACAGCTAGCTAATAGGAGTCAGACAGCATTTGAACTCATCTTTCTGGCTCTTAGTCCAGTGCTCTATCCACTAGAACACTTAACCACTTGATCTCTCCAGACCTTACTTTCCTCACTCCTAAATATTTGTGAAACACTTCGTGCATAGTAGGCACTTAATAAATGTCTGTTCCCTTTCTTAAAATAAGTTCCCCCCCTCTCAAGTTCTACTATGGCATCTATACGTGGGCTGTTATGTTGATGGAGATTCATTCCATGCCTCCTTTCCCCATTATTCCATTCCTACTCAAATGTCCCTCCTAGACATGTAGTTTCCATTGTTGCCCCCCCTCATTGGGACATCGTTGACATTCACCAACCTAGCTTCTGCCTTCATTCTAGTCAAGTTAGCTTCATGCAATCCCTGCCCATCCTTGGAGGTCATGTGAGGTTACTACTGTCCTCTCACTGTTGGCAGTTCATCACCTTTATTCCTCTTTCCCTCTAATCTAACCCATTTCTCAGATAACTAGTTATCAGTCTTTAGAATAGAGCCGTATCTGCCAAGCCAGTGACTTAGAGAGAGGATGGATGGACATAAGCCATCAGGTGTCCTTGGGGACTTGAGGCACTTCTTGTCCAAGCTGATATCATCCCAAATATTAGGCAGCTTAATCTCTTGGCCATAGAGCTCTCCCATGAGCCTGGGCTCCATCACACTGTTAATTAATACTAGATATCCGAGGTGTAGTGTGAATTTGGTCCTCCTGCCTGGGAGGCTAGTTCTCCAATGACCACACTCTGCTGACTCTGGAGAAGTTGATGGCCAACTTCAACACTCAGGTCTTTATCTCATGAGTTGCTGTGCTCACATGGCTCATTTTAGAAATGGAATTACAGAAATTTATACTTACTTGTACCTATGAAATATTACTTAGATTTGGCCTCCCATTCTTCAAGAATTCTGATTCTATTACACAATTGTTTTCCTTTCAAACCTTGTCTCTCATAACTTGATTCTCTGGAATTCTTCCTCCTCTTCCTCTTTCTTGACAACCACCTTGCCACTCTGGAGGAATCTCAGGCTTTTGATGGGTGATGGTCTGCCCAGGCTATTATTTCAGGAGGGACCCTGCCATGTTCAACTTTACTTATGACCTGAATCTCCTGACTTTTCCTCCTGGCTGCTTGCTTTGGCCCTTTATCTCCTCTTTGTGTGTTGTATCCCTCCATTAGAATGTAAGCTCTTTTAGGGTAGGAACTGCCTTATTTTGTTTGCATTTGTATCCTTGGTCCTTAGTACAGTTCATGGAACGTACTAAATATTTTTTTCTTTTTTTAAAAAGTTAACTTTTATGTTTACTTTTAGTTTACATCATTCATTTCCACAATATTTTGAGTTACAAATTTTCTCCCCATCTTTCCCCTATCCATCACCTCAAAATAGTGATCCTACTACATATACGCCCCCTCCCCCAATCTGCTCTCTCCTATGTCCTCCCCAATTCCCCTTCTGACTTTCTGGTAGGATAAGATGGCTCTCCCTACCCCAGCGCCTGTATATCTTATTTCCCAGTTGCATGTAAATAGTAATAACAACAACAACAACAACAACAATAAGGGGCGGCTAGGTGGCGCAGTGAATAGAGCACCAGCCCTGGAGTCAGGAGTACCTGAGTTCAAATCCGGCCTCAGACACTTAACACACAAAAAAAACTAGCCGTGTGACCTTGGGCAAGTCACTTAACCCCAACTGCCCTCCAAAGGGAAAAAAAAAGCAAAAAAAACCAACAAAAAACAACAACAACAACAATAATAATATTAAACATATGCTTTTAAAACTTTAAATATCAGATTCTTTCTCCCTCATTACCCACCCTTACTGGGAAGATAAGCAATTCAATATGGGTTGTACATGTGTACATATATAAATGAAAAACATTTTCATAGTGGATATATTGTGAAAGACTGACAATATTTCCCTCCTTCCTATGCCACCCCCCACCTTGTTCTGCTCTTTAGTTTGTCCCTGTTCCTTTACAAAAGTGTGTGCTTCTAACTACCCTCCCCCTCCCAACCTGCCCTCCCTTCCATCATCTCCCCTCTCATCCCTTTCCCCCCGACTCTCCTGTAGGGCAAGATACCTAATTCAGAGTGTATGTTATTCCCCCCCTAAGCCAAATTCAATGAGTGTATGGTTGACTCATACACTTTTGCTTTCCTGTTCTTCCCCTCTATTGTAACAGTTATCCCTTGCTT